>CM053752.1:98797527-98816092 GCA_028658305.1 Pachyuromys duprasi | reverse complement strand
GGAGGAGATGAGGGAGGGTTGGGGAGGGTGGGAGAGAGTGGGGGGGCTGCGCATGGGATGCAAAGTACCTAACCTGTGATTGATAACAAAAAATAAAAAAAGAAAAATAATAAAAAAAGAAAATCATTGTGGTGCTTCTTCAAAATGCTCAAAGTAGATATACCATATGATCCAGTTATACTACCAGTGCTGGTTTGACTGAGGAATGCCCTCCATTGGCTTATGGATTCAAGAACTCAGTCCCGTTTTGTGGTTCTGCTTACGGAGATGAAGGTGGCATAGCTTTGCTAGAAAACTATTTTGCTAGGGGAAAGATTTGATCTTTTTCCCATGCCCTGATGGATATCTCTGCTCCTTGCTTGTGGTTGATATATGATCAGTCCTTGAGCTTCCTGATCCCACTCTCATAACTACAGCTTGTTTTCATACTTTTCTTCTTTGAGGGTGCCTTACCTTCCTGGAAGAGGTATGTCCAAATAAACCCTCTCACAAATTGCTTTTGTGTATAGTGTTTTATCACACCAACAGAAAAGTAACAAGTACAAAAGTTGGAATGAGAAGTAAGATGTTTTGTGATAAACCTGAACACCTTGGATTTTGGAGGGGTTTGAAAGACTAGAAAAGTTGCTGACTTCTGGAAGCAAACCTTAATGAAGCATTCTAGTAGAAGCCATTCCTGTGATATTTTGGCATTGAAACTGCTTTTTTTTACTATTTCCTGAGAACTTACCTGTGGGTAATTTGAAACAAATAGACTAATTTCTTTGGAAGGGGAAATATCGAAATATCGAGGCAGTATAATATTGAGTCTGTGCCAGTTTCAAATAATGTCTTTTAGAAAAGTCTACAATACAAAAATAAAAGGTGGGGCAGAAGGAAATCCAGAATATCTCAGTCTGGAGAGGAAAATAACACCAATAAAGTTAATGTTTCAGACAAGGCTTGTGGCAACAGAGCAGTTGTAGTTTTTAAGCCGGTTATTGCCTCTAAGGAGGAGCTACCCACTCTGCACTGAAATCAAGCGAATGGTGCCTTCAAGGAAAGAGCCTATAGAGCTAAGCTTCTAATTTTTGAACAGCAGCTTATGGAGTTTTCAGCTCTGGAAAAGCAACTAAATACTAGACCTTCTGCAAATATGATTCAAGGTTCTGAGTAGTCATCACAACCAATAACCAGAACTGACAACATCATCCATAGAATATTAAATTTAGTGGCATTAGAACTGAAAGAGTAAGTCTTGGATCCTTCATCCACAGTTTCAGAGAGCTGCGGAGGCCATAATGTTTGTGGCAGGGAAGATCCTGTGAAATTCTGATAGAACTTTTATTGAAGCGGTGAAGCCTGGTGACATAAAAGACACCAAGATGCTGGAAGTGCTGAAACCATTAGACATTTGCCAAGGAGAGCTCCATCCAGGAAGTAAAAACAACCCAAGAGAGAGACATTATGTAGTCAGCAAAGCCTGTGGGACTGAGCCCTCTATCCCTTTGATACTAGAAATGGAGCTGTAGGATTTGGCACTTACCCTAATGGTTTTCAGTCTTGCTTTGGTCCAGAATTTCCTAACTTTTACCTCATTCTTTCTTTTTGGAACATAAATACAAAGTTTGTGGCACTGTATGTTAGAAGTATGCAATTTGCTTTTGAGTTTACAGAGGGTCACATTAGGAGGTTGACTTGAGTTTATAAAGAGGAAACATGGTACTTAAACAGTGCTGAAAATGAGAAAGATTGTTAGATATTTTAATGTTAGATTAAATGAATTTTGTATTAGGGTAAGCCTTTTGTGAATATAGGTACAATGTAGTTGTTTGAATAAGACATCTCCTATGGGCTTGTATTTGAGTACTTGGCTCCCATTTGGTTATGTTATCCGTAAAATTTTAGGATGTGTGGCTATACAGAAAGAATTACATCATGAAGGGGTCTTGACATTTCTTAGCCTTCTCTCACTTCCAGTTTTATCTCTCTTTGTCCTGCTTGTGACTGAGGTGTAAACTATCAGATACCTTACTCTGTTGCCATGCCTGCCTTTTCTGACATGCCTACCTCTCATGGTGATGTAGTGGACTCTTTTTCCTCTAGAAGAGGTAAGACAACATAAATTTCAAAAGTTTCATTTGATCTTGATGTCTTATCATAGCAACAGAATAGTAACTATTACACATTTTGGAGACATAGTCCCGAAGGAACCTATATAATTTTATAGGGATACCTGCTCATCCATGCTCACTGATAGTCTATTAACAATAGTCAGGAAATAGAGATAAAAACACCATAAATACCCTTCTACTGATGAACGAATAATGAAACTGTGGTATCTTTACATAATGGTACATTTTCAGCTATTTATAAAAATGATATTTACAGGTATATGGATGGAACTGGAAATAAATCATTCTGATTGAGGAAACCCAGGATCATATAAGATATATGATTCACATAATGAAAATGTTGTTAGTCAAAAATATAGTTTTGAAGCACAGTAAAATTACACAAATTTCAGTGAACAGTTTCCCTTTATATTTCTCCTGCTTTTTAACATACAGAAAAAAACCCATGCCTCCATCAAAGGAAGACAAGTGAATGCTGGGGTGTGCCTGCCTTAACATTCAGACAGGGAAGGAAAGTATGTGAACAAAAGGATTCTCAAGAGAAGATGGTACAGGTCACAGGTGAGATCTGCTCTCTACGTTTACTTGGCTAATCCCATATGTAATGTCGGTGCATAGTCTTTTACAGAAGAAGTTTAGAAAATGCAAATATTTTGAAGGCTCATATTTTAAATGACAGTAAGAATAATTAGTAATTTACTCTCATGTCCATCTGTTCTGGAGTTGAGTGTCCATCTCCCTAGCTGCATTCCAGGCTCTAAAGCAGAAGTACAGTTCAACCTGTATCTGACTTCAGGTTGAACACAGTCCTCCTCGTGGGTGTTGTCAAAACTAATTAAAATGAACACCTACGCAAAGTCATTACAGCACAGGCTTATGAAATGTTTTCTTGCTTAATTTGCTAACAAACTTTTAATAATTATAACATATAAAAGTAACCTTCGGTATGAAATGAATTAATGACTTGCTAAGACGTATTTATACACTGAAATAGTAGGTAATAACAAGATATGGTGTAGTTTGGGAATTTTTATTTATTTTGTTATGTTTCTATGTATGTATTTATTTTTGAATGACACATGACACAGCTCACGTGGAGGCCAGAGGATTACTTTCTCAGGAAAGTCATTGACCTCTGCACCACCATAAGATTGAGGTATTGCACTGTGGTCTTCAGGCCTGAATGGAAGCTCCTCTGCCCACTGTGTCATCTCGCCAGTCCCTAGTTCATAACTTGCTACCCACATATAGCAAGCTTGATTATACACATTTGAAATAGTTCTTTGTTCCCTATGTACTTGCTCTAACTTGAGACCTACTGATTTCCTGACAACTTCACCCACATTTCCTGATCACAGATTAAAGAAAAAAAATCAAAGCACATACCAATCTATTCTTTATTTGGGGTTGACTATGCTCAATTTCTTGATGGAAAAAAAGACACTAAAGAGAATAAAAATCTACTGTAGGAAGATCAAGCCTTGTTGGTGTTTAGAGTCAGCACATTTATTGTTGATAATTATTTAAGCACGAAAGTATGGATTGTTGAATTATATTATCTAAATAATATCATGTTAAAGTATCAGGTTTATGCTATAGAAATAACTCTTTAGCCAGTAACTTACTTAAATTTAATACCACATCACATTTTCCTTGATTGAAAACCTTGCAGTAGACAACATAGCTAACCAGCCAGTGAAATTAACTTGCTTACCAAATTCTATAATAATGGGGGTATTTATGAGGAATAATGGGTGGAGCCTTTATGATTAACTGGGGGTTCCAAGTGGTAATTGACAATTACATGACACTACAATTGGCTATAATAGTTGTGTGTTATGAAGATATTTTTATGGAATTTTATTAACAAAATGACTTAAGACCTCTAATTTTGCTCTTTATCTTAAATGGAATTTCAAAACCTTATTATTTCAATCATTTTCCCAGTAAAGAATTTTTGTAATGCATTTATGAAATTCTGAATAGCACAGAAGGCCCATATTGAGTGTGCACAAAATTCATCTCTTCTAACCATTTATTATTTTAAATGCTTTCTCTTTTATGAATGCCCAGTTGATGTATTTACCTATAAAATGGATAAAATTGGTATTTAATAACTGTTGATACAAGAAGTTGTACTTAGTAGCTGCACTTTATTCCATCTTGAACTTGAAACTTTCAAAACAGGATACCGTGCAATAACCAATAACCGAATTTTTTAAAAACATAATTTTAAGTATTAACATTTCAAAACAAATAATTTTCATAATCATTGTCATCTATTAAATGAAATGTATATTTTATTCATTTTCCTATTTTTCATTATGTTTTGATTTAGTCCATGGTTTATATAAACAGCTCATTGTTTGCATTCTCTTCCATCTTATTCTGTGTTTTCTATAAACAGCCCATCAACTGCATTTTCTTTCGTTTTACCCTGTCCTCTTATGAAACACCCATCCACATCATTTCCTTCTGACTCAGCCTATGTTTTCCATAAACAGATCATCAGAGTTTGTTATGACTCTCAGAACATAGAAGCAAAACTTGTCCATGTAACCTTGCTTCTGAGTTGTGCTCAGTATTTTCCTCCATATTTAGTTCAGACTATGGCACCAATGCACAGAGCTGGCCTCTGTAGCTATGAAGCACTCACCACAGTTGGCCTCATCAGAGGCATCTGCACAGTCTGGGTCCTCATCACAAACCCACAGCTTGGAGATGCAGTGCTTTGTAGTCTTACATTGGAAATAGTCAGGAGAGCAGCTGTTTTCAGCTTAAGAAGAAAATACCTATTAATGTGTAATATTCAGCATGAATGGATATTTTATTTATAAAAAGCAGTTAGACAAGTGCTTGAGACAGTTCAACGGAGATGCCTCTTCTTGGTAATCAGGTACTAACCAGAGGAATCTTAACTTATGAATTCCTTTAAAGTGAACCCAATCCCTTCCCCTACTGGAAATAAAAAGGAAACATGTTTTTGTGATGATATATGAATAAAATAAGAGTTTTCAAAAGACCTACAGGTTACATATTTGAAAACTGCTTTTTAAGATGGAGAATTCAGCCTCTCTTAATTCACTTTTCAAGTATATTTTAGGGTTCATCCTTATTTAGTTTATAAGCCCAAAATGGCTAAACTCAGAAGACATTAAATGAATGAGGAAATTTTTAAAAAGTACAGAATTTAATAAAATTCTTCAGGGTTTGGTGGAGCTTTAAAGGTAGTGGTAAAGGCTTGACCCAGACTTTAAACTGCATTACTATACTGACAGCTTTTCTGGACCCGTTGTGAGACCTGCCAGCTGTCCTAACTCTATTCAAAACCCAGAATCTTAATCAAACTGCTGGGTAACTGGATATTATTTACTGATAAAATTTTTAGAGGACATGCTAAATAAAACTTCAGCAGGACAGAAATATTCACTGCAGCTTGGTTGAAATATTTCAATGAAATTTGACAGGTGCTCTATTCTCCAGGTCCAGTGCGTGTGTGTGTGTGTGTGTGTGTGTGTGTGTGTGCATGAATACATGACTATCTATTCCAGCATGTGAAATAGAGTGATTTGCCTTCTTTATATATATTTGACTTTTGGATCGAGATGGGAGTATAATGTGACAAGAACAAAAGTAATTTACTATTATTGTGTTAAGTAGACTTTAAGGATTACTGTGTGAAGTATCGCGTAACTAATTTTATCTTTATATTGCATAATTTCAACAAGTATGTTATGGAAGAAATTTTGTTAATTAAAAAAGAGCTGATTTATCATAACTCATTAATCCATAAAGTACCTTCACTTAACATGTGGGAAAAGTCACTTTATAGAAAAGTATCTTATCAAATGCTGTGTTGGTTTGCTGCTTTGCTTTCTAGTGGCATGGGTGAACATGTTCTGTTCATGTCTGCCATAGTCTCCAGGGAGCACTTGAAATAAAGATTTAGCCATATCTTTATGTTTCTCTCTGTTTTATTTGGAAGTTCTTAAATAACGCACAATGAGTGACATCATTTAGCTGTTTCTAGCCCATGGTTTTTCTCCTGACTCTCTACACTGCATGGATTTATGAAGATTAACTTTTGTTTGAGTTTCAGTTGGGAGTCAGAAGCCCCGTCAGACAGGACATTCTGAGCGACTTACGACAGTCCCTTTCATCTTCCTCGTCGCCACAATCATCTTGTCCATTACATCTGAGGTTTATTGGGATACATTTCCTGTTCATGGTACACTTGAACTGACCTGGCAAGCAGATGTGTGTGTCTAAAACAAAGAGAACAAAAGCATCTGACCTGAGACCGAAGTCTGTATTTAAATCAGTGCAGTAATAAGCAATTGAGACTTAGATATATGTGTCCACATCGGGACTTCAGTCACCTACCGCAGTTCAGTTCATCTGAGTTGTCTCCACAGTCATTCTCCCCATCACAGATGAAAGCAGGGAGGGCACAGAGTCCTGTCCCACACTGAAATCGGCCTGGCTGACACTTAAATTCAGCTGGGAGAGAAAGCATACAGGCATTGTAGATGACAACCTAAGTTCCTGACTTCTTAAACAGACTTTCTGACATTGTTATGGTACTTTTCATTCAATATGTTTCGAGCATAAAGGGACAGCATCAAATCTAGTGACCTCTTAGAGCCTGGTGAACATAGAAGTAATGTACAATCTAGTTTAGGAGGAACTAGCAAAATGTCAACATGAATACTAGAATTAAATATAATAATAATAATAACCTTTGGGCTTGGAAGTAGTATCACAAAAATACTGACTAGGCTTGAGGACCTGAATTCAAATCCCAGAGCCCACGTTAACAGGAGTGCATGGGACCTACACTTACAGTCCCAGTTCTGGGTAGGTTATTCCTGAGAAATGCTACCCAGTCAGCCTCGCCTAGTCACAGAGTTCCAGATTAAGAGTCCCTGTCTCCTCTGGGAGGAAACTGAACCTTGACCTCTGACATGCACATATCTTCACACAGCATTTAAGAGTACATATGCATGCATACACACATGTACAAGCACGTACAGGAACACACAGACACAGACAGACACACACACTTCAGTGCATGTCAGCTGCTAAACTTACAGGAGTAAAGAGCTTTTACTCTAGTTCCATGTTTTTAAATATAAATAATTATTTCTCCTTTCTTCTTTGCAGCCTATGATATACTTGTGGCCTCAACACACATTCCTTAGTGCTATTCCTTAGTGAATTCCTCCTGTGCTCATCATATTTATAACATGCTTTGATTTAATATTCACCAATACAGTGTTTTGACAGAGTAAATATTTTACATACCATTAACTTATTATAAGAAACAATTTGTAAATGATAGCAATTTTTTATTGAAATACGCTTTGGTTATATAGAAGAAATAGTAACAAATACAGAGGATCTACTGAGATCTATTGTGTGTTAGGTGCTAGGCTAGACCTATCAATGTAGATTTTTATTTATAAAAAATTATAGCCTCTCACATGACCATTGCTATGATCATTTAAATGTGGGAAAGCTCAGTGTTATTGATTTTACTAATTCAGCCCAAGAGGTACAATTTTCCAAATACAGACACCAGGTTCAGACCAAGATCTGACCCTGAAACTGTCACATATTACTCATAATAAAGCATTATTTTTGAACACATGATTGCCATGGATTATTAATTACTGACTGCTAGCTTAATACTAGGCTCTTTATTAACTCAAATTGGGGAATAAAATATAATTGAATTTTTTAAAGGATTTATTTATTTATTATGTCTACACTATTGTGCCAGTGTGTGTGCCTGCAAGCCAGAATTGGGCACCAGACCTCATTATAGATAGGTATGAGCCACCACGTGGTTGCTGGGAATTAACCTCAGGACCTTTAGAAAAACAGCCTCTGAGCCCTCTCTTCCAGCCTCATAACTGAAATTTAAATTTGATTCAGGAAACATATTTAGCTCTTAAGTACAGTATTGCAGAAAACTTTAAATACTCTAAAAAGCAAATCTTAATACATATATATTTCACTTCCTTAACAAAATTTGAAAACAAATTACTGGACAAGTTTGTTAACTGCATTCATTGTTGAACTGCATGATATACACATATTCCATTTTTGTTTCCTCTTATTTCACACGTGATTTTAACAGGGTTTGTTTTGTTTTGTTTTGTTACGCTAACAACTCTCTCAAGAAAAGAGTTACAGAGTGTAAAGAAATGCTTATGAAATAACTCAGGGCCTGAAGGGGCAGCTCAGTGGTTAAGAGCAGTAGTTGCTCCTCCAAAGCAACTCATTCAGTTATCAGCAGCCACATGGCAGCTCCCAAGCTCTGTGACTCTAGGGTAAGCCAATGCCCATTTTTGGCAACCACAGGCACTGCATGCATGTGGCATAATGACACACATGTAGGCAAAACACCTATACAATAGTATAAAAAAAACAACTATACAAAATGCCTACATAATATTACATGAACATTATGTTATTCATATAACAAATATGAATAAATCTTTGAAAAATGTAAAAAAACAAAAAGAAAAAATGGAAGCTACTGTGATGTTAATATGTGTCTTTGGAATGATTTGGATGCATTAGAACATCATACGATATGTAATTTGAACTAGCAATGACAGAGAATGTCTGATGACTGTGTTTATACAAATTGCACTATGTGAGTTTTCAATTGTGTGAGACTTGGAGCAGGCCTCCTTGCCTTCTTAGATGAGGTTACAGGTAGTCATTATGAATAGAAACGAACTGTAATGATGTAGCTACTTGAACACAAACTAGGACTGGAGAGTTGGCTCAGTAGTTAAGAGCACTGGCTGTTCTTCTAGAGGTCCTAGGTTCAGTTCCCAGCATCCCCATGAATTAGTCATGGTGGCTAGTAACTCTTTGAAACACCAGTTTGAATGGATTTGATGCCCTCTTCTGGCCTACATAGGCACTGTACACATGTTGTACACATGAATGAGGTGAAACACACAGACATATAAAATTCACAAAACAAAAACAAAAAAAAAGAAGCTAAATCCTTCACACATTTATATATGCCATGTCTACACTATGATGTCTCTAAAAGTGCTTTGCCAATAGATATTTAAGGACATAACAAACAACTACAAGTAAACACACGTGTTGACGATCACAAAAATTGTAATTGGAAAATCATGAAAAAGCCAGGCTAGACCCCAGGGGAGGACATTGCAGCCAGCCCTGAGGAGACAAGATGAGCTGGGGTTGGATGGAAGGGGAGGAGGTCCTCCCCTGTTGGTGGACTTGGAGGGGGTGGGGAGGAGATGAGGGAGGGTTGGGGACGGTGGGAGGGAATGAGAGAGGGGGCTACGCATGGGATGCAAAAAACCTAACCTGTGATTGATAGAAAAATAAATAAATAAATAAATCATGTAATGAAATATCTCCATGAGGATGGATGAGAAACTGACCTCCAATGCCTGGGTAACAGCAAAATTAAATAAAGGTTTTCATAGCAAACTAAAATATTTTTGCAAAAAAAAAAAAGCGAAATAATGATAGTGGAAATGACACCCATGAAAAAGGAGAAATGTTTAGAAAGTACATATATATATACATATATATCTTAATTATGGACTTATATTCTAAATGCATGACAAAAATCAACTCAAAAATAGCTAATAATCTAGAAAAATTTAAGAATGGGGTAAGTACTTAAGTATAAAAAGCACTGAAAGATATTAATAGTTACAAAGGGACTAAATGTTAAAACCATAATTAGATATAAGATCAAATATATCAATATATATATACTATTTATAAAAGGCAAAGTATGCTGAATATTGGTCAAATGTTGAGAAAGGGACTATTTTTACACTGCTGATAACAATAGAAATTAGTACATAGCACAGGATTTTATGTGAGGCTTCCTCAAACATAAACTAGGACTGGCGTGTTATTTGGTGGTTCTGATACATGCACATGTACAAGGAAAATGTAATCAGTGTATTGGAAATTTGTAGCCATGCTTTACTTTTTAATTAAAATAAAACATGAAAATACTTCGAGTTAACTAGGATAAGAAGCATACACCAGCTTTTCCAGAACAGTGCATCTTCTCTCAATTTTTCAAACAAACATAAACATTTGACTACATTTATTCTGAAAGTATGCAACTTCAAGAAACTCTTATTAACTCTACAGTCAACTTTTCACACCAGTGGATGGTATGATATTTCCAAGTTACAAATAGAATTCAAATGTTCAAATACTAAGTTTTCATTATCCATAGGATTCCTTCATTTGACATATTTTTCTAATTCGAACTTTTTAAAATAATAATTTGATCATAATTTTATACCTATTGTCCATAAGCCCTTTTAATCATGCATTGTCTAAGATATTAAAATAAAGAAATTTTCAAAAAATTAAAGAGGAATGATTTTTTTCAAATCAAACACACAAAATATTAAAAAAGCAGTGGCTTTCATTTTAGTTATCATCAAGGTGATGGCTTGTTGCTTTCCACATGTAAAAGTTACATGTGAATCCATTTCTAGAGTATTCGATTGGCAATGGCAAAGAAGAGGAAACAGTTCATCTAAGTAATCTGAAGACGTAAAACAGTTTTATAATTGGTTCTAGAAAGTTCCACAGAAGTAAATAACTGCCTTACATTTAGTCAGTATTCTCTCTCTCTTCAGTGCAAGCCTATCTTGAACTCCATTGTCAAGGGCAATCAAGGCCAACTCATGGCTCAGTTGTCAAAGGGAAGTCAGGGCAACTATGCACTGAGACACTGGAGGAATTATCAGGATTGACTGCAAGCATCTTCAGCTTGACAGTGAAGAATTACAGTGACCTATGGAGTGAACCATAACAGGATTTCCAGGAAGACTTCTGATTGCACATCACCATCTAAGTTAGCAATGATTGCTAACCTAGCTGTTCTAACTACAGGGATCTCATTTAAGATACATATTACAGTAGCTACTAAAGGCAGATTAAATCAATTTACAGTAAATAAAAGTTAGTATTGAAAAGGCTGACTCTTCAAGCATGTTCAAGATTTTAATGCTGACATAGAAGGTAAAACTTTCTGTTCATTATAAGTGCAGTGATTGCTACATCTTGCCCATTTGTATCAAAATTTGTGAACACATTAAATCAAAAATTCCATCAATTACTATACTACTGACCACTGTGTAGCAAAGGTTTTGTTCAGGAAAAAAAAATTAAAGATGAAACCAAGACACTCGACCATTGCTCTTTACATTTTTAATAAGAATTTTAACATAAATTTTTTGTATTTCAAAGTTGGAAATGGAAAAATGCCTTAGTGTAAGCCTGGAATATTAAGAAATCTAAAGTCTAAACCCACTGTTCAGAATACTCACGACAGTCCTCGGGCTCATCAGATCCATCGCCACAATCATCCACAGTGTCACATTTCCACCAGAAAGGGATGCATTTGTCAGTTTTGCAACGGAACTTTAAAGGGAAAAAAGGGATGGGGGGAGATTGTTGATAACTGTAACACATGCACAGTGTGTACTTAAGGATAATCTGGTGCAGCCTCTCCCGCTCTCCCACTGTGATTATGAGCACGCATGGTCTTAGAGCTTCCACAAACCTCAACACAATCTGTCAGAAAATTTCACTTCTCAGAACACCCTGGTGATTAAATTCCGGGTGATTAACACGCTGTGTGACTTAAAGGGTCCACAACCCAGCTCATGCATTTCCAAATAGTCTCAAAGACTGATTTACTCACAACAGGACAGCTCACTAGCTGCTGCTTAGAATAAATGGCCATAAAAGACTCAAACATTTATCTGATCCCATATAGAAAATAGCTGTCAAACACTACGTAAGGTAAAAATGGACCGGGGCTATCAGGAAGATATATCAATGTGAAATAATTTAATAACTTTGAATTAATTGAAGAGAATTACACTTCATTAAGAATCTTGGAGACTTCAGTAAAAATCAGGCCAGCGCTTTTTTTCTTCATAGGCTGTAGGTAAACCTGAAAGATTCTTGCTGTATAATCACAATACTGCAATGTCATGATTAATCTCAAACAAAAACCTACCTAAGATCAGAATTTGTAGCTGCCCAAATAAATATTATTATTTCTCAAAGATAGTGATCAGTACAGTTATTTCTGGTTATTAGGTATTATTTAAAAACATATACGTTAGATAGTAGTATGCTTGAATGTGCCCAGAGTACAACTATGCCTGTATAAAAATTTCTTTATAGAACCTGTTATTTGAGAAAATAATAGATGTTAAATGTTTTAAATATATATAATTTAGAAAGGGAATTCACAGTAATACTTTGAAAGGTGGAAAAACAAAGCTGCAATAGTCTTTTTTATAACAAAATTTAATATGATAATTGAAAATTCTAGTCACTGAAAATTTCAATTACAGATGTTACTTGTTTTCAAATCATTCTGATTAAAAAATGGGATACAAAGCTAAATAGAGAATTTTCAATAGGAGAATATCAAATGGCAGAGAAACACTTAAATGCTTAATGTCCTTAGTCATCAGGGAAATGCAAATCAAAACAACCCTGAATTTCACCTCACACCCATCAGAATGGCTAAGATCAAAAACTCAAGTGACAATACATGCTAGAGAGGATGTGGAGAAAGGGGAATCATCTTTCATTGCTGGTGGAAATATAAACTTGTACAACAACTTTGTAAATCAATCTGGTGCTTTCTTGGACAATTAGGAATAGTGCTACCTCAAGATACAGTTATACCACTCCTAGGCATATATCCAACAAAAACATTTATTCAACCATGTTCTGAGCATCTTTATTTCTAATAGCCAGAAGCTGGAAACAATGTAGATGTCCCTCAACAGGAAGAATGGATACAAAAATTGTGGTACATTTACACAATGAAATGTTACTCAGCTATTAAAAACAAGGAAATCTCTGAGTCTCAGCATCTGCTTTGATACCCTGCTGGGCAGCTCAGTGTCCAAGTGAGTTCCCTAGTAATGGGAACAGGGACTGTCTCTGACATGAACTCAGGGGCTGGCTCTTTGATCACCTCTCCTTGAGGGAGGAACTACCTTACCAGGTCACAGAAGAAGACAGACTTAATGAGACATAGTAGACCAGGGTCAGATGGAAGGGGAGGATGACCTCCCCTATCATGGGACTGGGGGAGGGGTATGGGAGGAGAAGAGGAAGGTAGAGTGGGATTGGGAGGAGGCAAGGGAGGGGGTTACAGCTGGGATACAAAGTTAATAAATTGTAATTAATTAATTAAAAACAAACACAAAAAAGCAAGGAAATCATGAAATTTCCATTTAAAATGCCAAAAGTAACCATGAGAAAGGTAGATTAGGGCTGAAGTAGTTCTACCTTGACTTTTTTGTCTTAATTATAAAAGAGAAGACTGATTAAGCAAAATAGTCTATTGGCATTCTTTCATGGCAATATTGACTTAAAAACAATTTGGCACATGAGTCATTTAGTACAGAAAAGCTTTAGGAAGTTACATCATACTTTTTGTGTGAGGAAAGAGTTCTTATCCTCAGAATTGAACCGGTAAGTCAGAACATAAAACCATTTATTTGTTTTTGTTTTGAGACACAGTCTCATTTAGCACAGGATTCCATCAAACTTGATACATAGCTGAGGGTTACCTTGAGCTTCTGTTCATCTGGCCTCTGTATCCCATATGTTAGATTATAGCTATACATCTCTATTTCAGGGGTTAAGATGGCATTGGACATTCATCTATGCATGACCCAAACATTCTACTCACTGAGTACTCCATGTCCCAAACTGTTTCTAGTGCCATCTTTACTTTTGTACAGCTATGCTCCGTCACCCAAAGTCTCAGTCAATTTCATCCTTAGTGATCTTGGGCAATGTAATAATTTACCTTTTATTAATATTTAAATTTTTAAAATGAGAGCAAATTTTCTGCACAGAGAACCCATGTTTCTAAAGTGATGGATATCAAATCACTACAAGTGGGCAACAAATAAAGATCGCCAATCTCTTTTGGTCATCATAGTATATTTTTGTTTGTTTTTTGTTTGTTTGTTTGAGACATGTTTTCACTGGCTGCCTTGGAACTCACTATGTAACCTGGCTAGCATTTAACTCAAATATACCCACCTGCCTCTGTTTCCCAAGTTCTAGGATTAAAGGTGTATGTTACTATACCTAGCTTCCTATTTATTTTATATAAAAAATATTATATTCATTGAGATTTGGAAACATTAGGTGAACACATTTTTAAAAGTTATTTTCTTTCTGAAATGTCATACATCAATTTACATGCAAAGGACTTGGCATGGGAAAACCATAATATGAAAATATTGTTTTGGTTCAATTATGCTTAATAGAAATGGATATAAAAATCTGTTTGTTAATTTAAAATGAAATTGCTTTAGTAAGAAGGTCTTTATTGTTAGCAAGTGCTGAATGTGTCCAAATAGCATTGAGCTGATTCTGGATAGAATTTTAAATACAAGAGTGTATTTTCTTTTTATAATGTGGGAGGGAATTCAGATCACTAGCTATAGGGAAAAATCTCTCTATTCAACCGATTTTCTATAATTTGCTTAGTCTGTGGTCATGTCTGTTGTGTTTTTTCATAAATTACCAGAAGGAGAAACACCTTTATAGAAAGTTGACACTTAGGGGAGATAAGTCTGAGTCTGAAAGCAATTGCCCTGAACATTAAATATTTTCAGTCATTACAGCTTATCAGCACATATTAGTGAAATCATTCCAAGTCTTGTGTGTATTTGCAAAGTATCCTCAAGTAAGAATGGGGAATTTCTAACACATACTTAAAATCACTAGACATATCTGATTTAAATAAAAAGCAACTGGTGAAATTATACATAATAAGACATTCTGCTCTCATTTCAAACTAATAAGAACATAAAAGGGTTTTGCATCAAAGAAATTGTGATAAAGCATGCTAACATTACCTTTAAATGATAGTCAACATTTTATTATTAAAAGATTTCTTCTATTTCATCTCTTGGCTTCATTTATGTATTTAAATTCAGTAACATTAAAAATAAAAAATATAGAACATCACTGTCTCACCCCTTGCCTGCCAGGTTGTAGCAGAGCCTGGGCAAGAGAAGTAGCTCAGTGAGCCTGGATCTGAAGGAGGCATCTCCCCACCCCAACCAAGTTTGAGAGGAGAGAATGATTGTCTGGTCACACTCTCCTCACTCACTACAGAGTACGTTTGGTTATAAAGTAGAGGATGGCTGCCATGTTGTACACAATAATTAATTAGCTATTTGAGTCTGAGAAATCATTGGGAATGTAGAGAAACTACAGGGAGAGGGATGGCAAAGAGAAACAATTAACAGTATGAAGTGTTCTTTGATAATTGTTTTTGATGATGTTAAGAAAGAAACACAGCCAAGGAATGATACTATGGATATCAGTCAGAAAGGCAAGGAAATGTCCTGAGTCTTGAGCAGCAGATGGGCACTTAGAACCTCTAGCTCAAGGAATTCAGCTGTACCCACAACTCTAAAACATGTAGGCAACAACGCTCTTTTGAACTACCTTCCACAAAGGGAGGATGAACGAGACACTATGGATATTCATGAAGAGTTTGAAGAAGGCTGGCAGAGTGGAGTCCTGACCAATAAGTTGGGACTGGTTCCCTTAAACTAGGAAAGAATTAGAGCCAACAGATGTTGGCAAAAGGCATGGAACTCAAGATGATTCAGCAACTGTTTGAATGAGCCTACCTCACGTTATGGTCCCCCCAAAAATGGGAGTGAAATTGTTCCCCTGGATTGATTACCTAGCCAAAGAAATCTGAGGACTTGGACACATTTTAATATTCTATTATATTTTGTTATTTAAAACATTTTTATTAAATATATTTAAACATATTCTGCTTCTACTCCAAGTCCTTCCAACTTTTTTCCCCTCCTTACACACCCAACATTGTTTTTTCACAGAAAAAAAAAGAAAATCCCAATACAACAAACTTCCTAAATTCAGGAAAACAAAATAAAATTGGCCTAGCATTTCTTTCAGGTAATACAACACTTAGACAAAGAGTTTGTAGCTAGCTTGGTGTTTATGTTTCTCTTAAGATAGCATAATGAGTACCTTATTGTATTAAAGAAGCTGGGATATAGGGGCAGAGTCTAAGTTGCAAACCAGCTTGACATCTCTATATTCAATAAATTGTATATATCTTGTCTTTATCAATAGTGCTTTGCTCTCAGTATGTAGATAGTAACCTATAGACTTGGCAACATCCTATGTTGTTTGGGAATTTCCAAGGGACCCTTTGGCCAGCAACTCAATTAAAGGTAGCCCAATCCTGTTATTGAGGCTTCATTTGGGAACAAGAGATGGCCAGGTAAAACTCTCTCTACCCCAGTATTTAGTGATTTCATTTGGATCCCCTTCATATATGTATATAATTTAGCAAACTTCTACTGAATTCAGATTCCGGAGTACCCCTCTAATACCTGCTACATTTAGCTTTCTCTCCCTGAATTCCTTCTCACACCCCCTCTCCACATAATCTTTTTATTCTGCCCTCCCATCCATATCTATCTATTCATATTTCCTTCCCTAAAGAGATCTATACATCTGGAGATATTTTGTAGCAGGCTTTGGGAATCTTATAACAAGAACACCCAGTACTTAAAGAGCAGAAAGGAGAAAATAAAACAAAACTGTGAAGACCTTAATCCTATAGTCACTGAGATCTAATCATCATATTCAGAGGAAAGAAAACATTCAATGCAAAAATAAAGCTAAGGAGTTGTTGTAGTATATTCTGGTACTATTAAGACACTGATGAAGATGATTTCCGTTGGAAAGAAGGGGAGATACTTGATTTCATAAATGAGGAGAATGGAGAAACATTCTGGAGGAAGTGTGAATTTAGGAAAAGGAATATTTCCAGATGAAGTTGCTGTCAAATAAGGGAACTAGATAAATGCTTTCCAAAACCAAGACAACCACATTCTTTAGGGGTCCAAATCCAAAGCCTGACCTGTTAGCTGCAGAGAAGACTCTTTTTCTCCAGTGTCCAGAGGAAGATGTACTGCTGGAACAGAAACCTAAAGCAGTGGTCCTCCATTCTATCCAAGATACACCCTTCCTGCCAAAGCCAGTGATGTGCTGAGGTATCTTGGAACAGTTTATTCAAGGAAATCTGACCACCACCCAAAAACAGAAAACTAAAGGGAATACCAAGAACAATAATTTATTGTCTTCTGACTCAAAAAATAAGTATGCTGCCAGTGCTGGTCACCATGATGATTCTGTCATCATTTCCTCACATTTCTCTCTTGTATTGTAAAAGAGAAACGTCTCAATTGTAGTTCTTTTGTAGAAAACACTGAAGAAAAGAACATTATATTCAGTGAGTTTAAGATTGAAACAAAGCAAATAATCTAAGTAGTTAAGACCACATCATTAAATATTTGGATTTTTTAAAAAAAATCCATTTTTTATTTATAAGTGCGTATATATAATATGTGTCTTTCTGTTTCTGGGTTCCCTCACTCAGAATGATCTTTTCTAGTTCCCACCATTTGCCTGAAATTTTAATGATTTCCTTGTATTTTTTAAATTTAAATTTTTGTTTTATATATATATATGTATATATATATATATATATTAATTAGTTTATTCACTTTGTATCCCAGCTGTAGTCCCCTCCCTCATTCCCTCCCAATCCCACCCTTCCTCCCTTATCTCCTCCCTGCCCCTTTCCAAGTCCACTGGTAGGGGCAGTCCTCATCCCCAACCATCTGACCATAGCCTATCAGGTCTCAACAGGACTGGCTGCAATTTCCTCCTCTGTGGCCTGGTAAGGCTGCTCCCCCCTCAGGGGAAGGTGATCAAAGAGCTAGCCATTTCCTTGTTTTTAATTCTTGAGTACTATTCCATGGTGTAAATGTACCACATTTTCTGTATCCATTCCTCAGTTAGGGAAATCTAGGTTGTCTCCGGATTCTGGCTGTTACAAATAAAGCCACTATGAATATAGAAGGAAAATAAAGACTTGCTAGAATTCAATGAAAATGAAAGCACAACATACCCAAACTTATGGGACACAATGAAGGCAGTGCTAAGAGGAAAGTTCATAGAAGCAAGTTCCTTCAAGAAGAAATTTGAAACATCTCATACAAGCAACTTAATGGCCCAACTGAAAGCTCTAGAAAAAAAAGAAGCACATACACCCAAGAGGAGCAGACGGCTGGAAATAATCAAACTCAGGGCTGAAATCCATCAATTAGAAACAAATAAAACTATTCAAGGAATCAATGAAACCAAGAGCTGGTTCTTTGAGAAAATCAACAAGATAGACAAGCCCCTAGCCAAACTAACCAAAAGGCAGAGAGAAACGGTCCAAATCAGCAAAATCAGAAACGAAAAGGGGGACATAACTACAGACACTGAGGAAATCCAAACAATCATTAGGTCTTACTACC
>CM053752.1:98781071-98797027 GCA_028658305.1 Pachyuromys duprasi | reverse complement strand
CCCGCTCAGATGTGGCCCATGATAGCTCAGTGTCAAACTGAAGACCCTAGTAAGGGAAACAGGGACTGGTTCAGTCATGAACTTGATGGCTGACTCTTTGACCCTCCCCCGTACATGCTGGGGAGTGACAGACTGGCTAGATCCCAGGGGAGGACATTGCAGCCAGCCCTGAGGAGACAAGATGAGCTGGGGTTGGATGGAAGGGGAGTAGGTCCTCCCCTGTTGGTGGACTTGGAGGGGGCGGGGAGGAGATGAGGGAGGGATGAGGAGGGTGGGAGGAAATGAGGGAGGGGGCTACGCCTGGGATGCAAAGTACCTAACCTGTGATTGATATAAAAATAAATTTTAAAAAAGACCAACAGAGAAAACTAACCCAGTCCCATGGGGGCTTTCAGAGACTGAGACATCAGCTAAGGAGCATGCATGATCTAGACCTAGGTCCCCAGAACACAGGTAGCTGATGGGTGGCTTGGTCTTTATGCTTGGCAAGTGTAGGGGTTAGGGATGGCTGTTTCTATTATGGACTTTATTCCCTGCTTTTGGAGCACTTCCCCTTGGCAGGGCTGCCGTGCCTGACCTCAGGGGATGAAGATATGATCAGTCTTGATGTGACTTGATATGCTGGGGAAGTTGATATGGGTGGGGAACTCCCTAGTCTTAGGGGGGAATGGGAGAGGGAAGGGGAAGGGGAGAAAGGTGGGGAAGGAGAGGAGAGGAGGGAGGGGACACCCTTGGGATGTAAAGTAAATACTAAAAGACAATAGAAATAAATTTAAAATATTATATAATCATGACAAAAGGTGAAAATACAACCATTAATACATACATAATAACAGTGTTATCACATGGTTTCTCTTACTATGCTCTCTGGATTGCTCATCAGTGCCTTCACCAGCTTTGATCTTGGAATTAAGAGCCACCAGAAATATGCAATAAACTTGCTTTCTTTATAAATTCACATGTTAGTGGAATTCTCTTACACAGCATCAGAAAATGGATTAATAAAATTATCCCAATTATGAGATGAGAAAAGTAACATACCAAAAATTTAGGGGAAAAGCCCAAATGTTTCCATAAGTTTGAAGCAGAGCCAGAGGAACAGTCAGAGAATGTATGTCGCTGATCCAATGCCTTTACTATCTACAAACACTGACTTGCAGTTTGGCAAGTACAGCTCTGCCTTCAGAAGCAGTGTATCAAAGCAAATATTAAGACACATAACCAAACCTTTGGCAGAGTACAGGGAATCATATGAAAGAAGGGGGAGTTAGTATGACCTGGAGAGGACAGGAGCTCCACAAGGACCAAATATATCAGGGTACAGGGATCTTTTATGAGATTGTTTCTCCAACCCAGGACCATGTATGGATATAACCTATAATCCCTATTTGAATGTAGCAAATAGTAGCTCAGTATCCAAGTGAGTACCCTAGTAAGGGGAACAGGGACTATTTTGGACATGAACACAATGTCTGGCTCTTTGACACTGCCCCCCCCCCCCCACATACCGCCTAGGGAGGAGCAGCCTTGCTAGGCCACAGAAGAGGACATTGCAGCCAGTTCTGAAGAGACCTGATAAGCTAGAGTTAGATGGAAGGGGAGGAGGTCCTCCTCTATCAGTGGACTTGGAAAGGGGCAGGGAGGAGATGAGGGAGGGATGGGGAGATCAGGAGGGCATTTGGGAGGGGGCTACAGCTGGGATTCAAAGTACATAACCTGTGATTAATATAAAATAAAAATGTTAAAAAAGTTTTGTCTTTAAATAAATATCCTTGAATTATTTAACAGTTGATCTCAAATCAAATAAGATATTTACTCTTGTGTAATAAAGTGCAGTTTTTAATGTCATATGACTAATTAACAAAATTTAATAAAAAGTAATAAAATCAACTCCACACAACTATCATTAAGTAGGTATTTTTCTTGGAATAACTTCATTGAGAATAAGCAAACTTTGATAGATTTTTTATAAGTAAATTATTTTATTATACACTAATTAAAGCCAATCATTCTTTATTCAGTTTACACTTTCTTTGTATTTGCAGGGTGGAATGGTGGGGCAGGGTTGATTATCCAGAAGCTGACTTGATTGTTTAACTCTATCCATCTTTAATATATCATTCTTTTATCACAATTCTTCTGGACTTGTTATCCTGCAGTTCTGTACACACAGGATTCGAGTCATAATTCTCTCTGAATCTTGGTAAAATTGGCTTTGTATTCCCGATGTTTTCTTTCTTGCCTCTATTTGGTCTCTAATGCTCCAAGTTCTATTTTAAGCATTTGCATTAAATTGCTTTCCCCTTATTCTGTGACCATCTGTGCAGTGCCTAGAATGATCACTCATTTCACTATACTTAATAACAAACAGCTATTCTTTAAAAAAAAATACTTATGCACATAAGCAAACTCAGCCTGATCCTTAATAACAACATACACAACCCAGGAGATGATTCCAGAACTCAACTCACCTGACTGGCTGTGCAGTTGGATAAACAAGTTCTATTATCAGCTGCTAGGTAGAAGTTGGTGGGACATGCACAGGTGTGGGTCTTCCCGGGGCCTAAAAGGCACAAATGGCTGCAACCACCATTATTTATGGTACAAAGATGTTTAGAGACTACAGATGAGAAAGAGGCACAAAACAAAATTATCAAGATCAGTAAAGAAGTATGGCATTTCAGACAACTTTCAAGTATCATAATTTATAGTTGGATAGAACTTTGGATTTCAAGTTATTAAAGTTATGAATATATTTTATAAATGCTATTTAATCCCTTATTTCATTAATTTTAAATGCTTTCTACAAAACCAAGCATGTTAGTTGAAAATAATTACTCATCAAAAAGTAAACAAATACCAGAAGCATTTGGCATGAAGACATATATATGCTAGGAAATATAAATGTAAATAAAGCAATGAAATGATGAAACGAAACAAAAAGCATAAAGTTTTGCCTTTTGATATAGGAAAGCAATCAAATCTTTTTTTTTTCAACTAGATCTGGTAGAATCTTATGAAGCACATTGGATATTTGAAATCTTAGAATCCCAAACTATTAAAATAGAATTCTTTCTAGCCAGCATTCTAATAACTAAAGACCCGTTAGCTCTATTGTAATGAATTAGTTTAAGGGTATAATCTTTCACTTCTCTGACTACATGCATTGTTTCCAACTTAGTTTAACATGATTTGTACAGGATAATTATTTATGTTATTATTGAGCTTTAAATCTTACCCTGCAATAGTAGCACTTGATATGAACTGGCTTCATCATATAAAATAAAGCTAAGCAATAGGATCTAATCATTCTTACCAAGAATGAAATTACATTATATCTTGAAAAAATTAAAACAATGAATGGTACTGAAGATGTTGATGCATTATGGAAATCATGGAAAGAATAATTACCATCAGGTTGTCTATAAGAATGATACACCTGGACATCTGTGATGGCATGCCATGAGTTAATCAGTGAGAGTCTGTCTCCTCCTGAGGTTTTATGGACACGGCTGAGTGACTTGGTTTTCCCATCAGTCCAGTAGAGGTAGTCTTCAAACAATGTTAGTGCAATCACCCCTGGAATGTCTTGATTAGGGACTGTAATAGGAGATGGTAAGATTAATGTTCTGTCTTGGCAGACTGCCAGTTAAAATATTCAATACTACATGGGCTGACAGATACTACTGCTACAAAAATTCTGAATAATTGCCATGACAACCTGTCCGGTTGGCAAGGTTCTTTATTACCAGCTAAGAGAATTTGAGATTAAGCACCAGGGTTCACTATGTTCATATTTAGCTTGGCTTAACAACTAGGAAGAAAATGAATGTGATCAAGCTCAGCGTCTGAGGAAGGCTGCTTTAGCAGAAACAAGTAGTGTTCAATATTTTAAAATTCAAAATGTAGAGATTGTATGTGTATGTTTCTTATCTCTCAACCAGTAGTTTTTTACATTCTTCCCTGAAGTTCATTGATTAATTTTTTGCCACATGGAATGATTACATAACATTTCTAAGATGAAATGTGTCTACTGTCTGAAAATAGAGTGCCATGAAACTACTGTAAGCATTTTAGTTTATTTAAGTTATTCATATTTTTATGATTGATTTTACCTGAAGATGATCTAAGAGTGAAGGGGAAACATTTCAGATAACAATTTATTATGACTATGAAATCATTTGGCTGCTGTTTAAAATTAGTCTGTAATTATGACTTTCATTATAAGAAAGGATCTAAATATAAACACTGGGTGACCATTACAAATGTTGATTTTTAATATAGGCCATACCAGAGTCCTAGTGACAAGTAAATGTAAAAATCTTTTGGTGCTGATTAGGTTCCTGTTTTTGTGATGAGGGATTGTTTTGTATGTGCTCGATGCTTCAGCGCCAAAATGATTTGCAGATGTTAATATATTTTTCAGCTTCTGGTTTCTGAAAATTATCAAAAAAAATCAAGATCAAAAGGAAAAGTTCAGATATGCACAAACATTCTAATACTTTTGGCTATTAATTATTAAATATTCTTAAGGGAAAGTTAACTGGTGCAATTGGCACAACTCCACTTTCTTTTTCAATTATTAGATTTTATTGACTGAAAATGAATATTTGACCTGTTAAATAGAAACTGACAAAACACCAAAGTTTCCATACAATTTATCACTCTTAGAGAAATATAAGGCCTTGCTTTAAAGGGCAGGGTAGAATTGAGATGGTAACAAAAAGCAGACATTTTAAAACTCTGATGTGTAGTGTTTTAAGATAAATCAAATGGAATCTGAGAGATTCCTATGATTCAGTCACAAAGTAAAAGAAATCAGAAGTTAAATGGTTTAGTGTCAGCAGTGCAGGATCTATCCAGAAGTGCACCTGGACAAGATACTGTGTATATGAAGAAGGGAGAATTTGAGAAAATTTTAGAAGCTTTACACATTTGAATCTTGATGTTAATTCCATATGCCCTTGGAACTTACCTCTCCCTGTACTTGTATAGACACAGAACATGTCTCTAAATATGACAAGTAGGATTGGGTAGAAGAATGAGAAGCACACAGCAATACAGAATCACATAAATAAATTTCTTACATAGACTACTTTCATCTCCTTCTGCTTCATAAATTCAATTTAAAAAGATAAAAAATTACTGGGTGACTCATGGTGATAGACAGTAATTATGAGTCCTTGATAAGAATATGTAAGTTGTGAAACTTTAAAATAAACTGCAGAGTATTTTGAAGTGCTTAGAAACATTCAATTTATATCCCTTCATATTCAAAGCAACTAATTATATCATTAAATATGGGCACAAAAGTTAATCATCACTTTAAACTCCCAGTCTATTGAGATTCAGTTCACTTCTATGCAAAGACAATGCTATTGTAAAAATTGGTCAACTAGCACCAGTCAGCATTTTGAAAGTACCATAATCATTCCCACTACTCAGCACTGTCACTTAATGACACTGCTAAGTACACAAGTGTTTCAGAAACTAGTCTAGACTAACATTTCTTAGTGCAACAGACATCCCTCAGTCCTGCATACAAACAATATCGAGTACTGTAATACCGCAGTGGGGTATTGATGATATTGCCAGTACTCTATTGTGAAGTATCCATTGCAATACTTGATTGGACAGAGAAGAGGTTGTCTAAATGAATGAGTAATCTCCCTGGTGTTTGAATCTGAATCACTTTCTCTGCTGCTAAGGTCCAAACACTTCACCATCTCTGCACTGCGCTTAAAACCATGGAGCTGCCAGAGCAAGAAAACCGAAGGATTCATATCATAAGCTCGGGCTGAAAGTCTGCTTGTTTAATCACCTGACCACACAGTGTTGTGATCATCTCCAGATGTGGGCAATTTGCTGGACAACTAATTAAGACTGACGATGATCAGAAATTTTAATTATTAAATAGTCACCATAAATTCATGGCCACCAGGGACTGTGAAATGGCTCAGCCCATAAAAGGTTCTTGCCACCAAGCCTAACAAGCTGAGTTTGATTTTTGTGGATCCACATGTTGGAAGTGGAGACCCATAGGAATAGCTTGTGAGTCTACACTCACACACAGTTAATAAAAGTTAAAAATCTGTTAGTTCAGCAAAGCAAAATCTTATTTCCACCAGATGAAACATAGCTAAATGCACATAGAAAAGTAAAGTCAAAAATGAAGAAAAGGAGTCCATTTTCTCAAATTGTCTTTTTTGCTTTAATATCCTATTTGACAATGAAGAACAGGATTGGCAATGCTTGCTGCATAAACAAACTCTAACTCTCCCATTTGTTAAACGTACTTTCTTTTCAAACACTACCATTATGTACAGAGAAAACAAAGCCAAAATTTCAACCTGTGTTTACATGAGAGAAACTGGTCTAATCTACCTGATACAACCTCGCTCATCTAGCTGGTCTTCTGTGGGGCCAGGACATCTCCCACAGGGCTATAAATCACAACAGAAATCAACCAAATATATAGAAAATCAAGATGAAATACTCCTATACCAACCATTGTGAGGATTCATCTGTTGGGTCTGGAGTTCCCTAGGAAGGCTTAATTAAGTGTTTATTTATACTATGATGAGCATAAATAAAATGTGCTTATTTTTCCATCAACATAGAAGACTTCAAACTATATTATTACATAAAACATATTTGAATTAATTATTTACTTCAACATAAGAAACTAGGCTGATTGTACATGAAGAAGATACTTTGCCTATTAACTTTACATTACACATAAATATGTAGAGATGTATATATGCATCCATATATTAAATATTAATATGTATAACTGGAAAATATCTTTAACCACAATAAACACACACATACACACATTTACACACACATTAAAGCAACAAGAAATGGAATGGAGAGTGGAATTGGACAAAAAAAATGGAAATGACAAACTATCAACCCAGAATGTGAAGGTAAAAATAAACACTGAACTCTAACAAAGCAACATGCAAGAATTTAAGGGCAAAAGTAGAAATATTTTCTCAAAATTATATCTCTATCCTTTTAAACACAAATATAACATGTCTGGATGTCTGATATATATATATATATATATATATATGTGGCTTAATAAAAATAAATAATCAGAGAAGTACATTTAAGGAATCTTTTATTTGCAAGTATTCAATAGCCACATAAAAAGACCGAAAAAACTGAAATGACAGATGGACTGTAGCTTACTGTGTGATTAATATATGTTTAAAGGCAATTTTAAAGTGCTTACTGCAGTTAAGTTTCTATTCTGTACAGTGGCCTTGTCTGCTGAAGTGTTTCCAATATTTTGTTCCAATAAATTCTCTTTTCATAGGCTGTATCTTTCAGAAAAATATAATTGATATTTGGCAAAAAATATCGAAATAACACTCACTTTGTCAGTTAATTTGAAGAATATACTGTCGTTATCCGTAGTCATATTATACCAAAGAAGTAAGTGAAAAGGCGGCACCAACTTGTGCTTCTGGCTTTGATGCGGCCTTGCTGCTTGAGACACCCTGTCATAATATCCTAGACTATGATGGTTGGATGAAGAGGTCCAACCTCCATCTTTCCAACGCCTTTTTTCTGCTATTACTGGTATTATGTTTGTGTTAGGGATTTTACTCAAGTCTTACTGCCTTATTATCCCTAAATTCTATTTTAAGATTTTGTTTTATACCTATATGGTGATTTGAATGAGAATTCCCCCATCTGCTCATATATTTGAATGCTTGACTCCCAGTCAGAGAACTATTTGGGAATGATTAGGAGATGTGGCCTTACTGAATGATTTGTGTTACTGAGGGTGGGCTTTGGGGTTTCAAAAGCCCATTACCATTTCCAGTTAGTTCTCTTTCTGCCTCCTGCTTGTGGATCAGATATAAGTTCTCAGCTATGGTTCCGGTGCCATGACTGCCTGTCTACTGCCATGCTCTCTTCCAGGATGGTCATGGACCCTAACCCTCTGGACCTCTGGGTTCCAATAATTTTTTTTTATAAGCTTACTTATGTCATGATGAATGTTCAACCATAAAAAATAACCGGGACAATCCACAGCCTCTGTAATTATTTAGGTATAAATAGCTAAATAGCATCAGAATTTTTTCATTAATTTATTTATTTGTTCATTTTACATCCCGATGACTACCTTACTGCCTACTCTTCTCCCTTCCCACCCCCACCCCAGCATACCAAGCCAAGCTGGTACACCATCCAGTCACATCATGACTAAGTGTCTCCTCCTTCACTGAGGCAAGACAAGGCAACCCTGCTAGAATACTGGGATCCAGATGGTGGCATCAGAGTCCAAGTCAGAAACAGCCCCCACTCTAGTTGTTAGGGGACCCACTTGAGGACCACCAGACTATTAGATTCATATGTGTAGCACATTCATATACATGTGCTTCGGTTGGTGGCTCAGGCTCTCTGAACTCCCATGGGCCCAGGTTAGTTGGCTATGTAGAGAGGATAATCATCAGATTATAAAGTTACTTTTAAAATGGAATCAAATTAAATGAGGACTAAAGATTATAACTGATTTATATTACTATTGTATATGTTATGGCTTATGCATTTATTGATTATGCTCTGTGTATTATTTAGAAATACCTAAATAAAATTATATGTTAAGGTTAATCTGCCCCCTCTTTCATAAGTTAATACAACTGAAACACTAATCTCCTAATACTGTAATGGTGACAAACCTTTCAAACTAAACCTAAACACTGTACAACAAGACTCTTCCATTGCCATATTCCCAAAGCTGTCAACATTACAGCATGTACCTCTTTACATGAAACACTGTACAAAAACTTTAGCTTTTCTCCTAGAGTTTAATCTATGTCATCTCTTTTACAATAGACAGCATTCTTGAGGCAAACACAGGAAATTTTAACAAAGGCACTGTCTAGACTGAAGTGAACACGAATATGATGGAGATTTTTCTTTTTTAATTTATTAAATTTTCCATTAATTACATTTTATTCACTTTGAATCACAGCTGTACTCCCCTCCCCTATCCTCTCCCAACCCTACCCTCCTTCCTTCATCTCTTCCCATGCTCCCCCCTCCCAAGTCCACTGATAGGGGAGGTCCTCCTCCCCTTCTATCAGATCCCAGTCTATCAGGTCTCATCAGGACTGGCTGCATGGTCTTCCTCTGTGGCCTGGAAAGGCTGCTCCCCCCTCAAGGGAGCAGCAACTGAGTTCAAAGAGCCAGCCACTGAGTTCATGTCAGAGACAGACCCTGTTCCCCTTACTAGAGAACCCACTTTGACACTGAGCTGCCATGGGCTACATCTGTGCATTTGGAATCTAGCTTATCTCCATGCACAATCCTTGGTTGGAGTATCAGCCTCAAAAAAAGACCCCTGTGGCCAGATTTTTTGGTGTTGTTGCTCTCCTTATAGAACTCCCGACCCCTCCAGGTATTTCTATTTCCCCCTACTTTCATAATATTCTGTACACTCTGCCCAAAATTTAGCTATAAGTCTCACCATCTTCTTTGACATCCTGCTGGGTGGAGTCTTTCACAGACGCTCTGTGGTAGACTCCTGTCCTGTTCCCTGTTTTCTCCCTCTTCTGATGTCCATCCTCTTTGCCTTTCTGAATGAGGACTGAGCATCTTAGCCAGAGTTCTCTTTCTTGATTAGTTTCTTTAGGTGTACAGATTTTAGTACGTTTATCCTATATTATATGTCTAATATCCACTTATGAGTGAGTATATACCTTGTGTGTCTTTCTGATTCTGTGATACCTCAGTCAGGATGATCTTTTCCAGTTCCCACCATTTACCTGCAAATTTTATGATTTCCTTGTTTTTGAATGCTGAGTAGTATTTCATTGTGTAACTGTACCACAATTTCTGTATCCATTCCTCAGTTGGGGGACATCTGGGTTGTTTCCAGATTCTGCCTGTTATGAATAAAGCTACTACGAACATGATTGAGCACATGTCCTTGTTTTGTGCTTGATCATATTTTGAATATATGTCTAGGACCTACATAGCTGGATCTTGAGGTAGCACTATTCTTAATTCTCTGAGAAAGCACCAAATTGATTTCCAAAGTGGTTGTACAAGTTTACATTTCCACCAGCAGTGGAGGAGGGCTCCCCTTTCTCCACACCCTCTCCTGCATGTATTGTGACTTGAGTTTTTGATCTTAGCCATTCTGATGGGTGTAAGGTGAAATTCAGGGTCATTTTTATTTGCATTTACCTGATGACTAAGGACACTGAGCATTTCTTTAAGTGTTTCTCTGCCATTCTGTATTCCTCTATTGAGAATTCTCTGTCTAGCTCTGTATCCCTTTTTTAAATTGGCTTACTTGATTTGTTGCTTTTTAAGTTCTTGAGTTCTTTATATATTCTGGATATTAGCCCTCTCTCAGATATAGGGTTGGTGAAGATCATTTCCCAATCTGTAGGCTGTCTTTTTGTTCTGATGACAGTGTCCTCTGCTTTACAGTTTCATGATGTCCCATTTATTGATTGCTGATCTTAGAGCCTGTGCTGTTGGTGTTCTGTACAGGAAGTTGTCTCCTGTGCCGATGAATTCAAGGCTCTTCCCTACTTTTTCTTTTAACAGATTTAGTGTGTCTGGTTTTATGTTGAAGTCTTTGATCCACATGGACTGTAGTTTTGTGCAGGGTGATAAATATGGATCTATTTTCATTTTTCTACATGTAGACATCCAGTTAGACCAGCACCATTTGTTGAGGATGCTGTCTTTTTTCCATTATATGGTTTTGGCTTCTTTGTCAGAAATCAAGTATCCATTGGTGAGTGGCTTTTTTTCTGGGCTTTCTGTTCAATTCCATTGATCCACCATTTTGTTTCATACCAGCACCATGCTGTTTTTATTACTATTGCTCTGTAGTACAGCTTGAGACCAAGGATGGAGATACCTCCAGACGATTTATTGTTGTACCTAAACTCTGTATAAGACCCTTCCTCCAGACAATCTATTGTTGTACCTAAACACTATGCAACAAGACTCTTCCATTGCCATATTTCCAATGCCATCAACATTAGAACATGTGCCTCTTTACATGAAATACTGTACAAGAAATTTAGCTTTTCTTCTGGAATTTAACCTATACCATGTCTTTTACAATAGGCAGCATTCTTGAGGCAAACACAGGAAATTTTAACAATGGCACTGTCTACACTGAAGTGGACATGAATAAAGTAAGGATTTTTTTCTTAATATCTCTAACCAGAGTTTGTTAAAAACATAGCTGAGAAAGAATGTGCTACCCAAAAAGAGGAGTGCCCACAGTTAGATGAACTTGGCATAGAGGGAGAAAGAAGGAACAAACCTTTCAGACTTTTCTCCTGTATACCATCACATATTCTGTCAATGCTCCATGAAGCATATTAGCCTCACGGTAATGTAATTAAGGTGCCAGACTTCCAGAGGTAGGCAGGAGCAAATCCTCACATGTAGGAAAATTAGAGTCCACCAATTAGTATCGCATGTTTACTATGTTATCCAGTGTATCCCTTTCTGGGTCAAAACCCACCTGTAGCCTTGGCAAACATTCCAACAGCTCAGCCAGACTGAAACAACAATTTCAACAGAGAACATCACTAGTGCCATATTCTAAAATTCTCCAAAATAACCATTTTCCTTAATATGTTTCTAGAAAGGGACAAACACAGGAATGAAGATAGGGTGTGAATTAAAGGTTAGGATGACAGCCAAAAGGAATGAAATGAGTAAGAAAATAATTAGCTTTAGAAGTCATTAAGTGAGACTGAACAGGATTAGGAAAATGCACAGGTTTGGGAAAGAGATGCTAAAATTAGATATGGGGAAAAAGAGGTTTGTCATGCAAGAGAAAACAAAATATTCATGACAGTGGCCAATAGGTTGAAGAAACATGCTTCCTAGTTCATTAAGATTAACAGAGTCAGAGGTGGAAAAATGTCCAGGGAATACAAATCTTCAGAGAGGGAGGGGAAAGGGAGTTATAGATAGGAGCATGAAACAAAACAGCTTTGATGCAATGTAAGCTCAGTGGCAGAATATCTCTTCTTTGTCAATATCATGCCCCCTTAGGAGCTGCTTATATAATCTTTTTTAAAGACAATTTTATCCACAAAGCCTCTGAAGTATGTATTTATTATTCTCCCTAATAAACATTTTCTTGCCTTTTACACAATCTTGCTTAATGTTAAGTGATACTCCTACATAATAAATTTCAAATAAATTGATCCAAAATCTATTCTAAAACATTAAAGGCCTTAAGAAATTCCAGGAACACTGAAACTAAACAATGCTTCTATATATTGGAAAATTGAAAAGCTATCTATCCAGTAAACACACATACAATGTTTCTTTCAGTGAGGCCATTTTGTAACCAAGAACAAACTTATTGATTCAGCACATGTCATAGAACAAAGGCAAATCTAAGAAAATAACAGCCTTGGATTTTAGTACAGTAGGCTGCCTTTGAACACTCTTCTAACAAAATTCCAGTTACCATCTTAGTGCAGTAACCTATACTGGAACATTACATGTTTAAACTTTTGTAATGAATCTAATTTATAATATGTAGAGAAATTGATGCTATATTCAGAGTTTTTTTAAATTAAGTAATTACTAAGAGGTGAAAGTGATTTGTGGTACATCTTTATCTAGCATTTCTGGTATCACTTTGTCTACTTTCTCAGGTAATATAAATTCCTGACATACATTAGGAATATTGTTTATATAAAATTAGTACATTATTCTTTTATCAGTTTTTAAATTATCATAATCACATTTATCATAGTATATCATGTTTTTAATTATCACGAGTCAGATATTGACTTTTTAGTTATTCAAGGTCTAAAAACAAATTCTGCTAATAAAGTTGAAGGTTTCTCCATTGCTATGAATGAGACTGTAAAAATGATAGTGTTTTAATTTTTAAAATAGGCTTTCCCTTAATGGCAACAGGAAAAATTTTTCTCACCATATCAGTATATTTAAGAGTTATGACATTCTACATGCATATATATTAGGAATATATTTCTAAGATTTTATTATTATGCATATTTGTCTTCATGCATGCATGTGTACCACATACGTGTCTGGTATCTGTGTAGGCCACAAAAGTATGTTAGATCCTTTTTAACTGTAGTTACAGGTCAGATAGTCATGAGGCCCCGCAAGGCTCCTAGGAACTAAACCTGGTCCTTTCCAAGATCAGCAAGTACTCTTAACTGCTAAGTTATCTTATCTGCCACAAGAAGTATAGCTTAAGAAAATATTTTAAAATATTAAGCACTTAGTCACTGGATGGTATTGTGTGCCTATTTCCCCCCAAATTGAAGAGGTCTATCCAAGACAGAAGTGGCGCAGTACAATTCCGAGTGGTAAAGAAATTTATATGCCCAGGAATCTCAGAAAACTATGATTAATTACTAGTCTCATCACCAGGGCTCTAACAGTAATAAACACTTAGTGGGAAGCGAATACTCTTTCCAGAGTAGGAGCTCGGCCCTTGATGGATATTGTCCACTGATGGTCTTTTAATACTGACATTCAATGGAAGGGAGGGAATGAGAAAGGGAGGGAGAGAAACAGAGAGAGAGAAAGAATTGCTTGTACACTTCATTGCAGTGGGAATTCCCTGACTTCCCTAACACCGATACGATTCTGTGTGACCAGAACTGAGAAAATGATATATAGAACACAGTTGGGCCAATATTGCTTAAATATGCATACTTCTTGCCCATTTCTCTAAAGGACTTCAGAGTCAATGTCAATATCATAGATGGCAGTGCGGATAAATCATGGCCAAATGAACAATAAATTCACTTGCTGCCTTTCATCTTCGCTCTTTACACTTGATTGCTGGGGTTAGTGGTCACATCCATCTGCCAGAATTCCCATTATCAGGCATCTGATTTAGAATTCCAATAGCAAAATTGTGAACATGCTTCTGAAATAAAAACAGAAAAGAAGTGCAATACACAAGCATTTCCCAATATGTCCTGGGTTGTCCTGGTGGGAAAGCGGAAGTAAGGAGATAATTGATTTAAAAACAATAAAAAGAACAAACAGAAAGGCCCCTGTGTTAAGGATGTGCTTCTGTGGTTAGGAGTGCTTGCCTCACTAGCGTAAGAACCTCACTTTGATCCCCAGCAGCAGACAATAGATAAGTGTCACTGTGTGAGTTTAGAACTCCTTAAATAGGAGGGAGATGGAACTAGGAGCATCCAGGTAGTCTACTGGCCATCTGTTATAGCAGAATCAACAAGCTCTAAGTTCAATAAGAGACCCACATCTCAAAATACTAAAGTAAAAATGATAGCAGAAGACACAAATATTGAACTACTGCCTGCACACAGACGCACTTCCTCCCTCACCCCTGCACACATTAATACACACACGTACTAGACTTACTGAACTCTTGCAAAACAAATTAATTAAAAACAATATGCCTTTGTTTTAACTTCAGCTAAATCTCAAACAAGAAAGACTCTGACGTCCAGGTCTACAGATGGGAGTCTTGAAGAGCCTGTGGCAACAGGACGTCTAGACGTACCTGTTGTTTCCTGCTTATATCTGAGAGGGTGGAGTTTTTGAAAATGACCAAGAACTCAAATAAAAGCAGTGCTTAAAACTTCCGTATTTCAAGGGTGTGGGCAACATGTTATGTTTGTAATAAGACAAAATCATTTGTTGCAACTCACACACAGCTTAACTGAGTATGTCTTATTCAAAGCCCCAAACTCAAAGGCATGATTGATACTGATGTTCTGAGAAGTTTTATAAATGACAGTTAATTTCAATTTATTTTAGTGGTTCAGAAAAGTTTTATATTAACTGAGCTGTATTTTGCTTTCTGTCATTAATTTTTATTATACTTTAAACAGAAGCACATTTTGTGAAGCCTCAACTTTGCAGTGATTGTGAAGAAAGGGCTACATTTTCAAAAGTGCTAAAATGCAGTGTCATATATGAACAAAAGAATCTAGAACTATTGTTTAATAGTGAGGGTTGTTATTACACTGATTTCCTTTCATGGTAAAATTCTGTAAATATTTAAATTTTCCATAAACTTTAAGGCAAAAGATTGTGACGCTAATTATATATTGGTACAACCATCTTTTTCTTTGGCGATGTGATTTTAACCTTTATAAAAAGACTCTTAATATAGTTTATGCTATTTCCCTAGTAACATGCTGACACTATGATCTGATTTTTCACTGTATGAATCTACCCTTTTATGAGGTATGAATTGGATTTTTAACTTATAGAGAACAGGCCCATCAAAACAAATGAGAGAGATATAAAACAACTGCAGAACTTCCTTAGGGTGTGACTAGACCTTGGGGATTAATACTGGAAATTGCATAATGAGAATCCTCAGTCTGGGACATACCATTAAATGAACAGGAAGAGTCAACATAATTGCATAGAATTCTTGAGTTTATCCACTACAAGACAATTCATTGGATGAACTATAGTTTGTAATTAGATACATGATATTCACAGAAATAGGTAAATTAGTATAAATTCCAAAATGTGGGTAAAATATGAGTACAACAATCATATCTACACAAGATTAAAGCACATGGAAACAAGCTGAAAAGTAGAGAAAACTAATAAAATAAACAAAATCTCAAGATCAGAAATACCTTCTCATCAATCATGGTTTTGTTATTACACAGGTATATTCAGTCTTTTCTTTGGCAAAACACCATCATCTTAATATACCTTCAAGGAAACAATTAATAGAAAATGGGAACTAAATCTGGATGTATGGTTTTTTTAATACAGTAGTTAGAGTTGACTTTTGTTCTCAACAGAATTTTCTGGTATTTAATTTTGTTTTCTTTTTTTTAATTTATTTATTTTTATCTCAATCACAGGTTAGGTACTTTGAATCCCAGGCATAGTCCCCTCTCTCATTCCCTCCTACCCTCCCACTCCCTCCCTCATTTCCCTCCTCCCTGCCCCCTCCAAGT
>CM053752.1:98652194-98780571 GCA_028658305.1 Pachyuromys duprasi | reverse complement strand
GGATGTTTCCTCTCTGTTTATCTTTGATTGTTCCTGTATGTGGGCAGTTAATTTCTTCTCCATTTCTTTGAGGGCCGTGTTCATTTCATCTTTTTGTCTCTCCTCTTGTTCCTCCAATATCTGCATAATCAAAGCTTTAAGATAATTTTCCTGTGTCTCCGCTGAATTAAAATCTCCACTGCTTTTGGGTGTTTCCGGTGGGGCCATGGTGTCCTGATTTTTGTTGGGTGAGTTCTTTTGCCGATTTCTGGGCATTTGTTTATATATAATCAGGGAGCTGTTTGTGCTTTAAGGCTGTACTTCAGTCTGAATCTGTCAATCTCTTGTGTCAGGAGTATTCTTCAAGAAGATCAGGGATTTCCAGTGGTTTGCAGTGTGTGTTTTGTTCCAGTTGATGTCTGTTGTGGGCTCTGTGTGCCCAGCTTCGTGCTCTGTGCTATAAGCTGTTAGCACTGCAGGCTGGTCACCCCTCCCGTCTGGAGTCTTAACTCCTCACTCTGTGCTAGAGTCTGAGTGTCCAGGTTTGAAATGTCAGCTGGGGACTGTGCACTCCTCCCTGGGCTTGCTGCTGAGGGCTCTCCCCTGGAATGGAGATTTGGCACCTCCTTCTGTGCCAGGGGCTGTGCACCACGGTCTGAGATGATATTTGGGGCACACACAGTGGGTTTGGGTTGGTGTGCATCCGCTGTATGCAGGCCTGTCTGAAATGGTGCTGGAGGACTTCTCTGTCTGGCCTGTGGACAGACACCCGAACTGGGTTTTTTGCTGGTGGATGTGTGCAACTTTCGCCCTCAGTGTGCAGTCTGGTCAAGATGGTCCCCGGATCCTCTCAGTCTGTGGTGGTTCCGGCGATCGGTGCGTGCCCGCTGCACCCCCATGGGTTGAGGCAGAACTCGGGTTCCTCCTAGACCTGCCGGCGGACTCACACACTGAGTTTTTGCTGGCTAAAGCGTTTGGCTTGCACCCCTGCAGTGTGCGGACTGGTCAAAATGGTCCCCCAATCCCCTGAGTCTGGGGTGGTTCTGATGATCGGTCTGAGTCTGCAGCACATCCGCGGGTTGAAGCAGAACCTGGGTGCAGTATGAGCTCGCAGGGTGTAGTTCAGTGAAAACGGCACCCGGTTCCTCATGAGACTGCCAGCGAGACTGTATGATTCAGTATATAATGGCGGGTGCGGGCGCCCAGCGTGGCTGCTCGTTCAGATCAGAGCTGTGCGCTGCTGGTCACAGGGAAATTTTTCCAGGTAATAACTGGGTGTCCCTAGGGTTTTCCCACTTGATTTTCTCACCGTAGGAGTTCCGCTCACCTGGCACTCACAATGCTGGCGTTTTAGGTCCCAGAGTTCAGTCTCCTGGTAGCTGCGTTGTTTCTGCTCTCCTACTCCTCAGACACAGTGTTCTCTCGTGGCAGCCATCTTGGATCTCTCTAATTTTGTTTTCATTAGTGGAAACAGAATCTTGTTCAGGTATATACCCAGTCATTTCTGATCTTCCTCTTTGGATACTTTAGTTATCTGATTTTAGCAATAAGAAATCCAGGGAACAGCAAAAGAGCTCACATACTGTGAAAGAAATTTCCAAGTAAGATTTTGAAGTTTTTGTGAACACAGGAGATACAGTTACTTTGGTAATAACAAACTATAGCATCAAATTCCCCTGAGAGAACAGGATGCTATGATGTCGTGAGATGAGTGATGTCCTCCAGTCATAAGCCAGGAATACAACTGTCTGATGTAACCCTATTAAAAACTTGCCTTTGGGAATTAGTTATGTTTTAAAGACCGTAGGCTCCTGAGTGGGATTAGTGTTCTACAAAGGGGGCCTTAGAGTGTTTCCTCCATCTTCCCTTATGTAGAGTACTTACACACCCTTCTACGAAGCAGAACATTCTGAAGGTGTCTGATATGCCAGCATTTCTATGTTGAGTTCCACCAGTCTACAGACTGTGAAGGAAAAGTTAGTATTGTTTATAAAACGCTACATAGAGAAGAATTTGTTCCAGAAGACTAAGGCACTTGTTTCCAACCTTACCAGTGCTACAACCCTTTAATACACTTCCTCAAGTTGTGATGGCCCCTACCATAAAATTACTTTATGCTACTTCACAACTGTAATTTTGCTACTGTTATATCTGAAATGCAGGATATGCGATCACTGTTAATGTTCATTTGAAAGGCTCATGATGCATGGGTTGAATATCACTGAATTAAGGGAGTAGTTCTATTTTAAGAAACATTGTTATTCTTTCCCCTCCATTAAAGAATTGAACAAGTCCAGGATTTGATGAGATATAAACTTGGGTGGAGTTATTCTCTCTGTGCTACAGACTTTTCTATGCTTGCATGTTTATTGAATATACAGAAATCTACCATTTAAATCGGTTCTAAAGAACTCAAATAGACATGCTTTTTTCTATGTGTACACTTATATACACTATGTTCATTGATAAAAGATGGATCTATGTGTACACTTATATACATTGTATATAAGTGTATTATAAGGGTATTATAAGCAGGCGTCAATTTTCTTTATCATTTCAACATGGGAAAGCTGTAGAAGAGTGAAAAGCGCTGAAGCTTTGGAACTAGGCACATTTGTCATAGCCATTTCTTATTTATAAGTTATGTAACTTTGGACTAATTATTTAATCTCTAAAGTAACTTCATCGATGTAAAATGGATTTCATGGCACTTGTTGGAATGATTATAGAAGCATTGCAGTCTTGAACACAGGAGAACTGAAATAAACAGATGTGTTTTTAGTGGATGGATATGGTGCTTGGATCCCCTGTGAAAAGTTTAGAACATGATCACTCAAAGCCAAATAAACACATGAATATATTTAAAGTTATCTAATACAATATAATGCTTAAGATTTGCATTTTTAAAAATTATTTAAGTGTGGCATTCAGAGTAAGGTACTTATAGATTAATGAACATTTTAGAATTCTAGAAGAATTCTATACTAAGTTTTGCTAAATTTTCCATGCTTCCGTTTATCTCTCATCAAAACAGAGCTTTGTGATACAGTGTGTTCACTTTGGTGCATTTAATTCTTGAAAAGTGCATAAATATATGGAAATACAATAGTTAGAATACAAAAGGCTACTTTCTCCTTTGTAACTAGATAATAATATCTAAAGTGTAATAATATCTAATGTGTAACCAGTATGTACAAACTTAATCTTTCCACTGTAACGTCTGCTAATTTATCCTCTTTGCCTGATGAGTTAGTATTGAACATGACACTGTATTTCAATCCCCCTAGATACAATCATTTCAAGCATTTTCTCTGAAATATTTTAACAGTGTTTAAATTGTTTGCCCTTGAAGGGTCATTCATTTTCCATGCTGCTATCAAAACTAATAACAGCTTTATATAAACTAAACACCTAATGGCTCCTTGTGACCTAAAGGATGGCTACCAAATTACAAAGTATATAATGCTTGTCAAAATATGGCACCAATTTCTTCTTGTTCATCTGAGTCATTATCTATATCTTCTATCCATTTCAGTCAGAGAAAAATCATATAAAAATCCACAGTGTTTCAAGATTCTGTTATATTTGGTATCTGTTGCTCCCTCTGTATGAAGAATGCTCCATATTTCCCCATGCGCAAAAGCTGGTAAAGGCTTTCAGAACCAAGAGTTGTCTGCATGGCAAAGCTTACCCTACACCTTTTTCCATTTCTACAATAAAACACTTTATCTGCAAACTAGTTTTTCCCACTAATCTTTGATTTTAACACAGGGATTTATTCATCTTCAGAATTCCAAAGTTTAGAATAATGTATCTCACAAAAGTCCAATGATTGTTTGTGGAATGAGTGAATGAATGATTTGGAAGTAAACTGAACAGAATGTTATATGACTCAATGAACATATAATTTAAAATAAATTAATAGACTAATCTAAGATTATTATAGCATTTTACTATGTTGAAGTATATTATTTTAACCTGTGTTATATTATAAAAATAATATTATGAACAGTGTATTATATATATTTAGGTGAGCTGAGAGAGTGTGTGTTAGATTAGGGAGATGAGCACATGACTAAACTAAATTAAATATTAATATTTCTTGGCCAGCATGTTGAGTAGTATATTGTAAATTCTTATGAAATATTGTTTAGGATCCAAGGAATACTGGATTGGGTAAAGGATCTAAGTAGGGAAGAGTACAGAATGTCAACTGAACATGGCTGGGTATGTGTACCTTGGATATGTCCTGCAGTGTTTTGTATCCTACTCAAGGCACAGAAATCAGAAACCTCAGAGGTTTGTGAAAAAAAATGTGGGAGATACACTGCAGTTGATAGAATGCTTGGTTAGTATGCACAAGGTCCCAGCATCATACAAACCCAACACGTTGCTGTCCTATGTCAGTAAGCTGCTAATAGAGATACTAACATCTGTAGTTCAAGGTTATCCTCAGCTACCTAACAAGTATGAGTACAAAGTGGGATACAGGAAACTCTATCTCAAACATAAACAAACACATACAAATAACGAATGATTCACTTATGAACGATTTTGTGGTTAAGGAGGATCAAACGAATTTTACAACATAGACTATAAGGATTAATATTCCTCATTCTTAAAAGTTAGTTTATTAAAGAAATTCATTCTGAAACTTTTTTTAAACCACTCTCTCACATTTCTTTTTTAGATTAACATGGCTCGCCTGATGAGCTTGGCTTCCTATTTTAACCACATAAATGAATAAGAGTAATAACGATGGTCAGGATAAGAGAAAGGACAGTTAGAAAAAAATCACTCAAACTCATAAAGAAGTATGTTATAGATTAGTCAATATTTTCTAATAGATCTAGTATTTTACCTATAAATATTTAATGTACCAATGTCTACAGTTCAGATTAAGAACAGGCAAACATTTTATACTGCAATATATATTTTAATATATACCAACAAAAATATTTTTGTGCATTTTACTATACAGTAAATCTTAACGCATATTAATATACTTACAGGAGTCTAGTACATTTTATGGATTAAAAATGTAGACTCAGCATTCAGAGGGAAAGATAAAACTTTGAATTATGCCAATTTATGACTACAAGAAACTTGTTTCTAGATCCTTTGGGTAGAGAGAACTTTTGAAAGCTAAGCATATTTGTGATTTGTTTTGTTATGATCAAAATTTAAAATTATATTTAAATGATTGTCTACTCTAATTGAATCCTGGTGGGGTTTCTTAACATTCATAGCTGGACTATCAACACTTAAGTAAGTGTATATCCAGATGCTCACCTAATCACTGTGTTCTGCTATAGGAGCAACTCTGACAACTTCACAGCAGTCCTTGTTACGAAGCTGAAATTGTTTAAACATCAGCCAAATTAGTGATTGTTTAGTCATTAGCCAAATTAGTGATGCTTTGGGGCATTTTTTGTATTTTCTTTTGATTCTCATGGCTCCGTTCTTCTGAGGCCCTTATGTCTCACCTGACAAATATCAAACTTCTTCATTTTTTTTCCTTTCTGTCTTTATTTTTACTTTCTTCTTGAACTCTGTCCTAAACTTAAAGGACAGAAAAAAAAACACACACTAAATTATACTGCACCAAGGGATTGTGTCCTGTGTACCACTTGTATTTGAGATGTTTAGAAATATAAGTAGGAAATAACTAAAATGATGTTAATTCATGAAAAAAATCAGGAAAATTTCAATTTATTTCTTTACTTAATAAAAACATATTTAGATGCATTTTGCATTTCCAACATTTTGAGAGTTTATGCCAATATTTGTAGTTTGCTATATCTGTATAATTTTTGTCCTTATTTCTCTCATTTACTGAGGCTTTACCTATCAAATACCTACCTCTTTTTAATTCTTTCACTTTCGTCTATTTTTATGTAATATTCAATTTTCTGCTCCTAGCTTCCTCTTAAATCATTTAACAGATTCCTTTACCTATTTGGTATAATTTTGAAACTAATGCATTATAGAAAGTAAAAACAATGATGTATTGAATTTTACATTTTGAATTACATATATGTGCACTATTAAATGTTGTTCTTTTTTAATTTTAATTTTTTCATATTAATTACAGGTTATTTACTTTGTATCCCAACTGTAGCCCCCTTCCTTATTCCCTCCCAATCCCACCCTCCCTCCCTCCCACGCACCTAAGTCCACTGATACGGGAGGTCTTCCTCCCCTTTCATCTGACCCTAGTTTATCAGGTCTCATCAGGACTGGCTGCAATGTCCTCATCTGTGGCCTGGGGGGAAAGGGAGGTCAAAGAGCCAGCTACTAAGTTCATGTCAGAGACAGTCCCTGATCCTCTTACTAGGGAAACCCACATGGATGCTAAGCTGTGGAGGGCTACGCCTGAGCAGGGGTTCTAGGTTATATCTATGCATGGTTATTGGTTGGAGAATCAGTCTCAGAGAAGACCCCTGTGCCCAGATATATTTGGTCCTTGTGGCGCTCCCATCCTCTCCAGGACTTATTAACTCCCTCTTCTTTTATATGATTCCCTGCACTCTGCCCAAGGTTTGGTTATGAGTCTCAGCATCTGCTTTGATACACTGCTAGGTAGAGTCTTTCAGAGGCTCTCTGTGGTAGGCTCCTGTCCTGTTTCTTATTTTTTCCTAATTCCAATGTCCATCCCATTTGTCTTTGTGAGTATTGATCAACTTACCCTGGAACCTCCTTCTTGTTTAGCTTTTCTTATGTGAAAGCTATTTATTGTACTATATAACTCTACCCTTAATTGTATGATAAATTTACTTTGAAATATTACTTTATTGTCTTTTTAAAACTTTACTTATTTTCAACTTTTTAGGAAAACTTAAATTTGGCATGACTACCATGAAAACTCACAATTTCAATCAAGTATCTTTCTATTCCAACTCAGCTAGGAAACATGTCTATATTAATTTTTGAAAAACCATCACCCATTTGTTTATTTAGAAAAATACCATTAAAGCAAACTGAAACCTTCAAAGTTTATACATACATACACATACATAGTAATCTTCAATTAAGAAATGCATTTGATGAAAAAATATCTAAATTAGCATTTTCTGCACTTGCAAACACTGACTTGTTTCTATTGTTGGACCAACCTTTGTGTCTATGAGATCCATCCATATTGCTAAATTCAATATGATTTTCATCAGCCCAGTAGAGTCTATGGTTGACATAATCGATTGTCAGTGCCATCGGTCTAGAAATCTTGGTTTCTATGACAACACTCTGATTGGTTCCGTCCATTCCAACACGGCCGATGTGAGGGTCCTCACAACAGTCAATCCAGTACAAGTTCCTAGGGAAGAAAATCAACAGCCATTGATGGAGTTGCTAGAGTACAACAGCCACTCCATTAACAGAGCTGCTAGAGTCAAGCATCACACAATGTTCTCCTTTTCACTCTGCTGTCCCCAAATTAATTCTTAGTATATCTCTACACTACAGTTCTCATGGCAGACTTCAGTGCAAACTTTTTTTCTTGCTGTTTTTTTGTTTGTTTATTTTACAACTTAAACATACAGGACTGTTTGTGATTCATTTAACATTAAACATATGTTCTTGTAAATATACAAAAACATAATGATATTTTTATACTGGTGTACACTTTCATATGCATAAAATTAATGCATATAACTCGTGAAAGGTGTCTCTGCTGTTGGAGGAATAAAACAACCAATTCTTGTTTCACCCATCTATCTACCATCTATCTACTGTTAATTTTGACTTCTTACACATTTAATCTATAGAATTCATTTCATTGATTTGAATAAACATTATCATTGGTAATCACAAGTAAGCAACATGTTACTGAGAAATTATGCTGTATTTAAGCTAATTTTATTTAAGTCAGAAAATCCCATCATCAAAGAGTTGTCCATGGATCCTATAAGTCTTTTTATCAAAATTGAAGTTTATTAATTTATTCTGTTCTTCTAGCTCTTCTCTTTCTTCTGAGTGGACTCATCATCATGCAATACATCAGATTTGAAAGTTGTATAACTAAGATTATATTTTCAAAAAATTCCATATGAATATTTTTAAAAAGTGGTACATGTTTAAAATTTTAACGTATCAAGAGCTGGGGCTGTAGCTCAGTAAGAGAGAGATTGCCCAACAAATACAAGGCCCAACTTCAAGTCCGAGTACTGAATAAAGAAAGGGATAAATAAATAAAATTTAAGTTTCCGGAATAAGTAAATATAGTCAGTTCCTAGTTCATTCCAGTTAATTCCAGTCAGTCTCTGGTTATGACTTAATTTTTTAATTGTTGTTTTTGTTGTTGTTGTTTCATTTTTTGCTACTGGGCTTTTGTCATGTTCTTTGTAGCATGTGTCCTCACTTGTCTTTCCTTAATTTAAAGTTATTTTTTTGTGTGTGTGAGCATGTTGTTCATTTTCCTTCTTCTGATCTCATAATGTTTTTTCTTGATTAGTGTTAGTTCATATTTTCAGGGTCAGTTCAGAGAAATATATTTTAGAGATACTTTGTAAACCCGTATGGTCAATGAACCACACTTCAGAACCTGACTGCCATGCCTGACCTTGTGAGGTTCTAGGAGAACAAAGGATCTCTGCTGTTGTTAGGCACTGCCAGGCAATGATATCTACTTCCTTAGACATTTACAGAATTAGTGCCACAACAGTCAGCAAAAACATTTTGCTTTGTTACAGGTATAGGTGAACAATACATGATGGTTGTAAGGTCCCTTTCCTCACAATCAGACAACCCTTCTGCTTATGTCAATGACAGAAAATGTCTAACACACCTTCATGCCCTACTTAAGCAGATGGAAGACTTTAGGGTGAAACAATTCCTTGATGTCATAGTATGTAGCAGGTATTTCTAAGCACTGGGGGATAATAGGCAAAATGAGAAATTATGTTTGCATTTAATGACCTCTCAAGTGCATTTAATACATGTGGATGTAAAAATATTAAGACAGAGTTATTTTACAATTATAGTAAAAACTGTCTGATAATTGGAAGAATTGTTAAGGAAATTTATCACTTGAACCTGAAACTTATCTTTATAGTTTATAAATTCCTTGTGAAATACAGCCTGGTCTTTCAGATTCAGGACACAGCAACACTTACCAGCAGGTTATGACTGTGTAAGAAAATTGTCTTTTCAGGCCTTTATAATCATGTGAGTATCAAACTGATTCCATTATATTGTGTATATAGTATACATGTCTAGTCATTCATGATAGTGGTATGAGTAGAATAAGGACTCTGTTCTCCAGTAGAATGCAGGCTAGCATCTTCTCAAAGAATTGGTATGTGGAGTCTTAAGAAACTGAACCCTAAAAAGAGGTTGCTTACATCAAATTCCAAGTCTTTCCATGAATGTGTGAACCTAGGTAACCTTTTATTATTAAATTTTTATATTAATTACATTTTATTAACTCTGTATCCCAGCCCCCTTCCTCAATCCCTCCCAATCCCACTCTCCCTCCCTCATCTCCTTCCATGCCTCTCTCCCAGTCCGCTGATAGGGGAGGTCCTCCTCCCTTTCCATCTGACCCTAGCCTATCAGGTCTCTTCAAGACTGGTTGCAATGTCATCCTCCTGGCAAGGCTGCTTCTTCCTCATGGAGAGGTGATCAAAGAGGTAGCCACTGAGTTCAAGTCAGAGACAGTCCCTGTTTCCCTTACTAGGGTACCCATTTGGATACTGAGCTGCCATTGGTTACATCTGAGCAGGGGTTCTAGGTTATCTGGGTTATATCCCTGAATGGTTTGGGGTTAGAGTATCAGTCTCACAAAAGATCCCTGTGCCCAGACTTTTTGATTCTCTTGTTCTCTTTGTGGAGCTCTTGTCCTCTCCAAGTCTTACTATCTCCCCCTTCTTTCATAAGATTCCTTGCACTCTGCCCAAAGTTTGATTATGAATCTCAGCATCTGCTTTGATACGCTGCTGAGTAGTCTTTCAGAGTCCCCTGTAGTAGGCTCCTGTCCTGTTTCCTATTTTCTCCTTCTTCCAATGTCCATCCCATTTGTCTTTCTGAGTGAGGGTTGATCACTTTACCCAGGGTACTACTTCTTGCTTAGCTTCTTTAGGCATACAGCTTTTAGTGTGTTTAGCCTATATTATATGCTTAATATCCACTTATAAGCGAGCATATACCGTGTGTCTTTCTGCTTCTGGGATAGCTCACTCAGGATGATCTTTTCTAGTTCCCACCATTTGCCTACAAATTGCATGATTTCCTTGTTTTTAATTGCTGAGTAGTATTCCATTGTGTAAAAGTACCACAATTTCTGTATCCATTCCTCAGTTGAGGGGCACTTGGGTTGTTTCCAGAACCAAGGTAATCTTAATGAGCCTAAAATTTATCAAATGTTGAAAAATGAACAGGAACTTCAAATATTATAATGCCATTACAAAAAGTGTAGAAGCTAATACTCAAAACTACTTTAGAAGATAAATAATGTGCTAGTGAGTATTCAGCAATATACTTATCCAAAACCTTATATATGGCTTTTGTGAATACATATGGTTTGGTTTTACTAATACTGACATAGTGGTTTACTTGTTATATCAGATTATCCATGCACAACTATACTATGCTCCTGTATTTTATGAACATTCATCTATTGCCTTCCCAATAAAAACTCATTAGAAAGAACAATATTTTTTTTAATCTCTATTGTATTGAAAGAGGTACCATTCAACTGAGTATAAATTCTAACAGGATCTGTTGCTAGTTTCTGAAGGATAAGCATCTTCTTTCTATATATAAGAAAGATTTAGTATACATGTATTTTTCAATTTTGTCAATAAGTTTTCTATAAGCAAAATGGGTGTTTACCTTCATGATTTACCTCAAAATATTGCCTACATAAAACCTTTGTTTATCATAATTAATGTGGGAATAAATTCATCATTAAAAATGGTTATAGTTCTAAATTGTGCCAGATAATAAACAATCTTTATCCAAGATCACAAAAACATTCTTAGCCCCAAATAGTACCTATTGTGTAATTACACCATGTATAAATATTCAAAAGAATATCTGCTTGTAACCATAACAACAGACTCTGTAGTATTTAAGAAATGGTTGTTTGAAGTTAATTAAATTACAAGCATCACAGGTTTATTGGTTTTTTAGAGTGTAGGAAATGCAGGTGAATTTATGAGAAACTTCTTTCTCATAAATTTAGCTCTAAATATGAATTGTAAAAATAATCATTTATATTCATTTCTTGTGGTTTATGCCTAAATAGATACATTGAAGCCAAATTTTTAAAATTTAAAAATTAAAGACAGAGTATTTTAATGTAACTGCAAAGTTTAGTTAAATGTTTATTTGCTTTGAACACAAAATTAGAAATTGATTTTTTTTTATCTTGGCATTATCTCATTTCCTCACAGAAAGAATTCTTTCTTTATGAATGAATTTGTTGAAACATGTAGGTCATTTCCAGTTCAAATATGTATCTGCTTTTGCGAAGTTATGGATACATGTCTGAAGAACTGTGACTTCACACTTTCTTTATTATCCTGCTGCACTGTGAGTTTAACACACACTGTGGTCCTTAAGCTAAAGATTCAAACTTCCTAGATGGAAAGAAAAGGCATTTACAATAAAAAGCAGTTGTATACTCTTTAGTGCTCAGTATTTGTTGTCCACTTAGATATATTTAGGAAATAATTCACACATAATTATCATTGTTTTCTGATGTCCCTGGAAAACAATGATATTATTACAACTGGATAAACATAAGATATAAAAATTCTCATCTCAGCTGGTCTACAAGCCAGTCATTTTTTTCCACTGTGTATGTTTCTTCCTATATTTCCCATGTTTTTGGAAGGACTGACATAAGCTAAAATACATATGTATAAAATAATCTTAATCCTCATTCAAAGGGCAAACAGGATAGACATAAGAAATGGTGAAGAGAGGAGTCTACCACAGAGGGCCTCTGAAAGACTGTACACGGCAAGGTATCAAAGCAGATTCAGAGATTTATAGCCAAACTTTGGGCATAGTGCAGGGAATGTTATGGAAGAAGAGGGAGAGAGAAAGATCTGGAGGGGACAGGAGTTCCTGAAAGAGACCAACAGAGCCAAAAACTCTGGGTCCAGGGTGTGCTGCAGAGACTGATGAATCAACCAAGAACCGTACATGGAGAGGACCTATACCCATGCTTATATGTAGCCCATGGGCAGCTCAGTCTCCATGAGGGTGCCCTAGTAAGTGGATCAGGGGCAATCTCCTCCATGAACTCTGTTGTCTGCTCTTTGATCACCTGTGCCTAGTGGAGTGGTCTTCTAGACCACATAGAAAGAAGATCCAGACAGGCCGTGATAATACCTGATAGGCTAGGGTCAGCTAGTAGGGTAGGAGGGTGTCCCCTACCAGTGGACTAGGGGAGGGGCATAGGAGGAGAAGAGGGAGGGTGGGAACAGGAGGAGATGAGAGAGGGACCTACAGCTGGATACAAGGTGAATAAATTATAAATAATAATAATATAAAATTTAAAAACTATTTGCATCATCACATTGGAAAAAATGGATAAAGATACAGGATATGAAATGTGTCTTTTATATGTACTCATATATTTCAAATTCAGAAAAACACATGCTATTATTTTAGTAGGTAGCTAATAGATCATAATGAAAAATAGCTAAACAAAAATATATTTTTAGACATAAAGTATGGAGCTAAAGCTATTGTTCACTGGAAGAGTTCTGAGCAGTGTATTTGAGGCACAAACTTCAAACAACAGTACATGCTTGCAATTATTTAGGTACTGTATTATAAATTCACCATTACAATATTCCTTTTATTAAAGAAAGTTTAAGTATTCTGACGGAAATATGCAAGACTGTGTGCCTCAAGCTTTTATTTTTTATTTTGTTTTTGTTTTAGTGATTCCTGGAAAACACACTCTTAAGCCATGGTTGTTTTCCCCAGGGAGTCTTATGGAAGAATAGGTATATAGAAGGACTCTGAGGGGACAGGAGCCCCACAAAAAGATCAAAAAAAGACAAAAAATATGGGCCCATAAGGTACTGCAGAGACTGATGTATCAACCAAAGACCATGCATAGAGAGGACCCTGCTCAGGGCCCATAGACAGCTTAGTCTCCATCTGAGTTCCCTACTAAAGGGAGAAGAGACAATCTCTGAAATGAACTCGGTTGCCTGCTCCTTGATCACTTCTCCCTGGTGGGGCAACCTAGCCAGCCCACAGAGGAAGAGGATCAACACAGCCCTGATGGTACCTGTTAGGCTAGAGTCAGACAGTATGGGAGGAGGATGTTTCCTGTCAGTGGACTAGTGAAGAGGGATAAAAAGGAAGAGGGAGGGAGGGTAGGACCTGGAGGAGATGAGGGAGGTGTCTAAAATTGGGGTACAAAGTTAGTAAATTGTAAAAGAAGAAGAAAACTCTAATGTGATGTAGTATAAAAAATGTGTGACTACAGCCTAGAAACTGAATTAAAGCTCCAGTTTAATATTGCATGAACTAAATGATTCAGAGAAATCACTTAACTTGTTCTTAATTACAAAAGTCATGAAAAGAAGATAAATAAGAAAGAGGAACTGGGGTAAGATGATCAATCCTCACTTAGAAAGACAAAGCATATGGACATTGGAAGTAGGAGAAAACAAGTAACAGGACAGGAGCCTACACAGAGGGCCTCTGCAAGACTCTACTTAGCAGTGTATCAAAGCAGAGGCTGAGACTCATAACCAAAACTTGGGAAGAGTGGAGGGAATCATATGAAAGAAGGTGGAGTTAGTAAGACCTGGAGAGGACAGGAGCTTCACAAGGACCAAATATATCAGGACACAGGGGTCTTTTATGAGACTGTTTCTCCAACCAAGGACCATGTACGGATATATCCTAAAACCCCTGCTCGGATGTAGCCCATTGTAGCTAAGTATCCAAGTGGGTCTTCCTAGTAAGGAGAACAGGGACTATTTCTGACATGAACTCAATGGCTGGCTCTTTGATCTCTCCCCACCCCCCGACTAGGCCACAGATGAGGACTTTGCAGCCAGTCCTGAAGATACCTGATAAACCAGGGTCAGATGGAAGGGGAGGAGGTCCTCCCCTATCAGTGGACTTGGAAAGGGGCAGGGAAGAGATGAGGGAGGGAAGGTGGGATTGGAAAGGAAAGAGGGAGGTGGCTATGGCTGGGATACAAAGTAAATAACCTGTGATTAATATAAAAAAATAAAAATTATATAAAAAAGAAAAAAGGAAAATAACCATACCTTTCTCTAAGACAAATTTATAATGCAGCCCCAAAATGCCTCTTCCAAGTTTGGTTTTTTCATTGCGTTAAACATCTCAGTGATCCCAAGGTCAGTTCTTGACTTATTTTTTTTACCAAATGTCAGGAGAGAATTCATACCTTTCCAGAAAATACGTTCACCACAACTGCATATTTAAACCACACGCAATTTACAGTAGTGATATGATACGTAAAGCCTTTATGGTATTTTTATTGAATAAGTTTATAAACATAAACTTTTAAGTTTGTATAAGCTTAGATGGCATCTTTGAATTTATAATTATCATCATGTAACTACATTTTATGCAGGAATGGCTTTCTATGCCTGAAGTTCTTCTTACAACTGATAAAATACAGATTATTTATATCCTCATTCTGGGGAAGCAGAAAATCTGTTTAAAATGGCAGTATTGAATTATAGCTATTAAAACATATGTTTTGTTTCCTAAAAAGATCCCACTTTAACTACTTATGTGGTTATAAAACTGTATACCTGTATTATAATCCAAATATTAACCAAAAATGAAATCAAAGGAGACTTTTATAACATCCACCATAATTTATACCTCACTATTTTAATTGACATTTTTAGTGATGGGTGTATGTTGATGGTAACTGAAGACTTTATTCAGTTTACAGTGTCATAACTATATCCAGGAAGAAATAAAATCCAGAGCTTGATCAGCCTTCGCCGATCAAAGAGTAGCCTTTCCTTCATTAACAGTTAATTCTGAATTACTGTTTACGTTTGTAAACAGACAATGTTTTATTGTCATTAGAAGCAAAGGATCTTCAATGGCTTGGAACAAGAAGCCAGATTGGTTTGAGTTGGTAAACAGTACAGCACATGAGATAGTCAAATAAATAGTTCCTGACAAAATGGCAAAACAGTCAAATTATCCACAATCTGGAGAATGAATACAAGTGGAGGCTAAATTGAGAGTATCTGGCCAATACTTATTTAAATATTCCCAGGAACATTTATTTATAATTGGTTTGGTTAAGATCACTTTGAAAATTATGTTGCTATGATAAAGAAATAATTTAAAATATAATAAATACATAGTAAAAAGTTGAAAGGTGTACATTCCCTTAGAAACAGCAACACCATGCAAAGCTTGTCTAATTCCATACACTTTAGCCAAAATTAAGCTGTAAGGTATATTCTGGCATAATAAATTTTCATTTATAACCATGAGGGATTTAAAACAGAGATAGAAAATATTAGCAATAACCGAAACCTAATGATGGGTAAAGTATGATAACTGCAGTTACTTGGCAAAACATACTTTGTTGAGTGAGTTGAGAACACTATGCCAATCCCCTGCTGGCTCTTCTGAAGATGTCCTATTTTAACACAAACAGTTTCCGTTAAATTTGTTATTTGAACAGAAGTAATTTTGAACATGTAATTATGCTACATTATAGTGGTGCATTCTACACCTACCAAAATGACTTAATCAGGAGTGAGTTAATATGGTCATAATGTATAGATTTTCGCCATGCACCATACAGCTTTGACACACTAAGGGCGGGGGGGATCTACTGGTCAAAATGTGTGCAATATGTTCCTCATTCTCTTCCTCCAACCCTAAACTTTCCCATGGTACTATGATTTTCTTTCGAATTCTTGAATTTGATGATGGAACCTCACTACCTATAGGTACCAATTATGTCTCTTGCTTTAAGTGTAGTATTTATACATTTTATAGCTTTGGCCAAGTTAATAGGAAAAGGCATTTTAAAGTCTTCTGTCTCCCCTTTCCCACAGAATGTGGCATCAACAATAGTTAAGTCTTTTTGTTTTATTAATTTCATTTACCTTTTAGAAAAAAAATCTTGTTCAATTATGTAGAAAGCAAATTTTTAAAATAGTTTTTAAATCCATCACTTTGACTGCCATGGCCATGCTTAATAGGCTTGATCATTAAAACAAAATCTACACACACACACACACACATATATATATATAAACTTTGATTTTTATGTTACTAATCTGGAGAATTGCCACAATTGGTATAGTCTAAAGATTTATGATTTTTAACAGTGTTACAAACCCGGCTCGTGGATCTAAGGACAGGTCCCTGGGAAACTTCAGCCTTTTGCTGACAAGTACAGTAGGGTACAGGCCATTGAGTTTGGATACTTCAATTATCCTTTTCTCTGTGTCAGACCAATAGAGGTTTTTTCCAATCCAATCCACAGCAAGTGCATTGGGGACAGCAGTGTTATGCACTACCTAACAAAATAAGAATTTAGAAAGTTAACAGTATAAATGGCTTCGATAAGTATCAAGCAATTGTTTCTTGATTTTTATGGCGATACAGAACTCTATTTAAACTGAAGAAATTAAATTCAGATAAAGAAAACAATTTACCACAACACATTACTTATTTAAAAGAAGTTAACCTATACTTCTTGAAGTTACATGTGTTTAAAAAATAATACAAATTGAAAGATATTAAGTTGATGCAGAGTTGATGAGTTCATTCTATTAGAATTTATCTGTTCACCTCAAACTTTGGTAATAACAGTCTATCACATTCACATACAAACCGTTATTAATATTTTTTAACAGAAGCAATCATAGCTTTAGTAATATTTTCCACTCTTACAAATTCTCTTACCCTATATAACAGCACAGTAAAAGAGTAGAATCCACACTGTTTGTACAAAGCCAAGTAGAAATAAAGGGGTTTAGCTACTAAATTCAACCATGCCATACCTAAGGTGTTTGTTTTATGTGTAAAAATTTAGGTTTTGTGTATAAAATGTATAAATGATTGTTGCCACATACACTATGTATTTGAATTCTTAGTACTTTTAGCACTATGTGAAAGAAAAAACGTTGAATCTTGGAGAAGTACATAAGCCAATGTTTACACAATCCAAGCCAAAAATTTAATTAACTTTGGAATCATTCTTTCTCTAAACAATGGTAATGACATAGAGAAGCAGGAGAATTTGAAGTAGCCACGATATACTCCTAGTGTTTTGACTGCAAGACTAATTGGCTTCTTTTCTTTTTCCAAATTCAAAAACTGAAATTTGACATTGCTGACGGTTTCAACGAACAACCATGAATTGGTAAACCTGGAGAAAGAAAGATGCTATTTTTGAACTCACAGTGCACCACAGTTTAAAGTAATGAGACAAAGGGAGTTGGAAGGTAACATAGATATAACTTTAAAAGCTCAGCTATCTTCAAAACATAAATGTGACCATTATGGAGACAGTTCTTACAAGAAAGTACATGACCGCGTTTGAACAATACAGACTTCAAAGATTTTATTCAGACTTTCAAATTTTATGATAGAACAAAATCTGCTCATTCTTTTAACCACATCAGTTGTCCTGATAAGCCAATCTACTCCTACAGTCATATGATTTATGCAGTCGCTTTAAAAGTTTTATTTATTTATTTGTTGTATGTTTATTTGTTTATATATGTGTGTACATTTTAGCACCTGCATTTGTCTTTGTATATGATCAATTGTATACCTGGTACCCACAAAGGCCAGAAAAGGGCTTTGGATCCACTGGAACTGGAGGTACAGGCAGTTGTGAGCCACCTTATGTGGGTGCTGGAAACTGAAACTGGGTTCTCAAGGTTTTCTGCAAGAGCCTCTGCAAGAGCCTCAAGTACTTTTTGTAGCTGAGCCATTTCTCACAGCCTTGGCAACTTCTATGTGATACATCTTACAGCATATACACTAAACTAATACTTTAAAATTTAGGGTAACATAAAAGTGCTAATAAGTAGCTCATATCTAGAATGTGACATGTATTTAATTGTAAGGTAATAAAATGATTCATAATTGTACACAGGTACATTCAGCTATTTCCAACTAAGTAAATTTGAGCAGTGCTAAAACTACAATCCATACTCCACTGTTCGTTAAAGTTACAAATATTATATAATTGCAACAAATCTTAAAATAGCACATGAAAATAAAATACCTCATTTTACAAATTTAAATGTTCATTTACTCACACACGGAAGTCATAAAGTTGAATCCAAGCTAATATGTTCTATAAGCAATGGTTTGCTATCAGATAAGATTTCATATCCTATTCAATAACACCAATGAAGTGTTCAGTATAGTTACCTTGATGTCACTTCCATTCAGACACATTCTGTTTATGCGACTTCCATTGGGTCTGCTAGAATCAATCCAATATATGAATTGTTCTCTATAATCAAAGTCGATAGCAATAACATTGTTTAATCCCTAAAAGTAAGAAGGAGCATACTTTCAACAACAATTAATGTTATTTCTAATATTTATAATCCAGAGAAATCATTTAACTTTGTATGTAAACACACTAACATTTTTGTCAAATACTTTAAGAACAGAGTATTTTACATTTTCTTCAGACTACACCCTTAGAAGACACATTATTCATTTAAAAATAATATTCCAATAAGAAACGAAGGTTTTCCAGTATTTACTGTTTTTAATTAAACATTAAACACTGTGAAGAAATACAGTAAAATATTAGATTTGTGCCTCTGCCTCTGTCCAAACTTTATTGAAATTGGTTCAAAGGTGTTAATACAAGACCAAACTATTAAAATTGATATGGGAAAACACAATATTAAAAAAGCACAAGACCTTCACAGGTACAAACCAAACAAACCTCAGTACTGGGAACAGAAAGTGGATATAAACCCCACCCCAACCAAGGAGCTATTGCAACTGATACCTGCTGGGAGAGGAAAATAATCAGCTTTCTCCAATGTTGTATCTCTTGGCTTAATCAACATGTTCCAGGGAAGTCCCTATGTCCAAGAACACTTGACCAACAAAAATGAACTTCATTTTTAATATAATTTTTGATTGGTTTGATAATTTTTGGCTTATTGTGTTTTATGTTTGTTTGGTTGGTTGGTTGGTTTGACTTTCATTTTTTTGTTGTTGTTGTTGTTACTTTTCTTCGTTTCAGATTATTTACTTTATATCTCAAGGGTGGCCCCTCCCTCTTCCCAGTCCCCTTCCCACTCCCCGCCTGTCCCCCTCCCCTCTTCCTTTTCTCCCAGAAAAGGGGGTGGGGCTACCATTGTCTCAACTTTCCCCAGCACATCAATTCCCATCAGGTCTGAGCATATCCTGAACCCTGAGGCCAAGCCAGGCATCCCTGCCAGGGGGAAGTGACCCAAAAGCAGACAATAGAGTCCATGTTGGAAACAAGCCCCTCTCCCATAACTCACTAAGAGACCCACATATGTCCAAACTGTGCATGTTCCTTAGTTGATGTCTCAGTCTCTTTAAGCACCTATGGGTTTGGGTCCTGTCCCCTTCAAGTCCTTCCATCTTTCCCCAAGGCTTCAAGAACACCCTGAAGCTCTGTCCCATGCTTGGCTGCATGACCCAGCATCATTTTATTTTATTTTGTTGCTTGTTTGTTTGGTTGGTTAGTTTTGGTTTTATTTTGATTTATTTATTTGTTTGCTTGTTTGTTTTTAGAGAAAGAGACAGAACATAAGGTTAGGTTCCTAAAAAGAGGGGGGAGATCTGTGACGATTTGGGGGAAAGGACAGAATATGGTCAAATCATTTTGCATGGAAAGAAATGTAAATTGCAAATAAATAAAAAATTAAAAAGAAGCATAACAACAATTACTGATGAGGATTTGAGGAAGAGAACTCCTTTATTCACATCAGTGAGCACATAAAAGTTGTGGGCAATTCTACCACTAATCCTAACCCGAATCCCAAACCTAAAAACCAAGAAGAGCCAGAAAAATGTATTTTTTTCTCCTAACTGATGATCCTGTCCATTCCTTCTGAGCCCTCATCACTTTGTACATAGTAATTATGTATTATAATGTTCTCCTATTTCATGGCTATGTCATGGCTGCCCCGGGTTTGCAACTCTCTTCTAAGAAAGTATATTTGAATCAGTAATCTCATTCCAGCCTCATTTTTCTGATGCTGGAACTCTCTGCTTTTATTAATTATTCTAACTAGAAGTATAAGACCTAGTAAGGCAGAAATGGGATAGTAACAAAATCGGGCAACAGGGAAGAAAATGAGGGGAAGGATATAAATTAGAACAAAATATGTACAAATGCCCTAATTTGTTTGCTTACTTTAAAATTAAATTAAATCCAATAGGATAAAATAAATTAAAATAAAAGAACTGCAACCCTGTAGGTGAGTCATCCAAAGAAGCACAACAGTTTACTTTTTAACTCAGACCTACGTCTAAGAATCAGCTATGACCTCACTCTTGATGCCCGTGAAGAACTGGCGGCATATTGTCAGCTCTGTCCTCAAACGCATCTCAGTGAGCAGCTTCGTCTATCTGGAAGAGAGTGCGAAGCCAACACATGTAATACCAGCACTGGCTGTGCTGGGAGACATTTGGTATTGCCCAGTACAGAAGAGAAACCTGGGCTTCCCCAGGGTTTCATTCAAGTCCCCTGCTACGCTTACATGGGGCTGTGATTACCTACACAGAAAAGCTCAGAATAAAAAAGCCACATAACGACCAGCACAAGTCACCCTTCCACCACTCCACTGCTTTCACTCTTCCACTCCTCATGAATGTCTCAGAATTTTGCAACTATGTTTTTCATGGGAAGTCTTCTCAAACTTTGTGAGAAACTAATTTTAAAGTAGGAACAAGTATCTGCACATGAATATTTGAAGTAGATGATGCCACAAGCTTAAAGAGATGTGTCTTTAATAGGAAAGTTAATATTAAATAGAAATATGATGTTGTTGTATCCTTTTTATGCAGAGGACTAGAAAAGAATATGTGTCTAACTTGGCAAGATAGAGCATTCTTAAGGCACTAAGCCACGTACCAGATGACCAGCTGAATAGTAAGAAAAGATAGGGGAACTTTTTTCTAAGAATTTCTGAAAATTAAAGTGGATTGTGAATAGAAATGATCCAGTAAATTCAATGTAGAAAAGGTGGTTTTTCTTTCAATTTATTTTTTTAGACAGGCTAAACTTTAGTAATAACATTTAAAATGTCACAGTTTCAACTCTTATGCATCATGACAATTAACATAAGGAACCTCTTTTCACTTTGTCTTTGAATTATGTGAATGACGATGTGGTTGTTTGAATAGCAATGCCCACCACAGACTCACATGTTTGAAAGACAGGCCCATAGGGAGTTGTACTATTAGGATGTGTGGCCTTCCTGGAGTAGGGATGACTGTTGGAGGAAGTGTGTCACTGTGTAGGCAGTCTTTGAGGTCTCATACATGCTCATGCTATGCCTAGTGAGACAGTCTCCTGCTGCTGCCTGTGGATCAAGATGTAGAACTCTCAGCTCTGTCTCCAGTCTGTCTCCAGTGCCATGGGTACCTGCATGCGGCTAGGATTCTTGACATGATGATAACAGACTAAACCTCTGAACTGTAAGTCAGACCCAATTAAATGTTTTTCTTTAAATCTCACTCAGAAGGGGAAACAAAATAGCAGAAGTGGATAAAGAGATGGAACAGTTAGGAGAGGCAGTAGGAAGGAAATGAGAATGGGGATCAGATGGGGGGAGAGTATGGTCAGAGGACTTGGAAGGAGAAGAGAATCCACAGGCAGGGGCATCAATCCAGGCAGAGTCAAGCTGGAAACCAATGACAGTGTAGGCTCTTGAAAGGATATGGGTTACTCTAGCTAAGACACCTAGTTGAAAGGGTCATGGAGACTGAAGAGGCTACCTCCTAGCCAGACAGGACTCCTAGCAAAGGGAGGAAAACACCAAACCATGCAAGAAAACTTCAACCCAAAATTTACCCTGCCTACAAGATGTGCAGGGTTAAAGTTAGAACAGAGACTTGAGGGAATGTCCGACCAATGCCTGACCCAACCTAAGGCTGAACCATGAGAGAGAACCAACCCCTAGCACTATTTATAATACTCTGCTATGCTTGTAGATAAAAGCCTAGCATAGTTGCCCCCTAAGGGTCTCCTCCCAGCAGTGGATCAAAATATGCTCACTCTCATAGCCAAACATTAGTTGGAGCTTGGGGAGACTTGTGGAAAAGTGTGAAGAAGGACAGAAGGACCCGGAGGGGCCAAAAACTCCGTAAGAAGACCAACAGAGTCAACTAACTTGGGCCCAGGGTCGTCATATAAAAAGTTCTTACCATGCATGTATGAACTTAAACATGTGTAGCCGACGAGCAGCTCAGTTTTCATGCAGATTTTCTAGTAAGGGCAGCAAGGACTAGCTCTGTCTGGACTCTGTTACCTGTTTTTCTACCACTTCCTTCTGGCAGGGCTGCCTTTCCAGTCATCAGTGAAAGGATGCTCTGAGTCCTGAGGCAACTTGACTGGGGGAGGGAGACTCTCCTTTTCTGAGCAGTAGAGGAAAGGGATAAAGGGAAGAGGTAAGGTGGACCCAGGAGAGGAGGGAGGTGGCTACGATAGGGATGTAAATTGAATAAAGAAAAATCTGAGCAATAAAATAAAAGTTTCTGTGATCACAATGGCACATTCCTATAATAAATCCTGACTCTCAGGGAGGTACAGGCAGTGAGTTCAAGGCCAGCCTGGACTACAAAGCGAGTGCAGGACAGCCACAGCTACACAGAGAAATCCTGCTTTGGAAAAAAAATTAAAAATTAAAAATAGTTGCTGTGGTTATATTGCTTCATAGCATTAGGAATCCTAAGGCAGATGGCCTATCCCCACATAATCACATATCATTGGTCATAACTAAGCAATATGCGGCTGGAATAAATTACTCCATTGAAGTCTTAACTCAGCTCAAAGGAATAAAAATAAATCCATTCTTATTGACACTGCTAATTATGAATGATTATAAAAACTAAAATTAGGAATGAACATTCATTATTCGAGCACATGTTAAGAACTAGAGAAAGTATAAATTAAACTCCCTATGCATATCTGAAGTGACTACAAAAGTCAAAAACCTAAAATATCACTGTCATATTCTCCAGACTACTTCTTAGACAGGTTAATAAATTCATATCAGTAATCTGCAACATCTGTTTATTCAAATGTTTTTTTTCCTCTTCAGAGGAATAATGCTTATGACTAGGAAGGGATTCTGTGATGGTTTGACAATTCAGATGGTTAAATGGAAAGCTTTGTAAGGAAAACATAAGTTTGTCTCTAACTTTAGCAAGCAATTATCTGAAATTCTTTAGTCATTGTCCTCTACTTTCTTAACAGTAATTCATTTATATAATGACAATTCAAATCCAAATTTAGCAATCCCTTTAATAATTTAAAGCTGCTAATATAGAGGAATTGAAGCATTTCAAATTCAGCCAAGGTTGACATTTCTTTTTTTTCTTTTTTTTTTTTTTTTGCAGTTGTCCTTTACTGCCCACAGAAAAACAGGGCAGTGCTCTCTCTGCAGAATAATACATAAAGAACATTAAAATAGCCAAGGGTGTGTCCAAAATCAGGTCTGAAATCTAGAGTCATCCCTATAACTTCTAAGCTGAAAATTAGTTTTAGCAAATTCCTATTTGCCTTTCTTTCTTCTGTAGGTGAAGATTTGTGTCCTTTGGCTCAAGACTATTAAGAAATTTTGTGTTGTTTCCCTATACAGTTTTGTTGGGATAAAGGCACTGTTAGAATTGAATTGTGTAACATATTGAAATGTTACTAGACTAATTTTCATTATAACAATACATAATGTTAAAGTACATTTTCTAAATGTGGTATATGAATTTAAAGTATATATTGCCTAAAACAATCGTATTTTACAGTATGTGTATGTGTATACATACATACTAAGAAAAATTCTATCCAATTATATGAGATTATTATCGACTACAAACAAAATAGTAATATTTAAAACACTAGAAAAAACAACTTTCCCAATCAGGTACAGAAAAAATGCAAGAACTAATTTTAAGTTACTGTATTTTTATTTATTTGTGCAGAGACAACGTATCAAGAGAAAATTACTTCTCACTTTTTTTCTTCATCTTTAAATACTGTGTCCAAAGAGAGAAAAATAATTATTCTCTCAGGAATAGTTAAAATTTTATAATGTAATAATGACATTATGATGCTTAACAAAAATGATATACTTCAAGAAACCCCCGGTCAGGCTAATGCAAAGCTTTCTTTCGGGCTTTCTGGCCTGCTTCTTCACTTGGTGGTCACCATTAATACTTTCCAGAGACATAGTGTAGTCGCAAACTTTGAATATACCCTTGTCTTATACTCAGGTGTTCATGACTAGCAATAATGCAAATGCCAACAGGAGACAGGGCTATACTGAAGTGCTTCTACTATATTAAATAGTTAAAATGTTTCATAGAGGAAAACCCGCTCTATTAGAAACAGTCTAAAAGCAGACTGTCCATAAAAGACAGCAACAACTATTAAAAAAACATATTCTTTGCGTGTCTTGAGCAACAAGGCTTGAAAAAATGGAGTAAGTTGTTTCTGAAATGGTGGCTATATATCCAATTCTGTGGCTCAACAGGGTTTTTTGGAATTTTAATTTTTATTATTACAATTTATTCACTTTTTTATCTCCCTCCTTCTTCCCCTCTTAATCTTACCCACCCTCCCTCTTCTCCACCCATGCCCCTCCCATGAGTCCACTGAGAGAGGAGGTCTTTATTCCCTTCCTTCTGATCCTAGTCTTTCAGGTCTCATCAGGAGTGGCTGCTTTGTCTTCCTCTGTGGCCTGGTAAAGCTGCTCCCCCCTCAGGAGGAGGTGATCAAAGAGCAGGCCAATCAGTTCATGTCAGAGAGAGTTTTTGTTCCCATTACTATGGAACCCACTTGGACACTGAACTGCCATAGGCTGTATCTGTGCATGGGTTCTAGGATATCAACCAAGTTTTTAAAGAGCATATTTAATGTTCTCTCCATAAACTCACATAGCACAGAATAAAGACAAGATTATTTAAGTTAGTTGTTTAAAAAAAACCTAAATCATTTTCAAGAGACCATATCAGGTAATTAATAGTATGCCTAGCAACTCAGACAGGACATAAAATAACTGAAGAGAACACTGTGCCTCTTCTAATATGCCATCTGCTTTTAATTCAGAGTTCCTAAGAGAATTCTCAGCATATACTATCCTCTGCCATCTTCCCTTTCTTTGATGCGGCATCCTACAGCAAGCTGAGACATTCTGCCAACCATAGCCAAAACACTGAGGACACTTTCTGTAGATGCATTCATATATCAACCTTACACATATGTTCTATGAGCATAACTTCACCTTTACCCGTGGGATAACACTCACAGTCTTGCCATCCTGGATGTAGCATACCTGCTTTAAAAGTGTGTAGTTGGAGCCATCCATGCTGATTTTTCTTATTTCCTGTTGATCAGCAAGAATTAAGAAGGGTTCTTCATCTAAAAGCAAAGAGAAGGATATGTTAGACATGTACCCTTATGGCTTCCTATTCATGCTTTCCCTCAGTTCAGTTTGGAGCAGTGTAAATGACCATACCACACTTTTCTGAGTAATAGTAGCCAAACTGCTCAGGACAGCCATACTCTCTGTAGAGAATTTGAGCGCACACAAACAGGCAAAGCAGGGAATATGAATAACTGAACATGTATCTCTCATCCTCTGTACTCTCAGGTATTTGATAATGTATTTGGTATTAGAAAATACCTATTATATAGGTATATATTTGTGGAGCATTTCAGAAAAAGATAATGTACAGCTGTGTTAGAAGCCATGGTATAGTCAAACATTCAAATGGTCAGAAATTCCTCCATGATAATTAACTGTTTCTAAGTTCCAAATTTTGAGATTTAAAAAAAATTGACACTTTTTATTATTTTCATTTTTAATCTTTTCTACATTGTTAATCCTTTTACAAATGCTTGGTTGACATGCCTTACTATCTTACAGATTTTCAAAGTTACAAAAGTACATGACAAAGACAAAAAACGAAATTTTCAGTATATTAGGAGATTTTGTTGTTGTTATCATTGTTATTGTTTGAGACAGGATCTCTGTGTGGCATTGGCTGTCCTGGACTCACTTTGCAGGCCAGACTTTCAGAGAAACTCATAGAGATCCACCTGCCTCTGCCTTCCTGTGTGCTGTGTGCTAGCATGAGAGGCATATGCCACCACACCTGGCAAAATTTCTTAATTTTTTAAAAATTAACTTTGTACTCTGGTTTACATTTAGAAGTAAAATATTTTTTAAATAAAGCAGTTCAAAAGTTTTGTATATATATATTGAATAAATATTTATATAAAGTCAATATAGTTCTTTGATTTCATGATATTTAAATACTAAGAGAAATATAGTTTCTCTTCCATACCACTTGTCCCACATTAACAATTATATATTTCTCGGTAGCACAGCTTGAAGTCAGGGATAGTGATAGGTCCAGAAGTTCTCTTTGTGCTGTTTTTAATTTTATTTATTTATTTTAAAATTAATCTATTTTTTATTAATTACAATTTATTCATTTTGTATCGAAGCTGTAGCCCCCTTCCTCATCCCCTCCTAATTACACTCTCCCTCCCTCATCTTCTCCCATGCCCCTTCCCAAGTCTACTGATAGGGGTGGTCCTCCTCCTCCTCCATTGAGCCTAGCCTATCAGGTCTCTTCAGGGCTGGCTGCATTGTCTTTCTCTCTGGCCTGGTAAGGCTTTCCCCACTGCCTTCAGGGGGAGGTGATCAAAGAGCCAGCCACTGAGTTCATGTCAGAGACAGTCCCTGTTCCCCTTCTAGGGAACCTTCTTGGGCACTGACCTCCCATGGGCTACATCTGTGCAGAGTTCTAAGTTATTTTCATGCATGGCCCTTGGTTGGAATATCAGTCTTAGAAAAGACCCCTTTGCCTAGATTTTTGGGTCCTGTTGCTCTCCTTGTGGAGCTCTTGCCCCTCCAGGTCTTTTATCTCCCTTTCTTTCATAAGATCCCCTGCAGTGTGCTCAGTGTTTGGCCATGAGTCTCAGCATCTGCTTTGATGCCCTGCTGGGCAGAGTCTTTCAGAGGTCCTTTGTGGTAGGCTACTGTCCTGTTCCCTGTTTTCTCCATCTTCTGATGTCCATTTCATTTGTCTTTCTGAATGGGGATTGAATATCTTACCCAGGGTCCTCCCTCCTTGCTTAGCTTCTTTTGGTGTACAGATTTTATTATGTTTATCTTATATTTCTAATATCCACTTATAAGTGAGTATATGCCAAGTGTGTCTTTCTGTTTCTGGGATACCTCACTCAAGATGACATTTGCTCAGCCATGTTTGTAGCAGCTTTATTTGTAATAGCCAGAATCTGGAAACAACCCAGAGGTCCATCAGTGCAGGAATGGATGCAGAATGTGTGTTACATTTTCACAATGTAATACTACTCTGCAATTAAAAACAAGGAAATCATGAAATTTGCAGGCAAATGGTGGGAACTAGAAAAGATCATCCTGAGTGAGGTATCCTAGAAGTTCTTTTATTGTACAGAATTGTTTTAACATATTCTGGTTCTTTTAGTTTTATGACAGTAATTGTGCTGAATCTGTAGATGGCTTTTGGTAAGACGGCCAGTTTTACTATGTTAATTCTCCTGATCCATGAACATGGGAGATATTTCCATTTTCTAAAATTTTCTTTGACTTATTTCTTCAGAGACTTGATGTTCTTGTCATACAGGTCTTTTACTTGTGTGGTTAGAGTTACACAAAGATGATTTATATTATTTGTGGCTATTGTGAAAGGTATTGTTTCCCTAATTTGTTTCTCAGTCCATTAATATCCTTTGTAGAAAAAAAAAGAGCTACTGATCTTTTTGAGTTAATTTTTTTATCCAACCACTTTGCAAAAGGTATTTAACAGCTGTAGGAGTTCTCTGGTAGAATTTTGGAGCCAGTTATACATACTACCATATCATCTGCAAAGAGTGATACTTTGACTTTTTCCTTTCCAATTTGTATCCCCTTGATCTCAGCTAGTTATCTTTTGTTCTTCTAGCTAGGACTTCAAGTACTATAATAAATAGATATGGAGAGAGTGGGCAGTCTTGTCTCATCCTTGATTTTAGTGGGATTGCTTTAAGGTTCTCTCCATTAAACTTATGTTGGCAATTGCCTTTATTGTGTCTAAGTATGTGCCTTGTATCTCTTTTTCTCTCCAAGACTTAAAACCATGAAATGGTGTTAGATTTGTGTTAAGGCTTTTTCAGCATCTAATGATTATCACATTTTTTCTTTCAGTTTGTTTATATGGTGGATTTTGTTAATGGATTTTCATATGTTGAACCATGCCTGTATCCTTGGAATGAAGCCTACATAATGAGAGTAGATGTTATTTTTGACCTGTTCTTGGATTTAGTTTCTGAGTATTTTTTTTTTTAGCAATTTTGCATCAATGATCATAAGGGAGATTGGTCTGAAGTTCTCTTTTGTGGAGAGCTGCTTGTTTGTCAAGCTGCTTTGTTATTGAAAAAAAAAAGTTTTCACCCTGGCCTTCACCTGGAGACAGAGATAAGCAGGATGTTTTGCCAAGATCCTTCATTTTGCTTGTGTGAGAATCATACAGAGAGGTGGTTGAGGTAAATAAGCTTGACTTTTCAATGAACCCCTTCATTGCATTGAGGTGCTTTGCTCTAACTAAAGAAAAGATATTATGGAATAAACCAGGTGCTACCATTTCTGCTGGCAGCCCTCTCAGCGTGTGGGGTGTTAGTATTATTATTTTTTTTAAATTTTCTTTCAATCCTCACTCCCCACTCAGGAACTGTTCGACTCTGCCAGCATGTTCTGGCACCTTTCTTCATTGGGTCTTTGTGTGGTTTAGGTATCATGGTGACTGGCCTCATAAAATGAGTTTGGCAGTGTTCTTCTGTTTCTATTTTGTGGAACAGTGTCATGAGTATTGGTTTTATTTCTTCCTTGATTGCTGGTAGAATTCTGGACTGAAACCCACCTGTCCCTGGACTTTATTCATTTATTTATTTATCTGTCTATCTATCTATCTATCTATCTATCTATCTATCTATCTATCTATCTATTTATTTATTTATTTATTTATTTATTTATTTATTTATTTATTTATTGGGAGATTTTAATGACTACTTCTATGTCCTTAGTGGTTATAGGTCTATTTTAATTGTTTACCTGACATTTATTCAATGTTGGTAGGTAGTATCTATCAAGAAAATTATCCATTCCATTTAGATTTTTCAGTTTTGTAGCATACAGCTTTTTGAAGTAAGATTTAATGATTCTTTAGATTTCCTCAGTGTCTGTTGTTATGCATCCCTTTTTATTGCTGATTTTGGTAATTTCTATACTGTCTCTCTACATTTTAGTTAGTTTGGCTTAGCGTTTGTCTATCTTGTTGATTTTTTTTCAAAGAACCAGCTCTTGGTTTTGTTGATTCTTTGTATTGTTTTCTTTATTTCTACATTATTGATTACAGCCATGAGATTGATTATTTCCAGCAATCTACTCCTCGTGGATGTGTTTGCTTCTGATTATACTAGAGCTTTTAGATGTGGTTGTAAATTGCTATTATAGGATCTCTCCAATTTCTTTATGAAGGCACTTAGTGCTTTGAACCTTCCTCCTAGCACTGCTTTAATTGTGTCCTGTAAGCTTGGGTATGTTGTACCTTCATTTTCATTGAATTCTAAAAAGTCTTTTATGTCTCTCTTTATGTCCTTCCTGACCCAGTGTTCATTGAGTAGACAGTTGTTCAGTTTCCATTAGTTTGTAGGGTTTTGGTTGTTTCTATTATTGTTGAAATCTGGCTTTAATCCATGGTAGTCTGATAGAATACATGGTATTATTTCAGTGTTCTTGTATTTGTCAAGGTTTGCTTTGTGTATGTAGTCAGTTTTGAAAAAGGTTCCATGATGTTCTAAGATGTTTTGTGTGTGTTTGTGTTTGTGTTTGTGTTTTTGTGTACATAGAATGTTCTATAAATATCTGTTAGGTCCAATTGACTCATAACATTCTAAACTTTCATTATTTCTCTGTTTAGTTTCTGTCTCAGTAATTTGTCAGTTGCTGAGAGAGGAGTGTTGAATTTTCCCACTATTAATGTGTGGAGTTTGGTATGTGATTTAAGCTTAAATAAGTTTCTTTTATGAATGTGGGTACCTTAAATGACAGCACATGCTGGTGAGGATGTGGAAAAGGGGAACCCTCCTCTATCGCTGGTGGGAGTGCAAACTTTTACAGACACCTTGGAAATCAATCTGGCTTTTTTCTCAGAAATGTGGGAATAGATCTACATCAAGACCCAGCTATACCACTCCTGAGCATATACACAAAAGATGCTCCACCATAATATAAGGACATTTGTTTAGCTATGTTCATATGAGCTTTGTTCATAATATCCGGAAACTGGAAAAAAAAACAAGTCAAAAAGAAAAATAAACAAACAAAACATGATACTTTTACAAAATAGGACATACTCAACTATTAAAAACACATACTCAACTATTAAAAACAAAAACATCATTCCATTTGTAGGCAAATGGATGTAACTAGAAAAGATCGCACTGAGTGAGATAAACCAGACCCAGAAAGACATGCATGGTATGTATTCACTTATACGTGAACGCTAGCCATAATGTACAGGAAAACCATGCTCTAGCCCATAGATCTGAAGAAGCCAAGGAGGGCCCAAGGGATAATCCCTGAATCTCACTGAGAAGAAGAAACTAAATGGACATCTGAAGTAGATGGTGGGAGGGAGCCGTGTGGAAGAAGGGGCCGGGAAGGTGGCAGGGGTGAGGATCTGGTATGGAAAGAATCGAGAGGGGGGAAGAAATGGGAGGGGAGGACCAGAAGAGAGAATGGAGATGGCTGGGGAAGCATCTCTATGACAAGCAAGGTTCCCAGGAATTTTGGGGTGTGACCCTAGCTATGACTCCTGCCAGTGGGTTGTATGGAGCCTAAGGTTGGCACCTCCTATAGCCAGTTGGTACTTATAGTGAAGGGAAGGAGACACCAACCTACCCACAAAAACATCAACCCAAATTTTATCCTGACTACAGGAAATGAAGGGCTAAAGATGGACCAGAGATTGAGAAAATGGCAAACCCAGACATCCTACACAGATGTACAGATATGTTGCAAGGGTATCATGTGGTTCCCCTAACAATGGGAGTAGTGGCTGTCTCTGACTCTGTTGCCTGCCTTAGGATCTCTTTTCCCCTAGTTGGGCTGCCTTATCCAGTCTCAGAGCAAGAGGATGCACTTGGTCCTGCTGTGACTTGAAGTCCCAGGGGTAGGTTAGTGCCCCTTGGGCTCCCCTTTTCTGAAAGGAAATAGAGGTGGAATTGGGGAGACAGAAATGTGAGGACAAGACTGGGTGGAGAAGAGGTAGAGAGTTATTATCAGGCTCTAAAGTGATGAAATAAAAAAAAAGAATCATATATTGCTTGGTTCATTTTGATGTGTGTGATTTCTCCTTTAATTTACAAAATTATAGGTCTTGCTTTACTAAAACCAGACTGCTTAAACTAAACAGAAGTTTATGAACTTCTAAATAGCTAAATTGCTGAACTAATGGCAAATAGTGGGATTTATTGTTATTACTACCATTACTGGCCTATAGTTCTCTGTGACATGCAGGTATATATAACTGCAAGTGATACAAGTAAATAAGAAAAACTATCAAAGTAATGTCACTGTTCTGTCTCTCAGACTTGGTAACCATGTGATAATTTCTGACACAGAGAGAGCATGCTAGGCATACTTATATCATGTGCGTGCATTCCCAACTTCTCAAAACCTCTTACTCTCCACAAAACAATGATGCAAACTTCTTGTGGAGTGGAACTTGTGCATGTGTGGGATATAATGTCACAGTAACAGATTCCAATCGTGAAGGAAGAATTTTGATTCCTCAGACAAAGGAGCAAGGAGTAAATTCAATAAAAATGAGTATAAAATTCAATATTCATTTATATAACTGAGCTTGGATCATGGGCAAATTCAATTCACTACCTGAGAGTGATCTGCAGCCATTTTGGTTATTGGGCTGTATTTCATAGCCTTCTGCACAGCGGCATTTGTAGGTTCCATATGTATTGATGCATTGCTGACTACAGGGGAAGCCTGAAGAACATTCATCAATGTCTACACATGTTTTACCATCATCCTTCAGTTGGAATCCAGGCCAGCATTTGCACTGGAAAAAGAAAAATGAGAATGATCAATTGATGTCACTGTCATTGTCTGCTGCTATTGGTAATCTCTTCAGCAAGCTCACACTAGAAAGACACTTAATATATAATGGAAAGTTATCCTGTCTTCTCTCAATTAACCTTAGTAAAATTACATATATTATGGTAAAGTTAAATAACATATGACCTTCTGAATCTGGGAAACATTAGAAGTGCATTTATACCAGTAACACCCAACAGCTAAAAAGCAACATGGTAAAACCCACACCTAAGCCTGTAGATTCTTGGACTCTATTATATGGATGATCTCTTTTCTGAAAAATGTTTCTTTTATTTTTTTTATATTATAATATACTTATATCATTTACCCCTTCCTTTACCTCTCCAAACCCTTCTATATAACCATCGCTACTCTTTTTCCATATTAATGGCCTTTTTCATTAACTGTTGTTACGTACATATTTAGGAATATATAGGAATATTTCTAAATATACAAATATAGAAATGCAGATAAAAACAATCTGAATAACATGTAATATGAATAACATATAACAATTTTCACTGTGGAACTAAAACTATACTTGGCAGATTATTACTTATTATTATTGTTGTTGTTTTGTTGTTGAACTTTGTTTATTCTGTGTTCTTTAAATAAGAGAATTTGTGGATATTGAGAATGGAGTTGAAAAGCAAATGTTTTAAGCTGCCAAAAAGAAACTTATATAGCTGTCTATTATAAACATTTTGTTCCACTGATCATTGATTTGAGAATGAAAGAGATGGAAGAGCTTTTTATCTATTAGGAAACCTATCACGTGACACATGGTCATAATACTAATTCATAATTTTAATATAAAAATACTCACAAATCAACAAAGAGGTAATGTCAACCAACTGATTGGCTCAGAAGTTAGATAAATACGTATCATGAGTATTTTAATAAAGAATGAATTCCCTAAGTCAGTAGTTCTCAACCTCCCTAATGCTGTGACCCTTTTCCTTATGTTGTAGTGACCTTTAACCATAAAATTATTTTTCCCGCTACTTCATAACTGAATTTTACTACTGTTATGAGTCATAATATGAATATCTGTATTTTTCAGTGGTCTTCAGCATCCCCTTTGAAAAGTTGTTCGACTCCCAAAGGGCTCATGACCCAAATGTTAAGAACCACTTCTCAGAAGCCTTAGAACTTCTAGCTTTCACAGTTTCTATCGGCATTTATCTCATAAGACTCCTAAATAGGATGCATTGTTTAGACCTCTAGAACCCACTTGCAATCTAGGAAATACACCAAAACCAATAGTCTGATTTTACAGTCTCCTCTAGGTATCTAGATTGAGACACTGTGAAGTCCATTAGTAAAACTCATCTTGCAGCATGAGCTAATAATCCAAGAGCAGGTACATAGACTTTGTAGGTGATGTTCACTAACAGCACTTCACTGTGCATTTAAAAATATGTGCAATGGAAAATACTGGCTGTGGAAGGAGACTTAGTTCTTGTCTGTTGTGTAAGCAAAGAGGACCCTAGTTTGGATGCCCAATATCCATATAAGAACAAATTGAGAACTGGGTTCAGAGAGACCTTGTTGCAAAGATAAGGTAGACCATGATCAAGGATATATATATATATATATGTATATATATGTATATATATGCATTTAATTTATAATTTTTAAATTAAAATATATAAAATTTAATTAATAATAATTTATAGCAATTCTTCAGGTTTCATATACTATTTCAAAATGACATCATTGTATTTCAGCCATAATTTTCACTTCCTTATCTAGCACATTCAGAAAAGGCAAACTAAAAATGATACATGTTTTTAACTGCCAGGTATTGCAGGATGAGAGATATTAAGATAGTACAGTATGGTCCAACATGTTCCCTCATGTGAAATATTCTCCTTCCTACAGGCTGTGCTGCTGTGCACTAAGATTTCCTCATACTAAGCATCTTAATTTAAAATCTCATTTTATATCACCCACAAAGTATCCAAAGATCATTGGTGTTTTTTTGTTGTTGTTGTTGTTTTCTTTTTTAATTTATTTATTTTTATATCAATCACAGGTTAGGTATTTTGCATCCCAGGCGTAGGCCCCTCCCTCATTCCCTCCCACCCTCCCACTCCCTCCCTCATCTCCCTCCTCCCCGCCCCCTCCAAATCCAAAGTTCATTGTTATCATGCATTGTATCCCTTTTTGTTATGGCATTAATTACACTAGATGGAATTAATTGTAAACAACAAACACAGAGATCTACTTTTTAGTTTGTCACATAGTGTATATATTTATGTGATACTCAACAATTATTAATCAAACTATGATTTCTAGCGTTTACAATAATTCTATAAAACCTTTTTGTATATTCAAAGAACATTTCTGTATTGATGATGTATAAATCACCAAAAATATGTTTCCGCTCCTTTGGCTTATAAAAATTTGCCACAAGAATGTATTATTAGCCACACACTCTATTTTCAAGTGCTGTCCTTGCCCACTTGCTGCGCTACTCTCTTCTTCTGGTACAGTGATCACACATATAAGCCTAATTACCTCTTTTTATTATTATCATTATTTATTACAGTTTATTCACTTTGTACCCTGGCTGTGACCCCCTCCATCATCTCCTCCCAATCCCACCTTCCCTCCCTCTTCTCCCCCTATGCCCCTCCCTTACTCCACTGTTAGGGGAGTTCCTCTTCACCTTCCATCTGACCCTACCCTATCAGGTCTCTTCAGGACTGGCTGCATTGTCTTCCTCTGTGGCCTGGCAAGGCTGTACCCACCAGGAGGTGATCAGAGAGCCTGCCAGTGAGTTCATGCCAGAGACAGCCCCTGCTTCAATTACTAGGGACCCTACTTGGAAACTGAATCTTTGGGCTACATCTGAGAAGGGGTTTTAGGTCCTCTCCATGTATGGTCCTTGGCTGGGGTATCAGTCTTTGTAGGACCCCCAGGGCCCAGTTTTGTTTTGTTTTGTTTTGTTGTTTGTTTGTTTGTTCTCTGTTGCTCTCCTTTTGGAGTCCTGTCCCCTCCAGGACTTTCTACCTCCCCCTTCTTTCATAGGATTCCATGCCCTCTGCTCAAAGTATCTCTTAATAAAAAATAAGGTCTAATCCTTTTTTGAAAAATACAGCTTTCATAATATTTCTGTTTCTTCACTTTAATTTCTCTTCTGAGCTAGGTAGTCGAACTAATGTCTTGCAACAGTTAAGCAGACACTCTGCTAATAGTCCTCCACTCTCAGTGGACTGGGGAAGGGGCATGGGAGTAGATGAAGGAGGAAAGGAAGGTGGGATTGGGAGGAAATAAGAGTGGGGCTACAGTTGGGAGACAAAGTGAATAGATTGTAATAAATAAAAATTATAATAAGAAAAGAATAAAGGAGCTTTATCTTCAGACATAATGTTTTCTTTTTTATCATTATTTTTCTACCAGGGATAATGATTGCTGATATCCTTGGGATATATGTACACACACTTAATACACACACACACTCATCTTTATTTATATTTTTTATATTATAGCATATAAAATTATATGATATATATTGATATATGTATATTAACTTTATTGATAATGATTATGTGACAAATAGGTATATTATATAATCTTTAGCACTAGAGTTAAATAATCATAACATCAGAAGCTCCGAGATTGAAAATAGACAAGTGGCTATTAGATTGAATTTGCATTTTTCAGAACTACCTCTTCATAGACTATTATAGAAGGAAGGAAGAGCAACCTGGTATCTTCGTGCTGGACACATCTTTTCTCTAAGGCTTTCTTTACAGAGTGTGCACAGTCCCTGCTGAGCCAATGCTGATGTATGAAACTTTTTGTTCTCAATGATGTCACAGTATGACTTAGCTTTTGAGACTATGCAAGCCTGATGTGTTTCTTATTCTGATAATTTACAAATATTTCCCTTCAAATATATGTGCCCCACACCTTTATTTTTCTATATGTATATTTCTTACGTATGTGAATCTTTTGCCTGTATGTAGTCATTGTATCTGTATGAGTGTCAGACACTCATGGGGTACAAAAGAGGTTGTTGGATTTCATTAAACTGGAGTTACAGACTGTTGTGACCTGCCATTTGGGCACTGGGAATTGAACCTAGTCCTCTGCAGAAGCAACAAGTACTCCTACCTTGAGCCATTTCTCCAGCTACTGTATTTCTGAATGTAGATAAATTTACACGTTAAGGTTATTTCTGAGGCTGATACTCCAACCAAGGACCATGCATGGAGTTAACCTAGAACCACTGCATAGATGTAGCCCATGGCAGCATCCAAGTGATTCAAGGGGAACAGGAGCTGTCTCTGACATGAACTCAGTGGCTGCCTCTCTGATCACCTCCCCCTGAGAGGGGAGCAGCCTTACCAGGTCACAGAGGAGAACAATGGAGCCAGTCCGGATGACACCTGAGAGGCTAGGGTCAGATGGAAAGGGAGGAGGTCCTCCCCTATCAGTGGACTAAGAGGGACATGGGAGGAGAAGAGGGATGAAGGGTGGGACTGGGAGGAGATGAAGGGGATACAAAATGAATAAATTGTAATAAATTAAAAAAATAATTAAAAAAGATTGTTTCTAACAAAGTACCATATCCATAAGTGCTCACAATTCTCAAAATAAGCCATATTGGTACAGAACTTAGTAGAACAAGCTCTATATCCAGTGATATTTCTAATTGGCTATGGGCTGCCTCTTTATAGAAGAAATAGCCTACTGACAATTCACCTCGAGCCAATGTCTGGTTAAAACAAAAATAAAACAGTAGTTTTCAAGTCAGTTACTATTTTTTTTTCTGTGATCTGGCAAACTGTGCCATGGACCTTGCAGACATGAAAGCAGTATTCTAGCAAATGAATTAGCGCCTCGGGCTACAAATGAATTCCTCCTAATGGAGTTTCCCAATCAATTATTAATTTAAATAATACTGGATCAGTAATGTTATAATGCATCCATGATGTTAAAAACTGTTTCTGTAGATCATTTTTCCTAATGAATCATTCTCTTCATGAAAACTGTACTAGTAAAGAGCCATTAATTTATTAAGAGTTAAGTGTACTGTGCAGATCTGAGGTTCTAATGGTACATGATCTCTAGATTCTCCCTTTACGCTTTAGGATAATGCTGTAGTTCTTATTTTAAAAGGAATAATCACTAGTCACAATGATGTTCAGGAGAAAGAAAATGAGAACTTACGGTGTTGAATGTACATCTTACATTTATTTTCTTTTCACTGTCTCATTCTGAAAGTTTTGACATTTTTTATTCCTAAGTATATTCTTATAACTCTAATATATACATCATTATCTTTTTCTCGGATAGAAATTCTTCTGTAAATCCCTTTACCTAGAAAAATCACAATGCTTTTCAAGTTTTAAGGTCATACTGGAAATGAAGTTTTTATTGTATCATTTTCTGACATTTCGTGTGATTTGCTGTTTTTGACGAGTGCCTACCTTGTAACTGACTGGCAAATCCTGACAATCCTGAGAACATCCACTGGTTTTCTTGCTCAGACACTCATTTATGTGGCAGTTCCTTTCATCTGAGCCATCACCGCAGTCATCCCTATTGTCACAAAGACCACCGCTGGGAATGCACCTGCCATTTTTGCACATAAAAAATGAACTGTTGCATGAATGTTCTGGAAAAAGAAAATAAAACATATGGAATATAAAAGGCATGCCTTTGTATGCCGCTGTCCCAGAAAACACTTACAATATGATAACTTGTATGTCAAAAATTACAGGGAGTAAATGTACATACAAGGTGCTATCAAGATTGGTCTCAGGTTTTATAAGCAATGGAAGCCAAGGGCAAACAGTCTCATCGTGGTTTTTAGTTGCTGAAGACCTAGCTTTCCTATGAACTCAGCATTAAAAGAAGCATCTTTCGCAATATTCATGTGTTCTGTCTCATTTGCACTGTGAATAATGAGTTCAAAAGTGTAATGATGACTTGACATTTCCCCTAAGCTATAGGTCTCTGAGAAATTATTTGTCACTAAAAGCTAAGAAGGTAGAAGAGGTTGATATTGCCAAATTCATATCTTCCAAAAAATATAGCACTGACATTTTTAAGTGAGGGCATAAAAATGACATTGATGGTGAACAATAGTTCTTCAAATACAGCTTTAGAAAGTTCAGCTTTCAGATACCTAAACTGGAATGTTGAATATTACTGCACATAGTATGTGGTTTTAAATAAAGCTTATTAATATGTACACAAGTATCAGGAAAATTTGAGTTTGCACTAAAATAAATGACTAAGCAGTCTTTGTTTTAGTGAATTTGCACATAAATTAATTTGATTGAGCATGTCTGTGAAGATTTACATATATGTATATAACTTGTTCTTGTATTTCTGTTCAAATGATATGTAATGTTATCCAGTATGTATATGTGTGAGTAATACAGACTAATTCTATGTAAATCATTTTCAATATATTCTTAGTTAAAAAATAATTGAAATATAATAGTTATACATATTTATGAAATAAATAATATGGTAGTCTGATGATACCCTCATTTTATATTTTAGTTTTTATATAAGCCTATGTGGAGAATTTCCCCATATAAATATCAACGGAAAATATCATGGAAACACATGCCACATACCTATAATTCTAGCATTTAAAAGGTGAGTTCAAGGGAGGAGAAGTTGAAAGTCAGTCATATTGTTGGCTACACAGTGAGTTTGATTTCTGCCTGAAGTATATAAGAAGTTGCCCTCAAAGCAAAGATGTATTGTGAGGTGAGAGGGTAGAATAATGAGTCATCAAAATGGTTTGACACAAACTAACCTTAAATATAATCACTAGGCCCTTCATGGAATCAGTAAAAACATTTGTCTGACTCTCTTCATCTAATTTACTGAATACATAACCAGACAGCAACCAAAACAAAACTTCACAATCATAACATTGTGGTTTATACCTCTAATTGCAGCACTCAGAAGGCTGAGGCAAGAAAATAACAGATTTGGGGCCAGCCCTGGCTACACAGAGAAGCCCTGTCTCAAAGAAACAAAAATAAAAACATGCGAAGAAAGCTGAAGGTGAGCAGAGCATAGTATAATGTGGTACCTGCACTCTTGCACTTTGGGTTGATTGGTGCTTCGTCTGATCTGTCAGGACAGTCAAAGTCACCATCACACTGCCATAGAGTATTCACTAGGCAGCGCCCATCAGCACAGCGGAACTCTTCCGGACCACACTGCCGGTATCCTAGAGGAGAGAATGAAGCATTGAACAAGCTCCTATTTTAAAATTATTCAACACACAATGCACCTACACAACCAGGAGGCAGCCTGGAATTCTGTGGAAAATACTGTTCATTTCTTTCCAGTACTTCTGAAAAGAAATGCTTACTGTGTGAAAGCAGAAATAAAGGTCAATTACAAACTTAAAAATAAGGTACCAAGTTTCTAGGCCAGGAAAGATGGCTGTAGCAAACAGTCAGCTGTGTCTATTCAATGGTTTTCTCCCCCTGACTCATTTCTTATAGAATGTGAAGCAGAATGAATAGTACTATAACCTATTTCCAGGCTTGGTTGCTTGGTTAGGTGCAGTATCAGGACATACAGGTAAACTGATGCTGAGATACAGCAACCATTCTTAGATGTTGTATTGTTATGCTTTTGCTTAGCAAACAATTAGCCAGTGTAAAAAGAAATTGTTAACATAAGAAAAAAATCTGTTTATAAAAGAATGAGCACAACATTTTTTTGTAACTATACAATATGCCAGTTCCTAGGGTCATCCCTTCAATATGCCAGTTGTTAGGGTCATTTATTGAGGCATCCTTTGTAAAGGGTAACATCTGTTTATTTTATTTTAATTATATTTAGGTTTGATTTTTAAAATTAGGTTTTATAATTGAAATTTCCATCCTTGTAAATTATAACAGTTATTTTTAGTAAGAGTTTATTTTTTGCTGTTTGCTTATACTTTTTTCTTATTCACTTTACATCCTGATCATAGTTCCCTCCCTCCTCTCCTCCCAATCCCACCCTCCCTTTCTCTTCCCCCTCTCCCCCCTCCCCTACTTCTCAGAAAAGGGGAGACTAACCCCAAAACCCACCCCTGAACATCAAGTCTCATCAAGACTGAGAGCATCCTCTTCCACTGAGGCCTAGTATGAGCTGATAGAGCTGGGAAATTGTTCCACATTTAGAAGTAGAATTTTATGACTTAATAAAATTCTTGTGGCAAAGACAATTCACAGCATATCTAACTGACAAGTGTGTTACACTGGATGGTGACAATGGAGTCTGATGCTGGGTCCTGTTTGCAGCATGTACCTGCAGTAGCAGGTTGTCCCTGTTAGTCAGGACAAAAAAAAAAAAAATCCTGCCTAGCCCGATCAGGAGCAAGCCCACTCTCATCCCTATAAGGACAGTTCTTGGCTTTACATTTCTGCAAAATTTGTTTCAACACACTAACTTCCCATTAATTAATTAAACATCATTTCTTGTAACATCTCCCTTCTGATGTTCCTCTTAGAGATTAAAAGAAAAGAAAATACTAAGCAAAAGCTGTCAAATTTAAGTCTCTCAGGATTCTAACTGATTGGGGTTTTGGCAGCATTTTTGTTGCTCTTGACTGCACACTCTGCACACTCTTTTCCTGGTTAAGTATTCATAATCCATTCTCCAGAGCTTTTTTTTTTCCTCCTTTTTCAGCCTTCCTGATCCAATTTACAACACTACAGGTGAAACCTTGCATTCTAGCTCTAAAATATTGTTTTCCTTTAAAACATATTTTTGTCTATTTATTGATATCTTGTTTTCATTTTTATTCTGTCTGACTCTTTCCTTTATTGTGCTAACTTGAATGCTAATGCCTAGCAAAAGAATGGGGCTCATCAACACCATTTTTCTGGTCCCTAGGACTAAAAATTCAAATTCTCAACCACTTTTTACATGTTTCCTTCATAAGGAAAACTACCCCTCACTCTACTGTATTCCAAAGCTCACTAGCAGTAAAGCCATTTTCCCATTCATGTCATCTAGAAATGCCTTTAGCCTGCCCATTCCATGGCTGAATAGCCATGAGTGAGCGCCATCTATTGCGTTCCGTCCCATGCCACCAATCCCAATATGGTTCAAATATCCTAGTAAATTCTAAAACAGATTTTCATCATCTTATGTCTCTTCTTTTCCACGACACTATTTCTTCTTCTATGGTGAAAGAGATAGTTCTAGTACTTAAATTTTATGTGACATCCCAATTCCCTGTAGTACTCATTTTTAATTCTATGACTTAGGGGGTAAAAACATTGGGATCTCTGGGTTTAGTATAGCCTGATCTACATCGCAAATTTTAGGCCATTCACTTATCTCAAAGAAGTAAGGAAGGAAATAAATAAATAAATAACAGATACAAAGAGATTTTATATTGAATTATGATGTAGCATTTAAAATATATGGCATGAAGGACAAAAGTATAAAATAATTGTAAACAGTCATAAACAGATTTCTCAGTGATCCCCTCAAAGACTGAAAATAGAAATGCCACGGAAGGATGAAATATGGCTCCAGGTCTACTTCACATGGAGAACAGAGGAAAGCACTGAGTGTACTGCACACTGAGAAGCTGGCAGACACTGGACCTCTGACACAGGGAGGTCATATGTGGGCCAGAGGTCCCCAGTTCCAGGAGGTCAGAAGGTTGTACTGAGTTTCCATCAATGATAGTGGGTGGTACTGACATCCCTAGGCATAGAGAATGTCTTTCCTATGAATTAAAATGTGAATTAATTCATTCTTTGCAACTTAATATTCAGAGAGAATCCAGATTCATAGAAGACCCTAAACTGTGAACTTTGGTATATAACTAGTTGTACTCACTCAAAAAATTTTATTCTGGAAGGAATAGTTAGATAAACAACATAATACTGAGATACATTTGCTGATGATAATGCAAAAGTTGAACAGTAAGTATTGCATGTGTCAGCGAAAAAGGTGAAGGAAGACACTAAGTACATGTTTTTGGTATTTTAACTGCTACAGAAGAATTTAAAGTTTCATATTTTGGGCTTTTTTTTTCCCTTTTAACTTGTATAGCATTGTTTTCTCAAACATTTGATTTAGATGTAAGATTGGATGAGCCAGTCATGTCTCGTTTTCAAAGTTCAAAGTAATTCTAACCACTTTCACATAAAGGCCCTTTCCAGATATTTACCAGTTTGGCTACTAAATGCTCTGAGTTCACAGTAAAAAGGAGTGTTTTGCAAACAGATGTGTAGCTATTCAGGACTTAAAGAACTCCCCTACTCCACTGTGAAATACTGAATTCACCGGCCTTAAAGACATTAATAAATACCTGTGCTTGTTTTGGTTAGTTATGTGTCTTGGAGCCCCTTTAATAGACCTTGAGCTGATATATCTTATAAATTTGTACTCACCACACTGCAGGAACTCGTCTGAGCCATCTCCGCAGTCATCATCATGGTCACATACAAACTGCTTAGGAATGCACACCTCATTACGGCACATGAAAGCATTTTCATCACATGTATTATTGGGTGCTAAGAAGTTACAAAACATAAAGTTACATGAGCACATCTTTTATCTTCTCTAATGCTTAGAGTTAATAGTTTGAAGCTTTCTCTCTCAATTTGTAGGTACTCAGGAAAAAGGCTATGTATTAGGTAATGGAATAAAGTCATATGCATATTAAACTGCTAATAGAAACATGCATGATTTAAATGTTGATTCAGTGGATAGAAACTGTTAATGCTCATGAGGAACATGGAGGGTGCATCAAGAAGACTAAGAATGTCGCTGTTCATAAAAGAAAACTCTTCCAAAAACCTTTAGAAAAGGCTCCTTGGTTCAAGCAACATTAAGATCTACAAGGTAATGAGCCCCACCACAATCCCACTAATACCATGAATGCTGACCCTTGAAAAGGAATACTGATCCCTCAGGAACACAGCCATGAAAGCAGTATTCCAGAAAGAGCCTAAGTAATGGTTGATCAAATTTGCAATAAAATTCACGCTAAAAAAATCCACTTTGATATTATATTCATAAAACCACAAGCCTTAACAGCACCTACTACAGTCAAGTAAAAGTGTAAGTGCTGGAGAATTCAGTGTTCGGGGCATTGTGAATGCTTAAAATCTCCGATATGCTGTAGCCAAATGCCAGCAGTACAGGTCTCACAAGTGGCTCTGTCTCTTACATTTTCATGCTTAAGAAAATTTGTACCTTCTTTGCTCATCTGTTTCTTTCTTTGTTTAGTGAAGATAATTAAATCTCTCTGACAATGTTTCCATGAGGATAGAAGGTATGTGGAACTGACCTTTCAACTTAGATATTCAACCATTTATAGGCAACCCTCAGAATTGCTATTTCTATATCAATTATGTTTTACAGGTTCCCTAAAACACTGGTATTACTGACAGTATTCAATAATGTAAATAAAATTTCCTTACTACTGAACTGATTAACATATGACAGTAAAGCAAGGAGCACCGCTGTCCCCATGGAAAACATCTCTCTTCTTATCCTTTAAGATCAGCAGTATGCTCAGTTTTCATGAATCAACACAAGATTCTTGGTATATTTCCTTGTGATGATCTAACAGTCTCTAAGTGCATCACTGTGAGACTTGAAATTTTACAAATCGTGTCCCATATGTGTGTCAGTCCCCTGCCCCGAGCTGCCCCATATCCCAGGAAGCAACCTCCACTGTCCTCCTGATAATCATCCACATAGAACCATGAATAGACAAAACAGAAAGGACCTTCGTGTGTGTGTGTGGCATGTAGTCTATTATAATTTACTTTCAGAAAATTCATTTTGAACCACTGGGCAGAAGTCACACAGAAACAGTGTGAAGTTTACATATTCTCATGAACACACACCTCAGAGTTGCCAATAACTCAGGTAACTTTGAGCTGCGACAGTTTCCGTAACAGAAGTGAAGTACACCAATCCTGACATGTACATCCTTCTTTAAAATAGAGCAGCAGTAATTTATTTTCCATTAATACTTTCAGGTCACTCGAGTGCAGTTTGCTATGTTTTAGCATAATTTACTGAATAATACCTATGGGGTCCACCAGTGCTACCATACCTCCCAGAGTACTAACTCACTGCAATAGCAACAGCATGTGTGATCATCTGGGTTTCTGAATTAAATCATAGTACTTTCTTAGTCAGTCCTCAGTGGCAAAGTTAACCTTCAGAGAAACACACCAGCTCCAAGATCACAGCTTTGTACATTCTACAATAGGATGAGACGGGAGCAAATAAGGCTGCTCCAAATTATTTATGTTGCGCTTTTATTGCTTTGACACACATGTGTGCCAAAAGGCTCACGTATAATATTTTAAAGAAGTGAAGATTTACATCTTTAAAAGAATTCACGACATTTTTATATTCCACTTAATAGACTGTGAATCTGTCAAACAAACCCTTTCTGATAAATTTCCCAGCTCAACAGCTCACCTGTTAATCTTTGGCATCTAAATTCACGTGGGGATGGCTTTTTACCTGCCTGATCATACAAAAAAAAATTATCTAAACTTTTACTGTTGAGTAACTCCTTGAAGGAACCTTGAGTTAGAAACTTTGTAAATTGTCTGACCTGAAGGTGCTTCTCTTGATCCTTTTGTTTTGTTCAGTCCTATTGAAACTGTCTTTACCAGACCCAGGGCTTAATACCACATCCTTAGAATTGATAGCTGTCCACTGACTCCCTGGTCAGTATTTACCTAATATTCGTTTTTAATAGGCATTCAAAATTAATTTAAAATCAAGGGTTGTTGAGTAAGAAAATGCCAGGCCAACAAATAAGCTGTCCATAATGAATTTGTGCTATTTCGGAGCTAAAAAAAAATTACATTTGCAGACAATGAAACAGTTTTAAAGCTGGTGATGGCACTGAGCATTTATAAGACACTCTGAATGTGTAAGTGTCCATAAACTACTATTACTACAGCGTCCCACCTGGACCCTTGAGGTCCAAGGATGGGCAAAACGAGAGAAAGTGCATTACGATATAAGAAAAACACCCCCCAATTCTGCAGACTCTTTGACAGGCGGTGTCAGCCCCCCCAATTCTGCAGGCTCTTTGACAGGCGGTGTCCAGCGCTCTTACCACAGCCTGCAGCGGCCAGCTCATCACTCCCGTCTGCACAGTCTCTCTCCCCATCACACAGCCAGCGTCGGGGCACACAGGCATGGGAACCCTGGCAGCTGAACATGTCAGCTGCACACGTGACAGCACCTTAAACCCAAAAGAGAAGTGGCGTTAAATCCCGTGTATCCATTACAACATGGCCACAGTTCCTCTGTCCTGTGGATATAAGCAAAATGATCTTGAAAGCAATGAAGAGAAGACAATTATTGAAAATCATGGATTACTCAGTCCTGATAACTGCTTCCATATTCTTGTTTAAGAATATACTCTCTCCTAGTTGCAAGTGCTCTCCTGGTTATAGCTGTGTCATGTGAAGTAATCTCTCTTCCTTGAGAATATATCAAAGCGTGCTCTGGCATTCTTAAGCAAATGACATTCTGGAGGTATTAGCCCTACATAGTAGCAGTGACGGAAACTTTCCATAGCTTAGCTCATATGAACTACTTAATGTGTCAGATCCTTTAATGCTATAAACTATTACTTACCATGCTTCAAAGAAAAGAAAACCAGCTTATACAAGCTGAAAACTTGAAGATCACAAGTACAGAGTTTCCTATACTGATATGGAGGACCAAAATGTTTCCTTGTGGTTATAACCACAGTCCTCTCCTATGCCAGTATGAACGCTGTTCTGCCCATCTTACATTGCTGCAAAGAAAAAAAAAAGTATGTTCCTTTCACCTTTACCCAGAATCTGCCTTCCCACTTCTGTCGCTTGCTGTCTTATTGAGCTGCATGTAACTCTTTCAGTACTGGCCAGTACTGTAAATTCACAGGGACACAGACAGCTCTTATATGAGTGTATGGTGATCCTACATCAATGGCACCCCTAGCCATTTCTACAGTATATATCTTCAATGTTTAGCTTATTTGTATACATAAATGTTTGTTGGGTGAAAGAGCTCAGTCTCAATTTTCAAATTTCATTCTTGAGAATAAATTAATGTCCCAAATAGCCAAACACTTGTTTAAGTACTTTTATAAAACTCTGGTGTGTTTAAAGGAGATGATTGCTTGAGTGACAATTGCAAAGCCCTGGGTTTAATCCCTAGCAGTGCAAAACAAATTGCTTCCACTCGTATAGGCCAATTAATATACTTTAATAGATGGTTATTGTCATTTTAGTCATATGATTGCTGTGAACAGAAGATGCTTCTCAGAGCATTGTTCGCATGGCATGCATCAGAAGACTATCTAAGCAAAGACCCCTGAGAGGCCCAGGCTGGCTTTCCTTGGCATGCATAAGGCTAGAAGGATAAAACTGATGTGAATACTGAAGTGTCCATGTATTGAAGAATTGTCTGTTGCACTGAGGATTAGTACTTTAACAGAAAAAGGATTAAGTGGAAAACAGAAAACAATCTGTAAAATGGGTGTTGCTTTCATTTACAAATAAAATGTAAGGATCTTCCTACAGAAATTATTTTATAAGTTCCTTGTTTCTTCAAATCATTTTCAATACTGAACTCATAATTCTATGTTTTAACTTCTGTGATACTGGCCATGCTGTGCTCTAATTCTGCCTGACCTCTGAGAAGTCTCCTGTCTAATTTTTTTTTCTGTTGCTAGAAAAAGGGTTATGAATATATAATTATAAAGACATCTTCCAGCTATCAGATAACATAATGGTTTTTTTGCAGCTAATTCAATGGCTCTCTTGACAGTATTCAACAGAATCTAAGTGAAGAACATGCCAAAACACTAAATCAATAGGGAAGAAACTAGCCATAGAAAACCTCATGGCTTCATTTCTTAGTTGCCACTGCCGTCTGGCATTGCCTTCCCCAGGGAAAATTATCCCTTGGGAGAATAAGCACGTACTGAAAACCACCCACTAGCCCCATCTTACACTCTGCTCAGACAAGAAGAGCTAATTGGTAAAGGTCAGTATCCTATTAATATTTTGGCTATACCTCTGCCATCAGCCATTAGCTGTGTTATTTCAGGTGAATTTATTAATCTCTGTGCATTTCCCTTTCAACTAGAGATAGCGTGCAATGTGATTTTCATTGCTGATCTTCTCAATATGCTATGTAAGAGATAAATTCCAATTGTTAAGAAGCATGGTCTTATACTTCACCATAACATTTGGAAGTGGAGCTCTGCAGTATATATTTTCTTCGACTTCTAAAACTGATTTTTTGTGGGGTATGGTAACTATTGTGAAACACTGAAATGAGTTAGTTATAAGGTTGCCTTTCTATTCTAAAATATTAGATTCTTTTTAAATCAAATTTGGTCTAAAGAGGTAGTTCATAAATGAAATCATATTTGTATGATAGAAAATACAGCCTGTAAGTAAACTGAATAGACCCATTTTTGGATGCAAATAAACAGAGTTTCCTACATTTTTCTTTAAAAACATATTCAAAAACATTATTGAGTATGTGCATTTGTGTGTGTGTGCAGAAAGAGAAAGTGGAAGAGAGAGAAAAGGGAGAGGAGAAAGAGAAAATGAATGATGGGTGTAATATCACTTGGACATAAGGAAAAAACAGCAGAAAGGAAAAGCAAGAAAAAGCACAGATGTAAACACATGGATACAGTGCATGGTAATCAAGGCAATTATGTAGATAAATCTCTCCATATCTTTTATCAGTGGATAGTTCAAGAAGTGAGCAATAATATAAGATTCCCACAATTATATACCTTGGAAATCAAACATGAATATAGTGATTCTATATCTCTAGCCTGTGTCCCACTGTTTCTATAAGAAATTAGAAAAAAAAAAAAGAAAGAAATTAGTCACTGGTGGAAACTTTCATGGCCTGGTTAAACCAAAGATCAAAAGCGAAATGGCTCCATGCCCTGGAAACATGCTTACCCCATGAAAGTCCTGTGTTAGAACTGAAAGGCTTGAACCAAAGAACAAAAAAAGGAGCTAGGTCATGTAATTAATCACCATTTCTTGTGTTTAAAGAATTTTGATACTGACCTTTCTTTTTATGTTTATCTTTTTTTTAAACTATATACTGTTCCTACTCTATAAAGAAGAAAAATACTTTTGGGCTTGTTTAAATGCAGTAAAATAAACTATCAGATTTTAGGAGATAGCAACAATTTTATGATATCCACAAGGCAATTCAGGTGAGGGTGAAAATTATAAAGAAATTCTGTTTCTGGTTACAAACTAAACAGCTGTCTATTCTGCTGAACTGTAGATGTAAAAAGACAGTCGGCTTTGTTCAGGCATCTAACCTTATTAGTCAGGTCTTCCAGTCCTGCTGTGAGGAGTAAAGCATTATGCAAGCACAAATATAAATAATACATATAAAGTGAGCTGGGAAGATCTATAGATGGATATGGTAAAAAATGAATAAAATGTTGAATAGCTGTTGAACTTCTGAAATTTAGTGCAAAGGAACATTGAAAACTAGATATATGAAGTACAAATGTGATTATTTGGTACTAGTCAGGAAAAAATCTACATATACAATATGTGTACTTTTCAAAACAACAGAATGGGGACATGAGGTGTTGCTCAGTGGTTAAAAGGATATACTTTACTTGCAGAAGACCATCATTTAAATCCTGACACCTACATAAAGCAGCAGATAACCACTAATAATTCCACATCCAGGGATATGGCTTGTACATATTTCCACACGGAGACACACCTAAATACAAAATAACTAAAAATGAAATCTTAAAGTAAAAGATCAAACTGTTATTTTAAAAATAATAAAATAGTATGCCTGAAAACAATAAAATCAACTACTTAAGAGTATAAATGTGATGCTGTTTAAAACATTAGAAAGCACCTGCATATCTTATACGTATGCATCAAAATGATCAAACATGTATGCTACATAAAAGTTCACAACAGGAAATATTTGAGTGCACAGAGAAAGCTGCTCACCACAAATGCTGTCGCTTTCGTCTAAGCTGTCTCCACAGTCATCTTCTCCATCACAGATCCAGTGCTTAGAAATACATTTTTGCACAGAACAAGGAAATTGATTCCAAGAGCAAGAAGAATCTAGAAAAAATAAAGTTGATTGTTTTGGGGAGAAAAGAAGTTCTGGCACAGTAGTACAACTGCAGACAACAACATTTTATTTTTAAAAAGCCATAAGGAAAGATTTTTAAAATAATGAATATCTGAAAAACAATAGATAGCTTTACTCTTGTTTGAACATTCCACAATGAGAGCATAGATCAAAATATCACATGGCAACCAGTTAACATACATGATTAACAAAGGTTAATCATAAACAAGATTACCTTAAAATATGTTTTCTTGTTATCATAGTGAAAGGTGTTTTTAGACTCTAAAGGTTTTCTAAACCAAATGGCCCCATAATGAAACACACCAAGTTCTTGTTCTCACTATGATTCTACATGAAGGCTAACAGCAACTTCCAAGCTCCTGTGTTTCAAACTTGCAGGAACTGATTCCTACAATATACTTCTTAAGGCCCTTCCTCTTAGCTAGTGACTATGCTTGCTATACTTTAAGGATATCCTTGATCACCAAATGAAAATAAATACTCCAGGTGAAGAAAGTAGTATTTTCTTTATTTTAGTCAGTCTTTCATTAATAGAAAAGTCTGCATCATAATCAAGGCAATACAACCAGCAAATACATGATTTCAAAGAAGAGGTGAGAAACTAGGATCTAGATTGATAACAAGCCAATAGTTTTGTTCTTTAAAAAGCCTACATGCTAATGCTTTATTATATTGTCTTAAAATGCTTGAGTTTATAATTTTTGAGAAATAAACTTCAAAATTCAATATAAACATATGTGTTTTTCATAATAGGGTAGGTATTTTTAACAACATGCCTCTTTACTTTTTACAGTGTCAATGTTTTCATTGTCCTACTTCAGCCTCTGTCCCTCCTGCAATCTAGCATAGTGTTTTATCAAGTGACATCCCAAAATGACATTCTCCCAAATAAAATTATTCAAAACACAACTTTTCATTAAAATGAAAATTTGGCTTTGTGATTGTTGATCTTTTCAATTTGGAGAAATTCAGGATCACAAAAGGAATAAACCTCTGTAAGGGGTTATTGTGATTAGGTTAATAGGAGTATGAAGAGCCACCCTAAATGTGGGGAAGGATCTGAGGCTGAATACATAGGTGAAAGTGAGTTAAGTACATCATTCTGTTTTCTGCTCTTTGAGTCTGGTTGCATTGTGACAAGTCACCTCCTGTTCTGTAGCTATGCCTTCTCTGCCATGGTACTTTCTAATCCATTGAGCTGTAAACTGCAACAAATCCTTCGTACCTTAAATTGTTTGTGTCAGCGGCAAATTAACGAACACAGGCTCTAATTCCACAAAAATACTTTAAGCTTTGTATTTTAATTTCAAATATTTACTTAGATGATCAGTGAAATAAAGGAATTTTAGGCCAGTTCATTTCTGGGAAAGCAAAATTGAAGAAGACTTAAACAGATAATAATTCCCTGTCTAGACATTATGAATTTACATGGACTATTTTTGAAGCTTTCTTTTTGCTGGAGCAGAGTCTGGCTCTAATGTGAAGATGTGCAGAATTTTAATTACCCAGAACGCACTTCATCATTTTCCTATGGAATTTACTTTCAGGAGAGTTTGACATTTTAGCAGCGATTCTTTTTTTAATCTTTTTCCAACTTCATTCACCACAGTGTGCTTGTGTTATAACAAAAGGGTGAATATAGGCTTTATTTCTTACAGAATATCACAAAATCATAAATTTTATAAAATAAAATTTTAAAAAATTTCTTAACAATATAAACTTTGCATCAAAGAAACAGTGAAATAGTGAGAAACAGGCAAATGTTTGAAGAAACATATGCTTGAGTGTGTTATTTAAAACTATGCACAGATTTAATGCAAAATTTAAAATCATTGTTTAATTTTCAAAAACTACCATGGTGAATGTAACATATTTCTAAAGTCTTTTTTATTCATAACAGAATGGAAATAAATTAACAGCACCTGAAATAAACCAGTCAAAAAATAAAGATACAACATTTAGTTCAATATTGATAAGAATTATTTTAAGTAAAATGCTGTAAGAAAAGTCTGGGAAAAGAGGTTGTTGTGCTTTGTTAAAACCACCTGTGTTTACTTTTGTAGTCCATCAACAATATTACACAGAAAGTCCCTACGAATGGAAATGCCAGGATATGAGCGGTAGCATGCACAGCTCACAAAACAGAGCAGGACTGAGGCTTACCACAGTAAAGCTCATCTAGCCCATCCTCACAGTCCTTCTGACCATCACACACCCACGTATTCAGAATGCATCTTCCACTAGGACAACCGAAATAATTCTCTTCACATTTGTGTTTGTTTTGAACTATGATAAAACATAAAAATGTAATGTTAAATATGTTAAATTAATCTGAGGCTTTGGCAGTGTGCAGAGATAAACTTTTAATACCACTTGAGTTGGAAAAGACAAACCTGAAAATACAAATCAACTCAAAATACAACACACACACACACACACAAAAAAAAACACTGAAGAATGTCAGGTTAGCAATGACCCAAGAATAGGAACACCACCAATTACACACTATATCTTGACTATAAATCCAATATGATGCTGGTCCTGTAAATGGAAGAAGTTAGTTGATAAAATATTGTAATAACGTTTGAATCAATTTGATGTGATGATTTGATAGTAAAAGTAAAATAATGAAATAAAATTAATTTATCAAAAGTGAATAAAGACTAAACATCATAGTTACACAGGAAATGTGAGTCCTATGTTTTAAATCAAAGTGTGTTAAATATTAGTGGCTCTTGGCTAAACAAAGCAAAACAAAAAAACCTTGAGATCTAAAAATAAGCATTAAATCAATGATAACATTACACCTTTTAAAATATCACAAGACAAAAAATAGTCTGTAAGTAAAATCATTCTTAATTATGATTTGCATTCAAACATTGAAATGTTATATAGAATTTTATAGCTATTTCCATAGGTTATTCTCTTGACTAAAGCCCACTTACGCTCTTGCCCCCTTGGTTCAAATAATTTGTAATGTATCTGGCCTGTAGTCTATCACAATGTGATTCGTACAATTTATTGAACAACCACACTGAAGTAATCCTTTGCTAATCAGTTAAAATCAAAATTATCCCTTATTTTCTCTGAGTACATTTTTAATGAACTCATCGCTAAGACAAAAATCACTGTACACATCACATCTTATAGGTGACACACTGATCATCTGGCACATACTGTCTCTCCTGCTGCTGGCTCCTAAAATAGCTGTCCACATTCCATTGCTTGCATGAGCATTTTGCTTTTTTACTTAGCATAAAACTACATTAATGTTGAAAAATTTTTTAAATAACGTTTTAATCCTAGAAGAGGATAATCTTGTAATAGAAAAGAAACACTAGTTTAATGATTATCGTGTCATGTTCTCTTAAAGACACTTTCAAAATCTACTACAGCTCTAATCAGGGAATGAATGTTTCACTGTAAATAGAACATTAGATTAATAATATTGACATGCAGGCTTCATGAAACTAAAACAATAACGTTGCCCAGTCTTTCAAAAATATTAATTCAGCCTTCCTACAAACCTATGCTCTATTCCACCAGCTGGCCCATTCCCTCAAGGCTCAGTCCCAGCACTGCAACATAACACCAGTTACAGTCTCCCTTTCCTCTCTCCATGCTTCCTTTGGAGCCCAGAGACCATCCCATGCTGACTCCCAATCCCACATGTTGCTGGGTCACATCCCCAACTTTGGCAGACCACCCCCACCTGCTCAACCACAGGCCACGCCTGCCAGAGACCAGTTAGGCTTCCTGAAGTCCTTCTCTCTTCTCTGTTCCCAGAGCAGACACAATCCCTCAGCCTCATCCTTAGTGTTGCACCTGCAACAGAATACCAGCTGCAGGCTGTCTCCCCCTAGTCCATCCCTTTTGTGAACCCCACAGATCATCTTCCCCTGACCTGTCTGTCTGACTAGTTTCTGCATCTAACAGTTACAGGTATTTCCTGTAAACAAACCAGTCAAACATCTCAGAAAGCAGGAAATAAATAGCTATCACACTCTCTGAAAATCCAGAAAAGAAAGGAATAAAACACCCACCCAACAAAGACGAACAGAAACCGGCACCTAGACCTATAATCACCCAAAACTCAGATGACTACATGCCAGAGTAAGAATACAGTCATGAACTCAGTGGCTGGCTCTTTGATCACCTCCCCCTGAGGAGGGGGCAGCCTTCCCAGGCCACAGAGGAAGACAATGCAGCCAGTCCTGATGAGACCTGAGAGACTAGGGTCAGATGGAAGTGGGGGAGGACCTCCCTTATCAGTGGACTGGGGGGGCCATAGGAGGAAAAGAGGGCAGGATTGTGAGGTGACAGGGAGAGGTTAAGAGCTATACAAAGTGAATAAATTGTAATAAATAAAAATAATATATTAAAACATACATATAAAGTAAAAAAAAGAAGAGCAGTCAGGAAAATATGTCTAGATTAGAGCACAGCTAGGCTGCCACAGCAGACCCTGAGCATTCCTCCATAGCTGGAGCACAAGAACACGACCTTAAAACCGACCATAGTAAGATGATAGGAGTCCTTAAAGAGGAAATGGATAAATTCTTTAAAGAAAATGAAAAACAAACACTTGAAGGAAACAGATACAACTGTTCAAAACCTAAAAATAGAAATAGAAACAATAAAGGTACCACAAACATGGTCCTGGGTTGATTCATCAGTCTCTGCAGGCCCCCTGGGCCCAGATTTTTTTGGCTCTGTTGTTCTGTTTGTGGAGGTTCTGTCTCCTCCAGGTATTTCTTTCTCCCCCTTGTTCCATAAGATTTCCTGCACTCTGCACAAAGTTTGGCTATGAGTCTCAGCATCCGTTTTGATAACCTGCTGGGTAGAATCTTTCAGTGGCCCTCTGTGATAGACTCCTGTACTGTTGTTCCCTGTCTTCTCCCACTTCTGATGTTCAGCCCCTTTGCCCCTCTGAATGAGGATTAAGCATCTTCCCTACAGTCCTCCCTAGGACTACAGATCTTAGTATGTTTATTTTATATAATATAGAACATTTCCACAGTGAGTGCATATCATGTGTGTCTTTCTGATTCTGGGTTACTTCACTCAGTAAGATCTTTTCTAGTTCCATCTATTTTGCCTACAAATTTCATGGTTGTTTTTTGTTGGTGGTGGTGGTGTTGTTTGTTTTTTTTGTAATTGCTGAGTAGTAGTCCACTGTGTAAATGTACCAGAATAGAGAGGACCTAGACCACCTATTCAGATGTAGCCCATGGGCAGCTCAGCATCTATGGAGGTTCCCTTGTAAGGGGAGTAGGAGAAATCACAGGCATGAACTTGGTTGCCTATTCTTTGATCAACTCCCCCTAGTGAGGTAACCTTACTAGGCCACAGAGAAAGATCCAGTCAGTCCTAGCAAGACCTGATAGACTAGGGTCAGATAATAAGGAAGGAAGACCTCACCTATCAGTGGACTAGGGAAGGGGCATAGAGGGGGGAAGAAAGAGGGACGGTGGGACTGGGAGGAGATAAGGGAGGAGATGATGGAGGAGGATAGAGCTAGGATACAAAGTGAATAATATTGTAATAAATAATGGTAAGAAAGAAAGAAAGAAAGAAAGAAAGAAGAAAATCAAAGAAAGTCTCTGAAGAAAAAAATAGAAGAAGATATCAGAAGATGGAAAGATCTCCTGAGCTCATGGATTGGGAGAATTAACATAGTGAAAATGGCCATCCTGACAAAAGCAATCTACAGATTCAGTGCAGTTTCCATCAAAATACCAACATAATCCTTTACAGACTTTGAAAGAAAAAATTCTCAACTTCATTTGGGGAAAAAAAAAAAACAATTGCCAAAACAATCCTGTACAACAACAGATTGTCTAGAGGTATCCCTGATCTCAAGCTATACTACAGAGCAATAGTAATAAAAACTGCATGGTACTGGCATAGAAACAGAATGGTGGATCAACGGAATCAAACAGAAGACACAGAAATAAATGCACACACCTATGGATACTTGATTTCTGACAAAGAAGACAAAACCATACAATGGAAAAAAGACAGCATCTTCAACAAATGGTGCTGGTCTAGCTGGATATCTACATGTAGAAAAATGAAAATAGATCCATATTTATCACTTCGCACAAAACTAAAGTCCAAGTGGATCAATGACCTCAACATAAAACCAGACGCGCTAAATCAGAAGAAGAAAAAGTGGGGAAGAGCTTAGAACTCATTGGCACAGGAGACAACTTCCTGAACAGAACACCAACACCACAGGCTCTAAGATCAACAATCAATAAATGGGACCTCATGAAACTGAAAAGCTTCTGTAAAGCAAAGGACACTGTTGTCAGAACAAAACGACAGCCTACAGATTGGGAAAAGATCTTCACCAACCCTATATAACTGACAGAGGGCTAATATCCAAAATATACAAAGAACTAAAGAAGTTAAAAAGCAATACAGCAAGTAATCCAATTAAAAAATGGGATACAGAGCTAAACAGAGAATTCTTTGTAGAGGAATATCAAATGGCAGAGAAACACTTAAAGAAATGCTCAATGCCCTTAGTCATCAGGGAGATGCAAATCAAAACCATCTTGAGATTTCACCTTACACCCATCAGAATGGCAAAGATCAAAACTCTAGTGAAGATACATGCTGGAGAGAATGTAAAGAAAGAGGAACCGTCCTCCATTACTGGTGGGAATGTAAACTTGTACAATCACTTTGGAAATCAATCTGGTGCTTTCTCAAACAATTAGGTATAGTGCTACCTCAAGATCCAGCTATATCACTCCTAGGCATATAACCAAAAAATGCTCAAGTACACAATAAGGATATTTGTTCAACCATGTTCGCAGCAGCTTTATTCATAATAGCTAGACCTGGAAACTACCCAGATGTCCCTCAATGGAGGAATGGATACAGAAAATGTGGTATATTAACACAATGGAATAGTACCCAGCAATTAAAAACAAGGAAATCATGAAATTTGCAGGCAAATGGTGGGATCGAAAAATGATCATCCTGAGTGAGGTATCCCAGAAGCAGAAAGACACACACAGTATATACTCACTTATAAGTGGTTACTAGACATATAATATAAGATAAACCTACAAAAATCTGTACTCCTAACAAAACCAAGCAAGAAGGAGGACCCTGGGTAAGACGATTAGACCTCACTCAGAAAGACAAACAGGATGGACATTGGATGAAGGAGAAAACAGGAAACAGGACAGGAGCCTACCACAGAGGGCTTCTGAAAGACTCTACCTAGCAGTGTATCAAAGCAGATGCTGAGACTCATAACCAAACTTTGGGCAGAGTGCAGGAAATCTTATGAAAGAAGGGGGAGATAGTAAGACCTAGAGAGGACAGCAGCTCCACAAGGAGAGCAATACTAACAAAATATTTGCACACAGGGGTATTTTCTGAGACTGATACTCCAACCAAGGACCATTCATGGAGATAACCTAGAACTGCTTCTCAAATGTAACCCATGGCAGCTCAGTATCCAAGTGATTTTCCTAGTAATGGGAACAGGGACTCTCTCTGACATGAACTTCGTGGCAGGCTCTTTGACCACCTCTCCCTGAGGTGGTCATGCCAGGTAACAGAGGAGGACAATGCAGCCAGTCCTGATGAGACCTGATAATCTAGGGTCAGATGGAAGGAGAGGAGGCCCTCCCCTATCAGTAGACTTATAGAGGGGCTTAGGAGGAGATGAAAGAGGGAGGGTGGGACAGGGAGGGAATGAGGGAGGAGGCTACAGCTGGGATACAAAGTGAGTAAACCATATTTAATAAAAAAATTAATTTAAAAAACTAAAAAAGAAAGAAAGAAAAGAAAGAAAAGAAACACAGAGAATTCTGGGAATGAAACACTTACTAATGCAAACAGGAACTACAAAGGCAAGTTTCATGAACAGAGTAATAGAGATCGGGAACAGAATCTCAAGCATTGAAGATGTGAGAGAAGAAATAGATACAGCTGTCAAAGAAAGTATCAAATATAAATTTTTCTGACATAAAACAACCATGAACTCTGGAACATTATGAAAAAAAATGCACAAAGGAGAAGAATCCCAGTTCAAAAGCCTGAAAAATAATTTCAACACAATCAGAAGAAATTTGCCTAGCCTAAAAGAAGAAGTTGCCTTTAAAGATAAAAAAGAGCATATAGAACACCAAGTAGAATGAACCATAAAAGAAAGTCCTCTTGTTACATAATAATCAAATCACCAAACATACAGAACAAAGAAAATTAAAAGCTGCAAGGAAAAATACCAAGTAACGTATAAAGGTAAACCTATTACATTATACCTGAATTCTCAGTGGAGACACTAAAAGCCAGAGGAGCCTGGATAGACATGCTGCATACTCTAAGACACCACAGATGCCATCCCAGACTAAGATACCCAGCAAAAAACTTTCAATCACAATAGATAGAGAAAATAGATAGAAAACATATTCCATGATAAAATCAAAGTTAAGCAACATGTGTCTACAAATACAGCCCTTCAAAAGGTTCTAAAAGGAAACTCCAACCTAAGGAGGTTAACTACACACATAAAAACACAGGAATAATCTCAATAGTGATCTCAAACTAATTTCAAACCAACAAAAACAAAAAAGGCAAACATACACACAACCCCCTCCACATACACACACACACATATCACTACTGATACCACCACTACCAGCAACAACAATATCAACAATAACTACAAAATAACAGGAATTTATACTCATTGAGCATTGATTTCTCTGAACGTCAATGTCCTCAATTCCCCAATATAAAGACACAGACATGGATGGGGAAATAAGACCCGTACTTCCGCTGCTTCCGAGAAACGCACCTCAACACTTTGGAAAGATATTACCTCAGGGTAAAAGTTTGGAAAAAGGCATTCCCCCTTAAAAAAAAAAGACCTAAGAAGGAAACCACTATAAATATATTGATATTCAACAAAATGAACTTCAAACCAAACATAATTAAAAGAAACAGGGGAAGCCATTTCATACTCACCAAAGGGGGGAAAATCCACCAATATGGCATTTCAATTCTTAACACCTATGCCCCAAACACAAAGACAATACATTTTTGTAAAAGTAACACTACTGTAGCTTAAATCAAAATAAAATAAAGCATATTTACAAAACATTTCACCTAAACACAGAAGAATATGACTTCTCCTCAGCACTTCAAGATTTCTCCAAAACTGAGCATATACTCAGACAGAAGAAAGTCTCAACAGACACAGGAAAATTGAAATAACTCCTTACATCCTATCAGTCTGCCAGGGATTAATGCTGGATATCAAAAGCAACAAAACAAATAGAAAGCTTGGGCTGGAGAGATGGCCCAGAGGTTAAGAACACTGGCTGTTCTTCCAAAGATCCTGAGTTCAATTCCCAGCAGCCACATGGAGACTGAGCTCTCTATGGGCTACATCTGAGGAGGGGGTCTAGCTCCTCTCTATATGTATGGTCTTTGGTTGATGCATCCGTCTCTGCAGCCCCCCCCCTTTATTTTTTTGTGGCTTTGTTAGTTTCCTTGTATAGCTCTTGTTCCCTCCAGGTCATTTTATATGCCTCTTCTTCCATAAGACTCCCTACACACTGTCCAAAGTTTGGCTGTGGGTCTCTGTACGTGTTCTTCAATCCCCTGCTGATTGGAGTCTTTTACAGTGCATCTGTGGTAGGCTCCAGTCTTATATCCTCTCTTCCACCGCATCTCTTGTAGCCAAGCAAGGCTTCCAGTGTTAGGACTGCATTGTATTCTGTTGAGTTATTGACCAGAGGCATCCTGTAGAGTCCCCTAAAAAACCCAGGCTGATAGTTTGATGAGTGCTGCTCTTTGCAAACTTACAGTCAGGCCTCATTGCTGAGGACATCCTCCACACAGCTCACTAAATATGGAGAGGTTGAGCTGGTTATAACATGGAACCTGTTCTCCTAAGTTCTAATCTCTTTAGTAGGAAAGGTACTCTGCAGACTATGGAAAGAGTAATGTGGACATCAACCCAGCCACAAAGCCTGTCAGTTGGTCCTGCCTTCAAAATGTGCTTGGACAATGGTGACACAAAACTCGTGGGAGTGGCCAACTAATGTCTGATTTAACTTGAGGCCCACTCCAAGAGAGGAAGTTCATTCCCATACTACTTGGATATGTTTGGATACTCAGGAAAAGGAAATTGGATAAGCCAGAGACCTAGGATAAAATCAAAGACAACTGGTAAAAACAAAAACAAAAACAAAACAAAACAAACAGACAAAAAAATCAAAAAATGAGTGAGTCCTAACGTAGTGCTTTCCTCAGTCATTATCTGAGAGGCTTTCTGTGGCAGCAGACAGGAATAGAGCAAGAGACCACAGATTAAGACATTACACAGAAATTCTAAATTACAGGTCTCCATTGGGTTCCTCCCCTCAGAGTTCAGATACTCCCTCTAAAGAGAGAATGGAATAAATACAGGAGTAAGAAGGAATGAAGGATACCAAGAGACCACAATCATTGAATCAACTAATCAGAGAATAAAGTAGGAAGCACAAAACCTGCAATGGTCTGTATCAGGTCCTCTACAAATACACTGTAGATGTTATCTTGGTGTTTTTGTTGTACTCCTAACTGTGGGAGCTTGTGTTTCCTTGACTCTTTTGAATGCCCTTGGGACTCTTTGCTACAGGTTGGGTTGCCTTGTGTAACTTCAATGTTAGGGGATTTGTCTTGTCTTACTGTGTTTTGTTTTGTCCTTTTTGGTAGTTGTCTCTTGGAGGTCTGCTTTTTTCTGAGAGGAGAAGTAGGGAGTTTAGATCTAGGGAAAAAGGGATATGGTAGAAAGCTGGCAAAAGTGGACTTATGAAATACGTCCAAATACGTCAATTTTAAAAAAAGCCTAAAAACATTAATTCAATTAAAAAAAAATAATAGAAGCTTTAAGAGGGCCAATATCTACAATGAGCTATAGTAAAATGCCTCCAAACATGCTTTTCTCTACCTCAAAATCTGAGCTGTACTTCTTCAACCCCCAGGCTTTAACTCAACAGCTTGTAGACCTGTATTTCCTGTTGAGTTCTTCTCACCCTCTACTATCCACACAAAGTATAAAGCTCATACTTTCAGGCCTAGGTACAATTGAATAGCTGCTCTACCAGCTGATTCTGATCTATCTTTGATCTCATGAGTCTTGTACCTGCCTGATGTAAAGAAGGCTACAATATCATTTCAGATACATATTCAACAAGAAAAGTCTATTTGTCATGGCACATTGCAAAATTGTGAACAGTATGAAAGACGATAGTATCTTCCTTCTCAGGCCTATATGTCCTTCAGAAATATTCTCCAAAGATAATTACCTGGAGGAACTCTAAAATACAGAATTGGATAAAAAAAAAATCATAAACTTTATCAAAGAATTGAAAGGGGTTGAAGAAGACACAAAGGGCTGGAGAGATGGCTCAGTAGTTAAAAGTGCTGTCTTCTCTTCAAGACAATCCATATTCAATTCCCACCACCTACATGGTGCCACACAGTCATCTGTAACTCTACTTTAGGTGGTCAAAAGGTCTCTGCTAGTCTCCATGGGTGCCATTTATACATGATACACAAACATATATGCAGGAAAAATATACACTTATACTTTTTAATTCTAAAACTAAAAATACCTCAGAAATTAAAGAAGATATAATAAAATCTGAGTGATATTAAAGAAAACACAGCTATAAGGCTAAATGAAATGACATGGAAAGTCAGAATTTAAAAATAGACTTCAGAAATATTGAAGAAAACTCAAGCTGAAAGAGAAGATGTATTCAGAAAGCTCAATACTACAAATAGAAAGCTAAAAGGAAAGCATTACAAATAGAACAGATTAAGCAGAAGATAGAATATCAGGAATCAAAAAGAATTAGAAGTATTGAACCACTTCAGCAAAACAATACAAATTTTTAAAAAAGAAGAAAGAAAATAATATGCAGGAACTTTAGCAGGCCAAGAAAAGACCAAATCTTGGATTTATAGATATGGGTAAAGGAGAGAAATCTGAGAACAATGACAAATGACATCTTTTAAAAGTATGCAGAAAACTTGGCATGGTTGTGGACATCTTTATCCCAGAACTCATAAGACAGAGGCAGATGATGTCTATGTCTTTGAGGATATCTTGTTCTACCCACTGAGTCTCAGATGAGCTAGGGCTACAAAATGAGATACAAGAAGGAGGAGGTGGAAGAGGAGAAGGAGGAACAAGAGGAGGAAGAGGAAAAAACTTACTCCATTTGAAGAAAGACAAGTTTATGTGGTACATATCAGTTAGACAGTATGAAGAAATAAATTTGCCATGGCATTCTAAAGTTAAAACAATAAATACACAGAATACACAGGGTGTTGAATACTGCTAAAGAAAAACCACAAATGACATAAAGGAAAACTCATTAGAAAAACACTGGATTTCTCAGTGGACTCTACAAGACAAAAAAGCCTGGAGCCACATATTTCAATTAAAACAACAACAAAAAAAATTACCAACCAGCCAAACAAACAAAACAAAAACAATGTATGCCAAGCTAGGATACTGGACACATTAGAACTGTCTCTCAGAGTTGAAGGAGAAAGAAATATGTTCCATTATATAAACAGGCAAAAATAATCCACGTCCATCAAACCATCCTACAGATATTCATAGTAGCAATGCTTACGAGTTAAGAGAAGAATTAGCATTGTCAAGGGGTTATAGAAAAAAATTACACTGTAATTACAGAAACACAAAATAACACTAAGAACATGAACAGCAAAAATAACAACAAAATCACTGCAATCAATATACATATTTCAATGATACCTTTAAATATCAATGCCCTCAACTTCCCATCCTGAAGATACAGATTTGCTAAAAGGGGGCGGGGAGGACTCCATCTTTCTGTTATCTACAAGAAATTTAGCTTTGATAGGTACCACCTGTAAGTCAAAGAATGAAAAGAAGTAACCTAATCAAATGGGACAAGAAAGTAAAAAGACACTGCCATCTTCATATCTGACAAACTTCAAAGTAAGACAGATCAAGAAGACAATGGCAGATGTTCTGTTCTACTAAAGAGATTAGTTAATTCCATAGGCATTAACTTCAAATCATGTACACTTGTTTTCATGACAAATATACTAAATTTAAAACTAATATAAATAGTAAGGGATTAGAATATTGCACTTTTTGCAATAGATAATTAATCTGGACAAAAAAAATTAGCAGAAAAGTCAGAATTGAATGATCGTTATGCACAAATAGACATAACAGGTATCTATATAATATTCTACCAAATTATGGATGAATATGCATTTTATTTATTAATATGTCGAAGCAGCTTCAATAAAATAGACCACATCCTGAAATACAATACAAATCTTGGTAGAAATTCTATTTTATTAGCTATTAGGATAGCTACTCCAGCTTTTTTTCTGAGTCCATTTGCTTGAAAAACATTTTCCCAGCTCTTTACTCTGAGGTATTGTTTATCTTTGTTGCAGAGGTGTGTTTCTTGGATGCAGCAGACTATTGGATCATCTTTCCACAACCATTCTGTTAGTCTGTGTCTTTTTATTGGAGAGTTGAGTCCATTGTATTGATAGATAATAATGTCCAATGAATGTTCATTCCTTTTTTTGTGTGGAGCTGGTAGTGTTACTGTGTTCCTATGTTTGTTTTCTTTAAAATTTTTGTTGTGAAGTTATCTATATCCTGTGATTTTTTGGGGGGGTGTAGTTGTTTTTATTTGATTGGAATTTTCCTTTTAGTATCTTTTGTAGGGCTGGGTTGCTATGTAGATATTGTTTAAGTTTAGTTTTGTCAAAGAATATTTTTTTTTCTCTATCTATGTCGATTGAAAGCTTTGTTGGGTATAGTAATCTGGGTTGGCATCTGTGGTCCCTTAAAGTCTGCATGATATCTGCCCAGGCCTTTCTGGCTTTCATAGTTTCTGTTGAAAAGTCTGGTATGATTTAATAGGTCTACCTTTACATTTTACTTGGTCTTTTTCCCTTGCTACTTTTAATACTTTTTCTTTGTTCTGTAGATTTAGTGTTTTGACTATTATGTGACATGAGAAGTTTCTTTTCTGGTCTAGTCTATTTGGTGTTCTGTAGGCCTCCTGTATATTAATGGACATCTCTCTTTTTTTTTAAGTTGAGAAAATTTTCTTCTATGATTTTCTTGAAAATATTTTCTGGACCTTGGTGTGGAATCTTCTTTTTTGTCTATTCCTATTATTCTTAGATTTTTGTCTTTTCATGGCATCCTTGATTTCTTGGATGTTTTGTGTTTGGAACTTTACTTTTTCTTTGAGATATATATATATATTTCTGCAAGTGTATCTTTACACCTGAGATTCTCTCTTCCATCTCTTGTATTCTATTGGTGATGCTTAGCTTTGTGGTTCCTGATCTTTTCTCTAAGTTTTCCAGCTCCAGGGTTTTCTCTGTTTGTGTTTTCTTTATTGATTCTTATTCTGTTTTCATGTCTTACACCATTTCCTTCATCTGTTTGAATGTAGATTCCTGTCTTTCAATGATGGCCTCTAATTTTTTGTTTATTTACTCTTTTATGCCACTAATTGTGCCTCTATCTGTGCCTCTGTTTTTTGGCTGTAGTTGCCTGTATTTCTTTGAGAGCTTTGTTTGTTTCCTTTTTATTTGCCTTTGTGTGACTATTTTTTTTGAGAGATTTGCTCATTTCTTCTTTATGTGCCTCTAATAACTGGATAGGCATAGCTATAAAATCATTTTCCTGTGTTTCTGATGAATTAGCATGTCCATTGATTTTTGGGGTTGCTGGTGAAGCCATGATGTCCTGATTTTTATCAGACCTCTAGCCATCTGCTTATCTGTAACCTTCACTCTTTGTTCCTCAAGTCTTTACTTCAGACTAGGTCTTTCTCTGGTGTCTGGAGTGTTCTTCAGGGAAGATGAGAGAGTTCCACCAGTTTGAGAGTATGTATTGGTGTTTCAGTTGTAGGTAAGGGAGGTAAGGTAGATAAGGTACGTAAGTGTAGGTGTATGAGTGCAGGCAAGCAAGTACAGGTGTGTGTGTGGAAGTGTGCCTAGAAGGACATGGTACTAGAGAGTGTAGATGCCTGGAACGTGAGGCTTAAGCACAGGAGGGGGTGCGGGTGCTGGTGTTCTTCATGGGTGTGAAGTGCATGCACAGGTGCCCTGAATACTTCAGTGGCCTACAAGCTTATCTTACTGTCCTCCTGGTATCAGATCTGTTGGGCTCCAGGAATTGTTTGTCTGGACTCCACTGGGAGACCCACAGAACAGGGGATTCAATGTTGAGAATGCGGTCCCAAGAATCCCTTTGCTGCCCACAATGGGGCTGTGGGTGGGAGGGATCAGATGTCAGGCTGCTAGTATAGAGAGACCCTGGATCTTGGGCTCTGCAGGCACTCACTTAAAGGTGCACTGACTCTTTAGCAGGCATAATCAGAAAACACAGGTGTTCCCCCTGTTCTCTACCCTCAGATTTGGGTCTGCACGGGCAAATGCAAGTGTTGGAAATCTGACAGCTCAGTGGTGCTGCAGCTGCAGAACTGAGAGTCTGGTACAGCCCTGGGGAGCCTGTACAGCTGCCACAGAGCAGCGAGGCCCATACAGCTGGCTGCCTGATTCTGAGGAACTAGGAGGCCAGCCTTTGCTGACTCAGTTACCTAGCAGGGAGTTCTGTGCTTGGAGCAGTGGACCCTGTGGTCTGCCTCTGCCAAGGAGGGTGGAGGGAGGCCCATCAAGGGGAAGTGCGGGGGGCTTGAATATTTGCCACTCTCAGTCCCCAGAGATGTCTGTGGGTGACGTGGATCCAAATGGTCTCAGCTCAAGAGCTGTACCCTCTCGCCCAGGAAGCCTCAATGTCAATGTTCTGGCTTCAGCTGCCCCTCCACTCACCAATTTTGGAGTTTCAGATCCTCTGCCCCTCAAATATGGTATGCATCGGTTGTCGCCATCTGGGATTCCCCCACAGTACAAATCTTAACAATTTTGATAAATTAGAGCAATTCCATATACAATTTCTGACCATGATGCAATAAAATACAAAATCAATAGCAAATGAATCCCTTGCAATTACACAAAGTCATGGAGACTAAAGAGTAGATTTCAAAATGATTAATAATATTCTCACTAAAAATGAAATATTTACTAATAAAACTAATGTAGAATGTGAAAGACCTTTACAGTAAAAATGGTAAATCTCTGAACAATAAGATTGAGGAGGGGCATTAGATTATTGAAAAGGCTGTCACTCTCAAGGATTAGTAAAATAATATTGATAAAATGATTATAATGCCAAAAGTGTGGTGACAAAGACCTAAAAAACAAACACTACATATCCTTTCCTATTTATGATCCCTAGCTCCCAATCGTTAGATGTGAGTTTGTAACCTAGTGTCGCAGCATAAAATAAAAAGAAAAGAAGACCATTGGTAAGAAGTATGAAGAGCTGTAGTAAATGGCATAGATTAAAGAAGTTATGAGGCATAATTAGGAAAATGTGGGAGCTTTAATTTGAGAGGAAGAAAGAGAAGGCATACTATGGGAGAGAGAAGAAAGAGAGATAAGTAACACTATTTGTAATACCTAGTACCTGTTTGGAATTATTTTATGTTTACTTAAAATCACACACACATAATATATATATATATGAATATATATATGAATATATATATAATGCTATGTATTTATATTACACATATACACATATAATATATACTATATATGTTGTTCCACTTGGGGTGATACTGCTCCAACCAAGAACCATAGACTTAAAATAAATGCCAAGACTCATCAAACAATATATCCGAATCCCATTGCCTTGGGCTACTCCCCAAAATTGAAGGTAAGTCCCTAATGCTGAAGACATTATACTCTTCAGACACAGGGTTTGTAAAATTCAAGCTGGACCTGAGCTTGAAGCTTCCTTCCTCATGGCTCACTCTCATAGTAGCAGGAAGAGCTATACAAGTTGCCAAAGGGAAAAGTTAACAGTAGTGCTATCCAGCTGTGAAACCTACAAAGTACAATACTGATATGGACCACAAGTTGTCCCCGAAAGTGCAATAGTGGTCTTGCTGGTATGTAACAACTATCTAATTGTACTTAAGCCCTGCTCAGTAGGAGAGAATTCATACCTGGCACTTTAAACCTAGTCAACTACAAATGATGGCTAAAGCTATGGACCACAAAGAACATAATACTGTCACTTTCCTAAATTAGTATCAATCCTAACTGCAATCTAAATGCTTATTTTTATATTCACAGATATAAATATATAATGTCCCTCTAACTCCTTACCAATATGGACTCTTTTTTTTTGTAGCAGAGAAGATTTAGAAGCTGATATTAGCCACACAATACCGGATAACCGTAGGCATAAAGAAACTAAGTAAATAAGCTAAATAAGCTGGGAAGGATGCTTAATTCTCACTTAGAAGGCCAAATAGAATATACACCATGAGTGGTTGAAGAGAGGGAACAGGACAAAAGAGAGCCTACCATAGATGTCCTCTGAAAGACTCCACCCACCAGTGGATTGAAGCAGATGCTGAGACTCACAAACTTTGGGCAGAGTGCAAGGAGTCTTATGGAAGAGTAGGGAGACAGAAGAGTGAGAGGACAGAAGCTCCACAAGAAGACCAACAGAGCCAACAAATCTGGACTCAGGGTGGGCCATCTGAGACTGATGCATGAACGAAGGACCATGCACATAGAGGACCTAGGCTCCCTGCTCAGATGTAGCCCATAGGCAGCTCAGTCTCCATATGGGTTGCCTAGAAGGGGAGCAGGACTTGTCTCTGAGGTGGACGCTGTTGCAGGCTCTTTGATCACTTTCCCCTGGTGCGGCAGCCTTGACAGGCTAGAGAAGATGAGGATGCAGCCAGTCCTGATGAGACTTGATAGGCTGGAGTCAGTTGGTAGGGGAGGAGGGCTCCCCCTCTCTGAGGACTAGGAAAGGGGAGTATGACAGAAAGAGGGTGGGAGGTTGGGACCAGGATGAGATGAGGGAGGGCTACAACCAGGATGCAAAGTGAACTAATTAAAAATAATACATTTAAATTTTAAAAAAAGAAAGCCACTTGTGGCCAAACTGCAAAATAAACACCTTATTGTTTGAAGCCCAGCTCCAATATCTGTATATTTCAACTCCTATATCTAAGGATCAGAAAAGATTGATGGATAGAGGGCTGAACAATTATAAGAGCCAGAGGACCAGGATGTCTGTCTTGGACTATCTTCTGTCTTTATATGACAGAAAATATAAGTCCATGAAATGTCATGAATATGGTTGCCTAAACAATGACAATACCAGCTGACATACCAATGTACGTAAGGAAAATCACCTAAAACCTCACCCTGGTGACATTTCCACAGGTGTAGTAGTTGCACTCATGTTATGGGTGTAACCTACCACTTTTTATCAAATTTATGGCCTAGTCCATAATGAAATCAATAACTAGTACTGTTAAAGTGGTCAAGAACTTAAGACTAGATAGGACTATGGACCTAATACTATTATTCTGCAAAATGAATTTAGCAAGAACTCATGATGACAAACTTCTATATCTGTAGATCAGGGTCTCATTCAAATTACATCAGAGAAGCTTCTTCTAACTATAGATGAGTATTAACACAGAGACCCACAAATGAACAATGTACAGAGTAAGACTTTAGAGCACTCCACCCTAAATGGCATATCTTCATGAAAGCCACCCTTCGAGGATTAGGCATCTATGCAGAAAAAAGAGGAACTGAGAGGTTCAAAAACTTGGAGTTAATTCTTGGGACTGGAGCAAAGTCACCAGATCACAGTCCTTTCAGAGCAGGGGTCCAGCAGCAGTCCCCCACCCAGATTAACCTCAGGGTGTGACTAGGGTCAGGTAGCCCCTAAGGAAGCCTATGGAATGTGTTAACTCCCCCTCCCCTTTGCTACAGCCTAACCTGCAGCCTAACCTCACAGGGCAGTACCTTGCATGGGAGGTCAGGTGTCCCCCAGGTAGCCAGACCTGATCATTTGCAGTTTTGGCACCTGAAAACAAACCAATCATTTTAAAGGTCAGTTCCCCTAGAGACCCTTTCACCCAATCCTGTTCTACCAAGACTTGTTCTTCTCTACTTTTGTTTTTGTCCTCTTAAAAACCCTGGACCCCCAGAGTTGGGGGTTGCTTGCCTCTTTGTTCTTGTAAAGGGCAGCCACCCAGCTCGAGTTTGTAATAAAGGCCCTCCTGTGTTTTGCATCGGACTCAGAGCCTATTGGTCATTTGGGGACTCACAATCTGGGTATTTCAGAACAGAAATTGTAAGAGCCAGAAGCGACGAATGACTTCAAGAAAATGATGTCTTCCAGAAACAACAGTACTCATACTCATACAAACTCTCAGAGACTAAAGCAACACACAGAAGACTTGAAAAGATTCAAGCAAAATGTGGACCTCACACTGAGTGGCAAGTGGACATGAGAACCCAGCCCTATGAATGAATTATCTGCACTTGATATGCACTGGCAAAGGAAAAAAATCACTGTTCTCCAATGGAGTCTCACTGTGTATATCATCCACATACCAGGTCAGTCCCCATGCCCAGCAATATTCACTAAATCAAAAGGTACTCAATAATATTTTTGTGAACTTTTTAAAAACTTTTCGTTGCTTTTGCCCACAATTTTTACTCACAAATTTAGGTGCGTATAGAAGTAGGGTGAATCAGAAACAGTTGGCAGAGGCACAGGGTAAAAACTGTATGCGGATATGTTGTGTGAAAAAAGTTTCTAAATTAAAAAAAAAAAAGGCAAAGAAACAAACAAAACCAAGAAGAAAAATAATCCTACTATTAGATCAAGAAGTACAGGTAATGGCTGCTGAAAGAGGAAGTCAGTCTTCTCCAGAATGATCAACTTGTTGGCTGCCTAGTACCATGTGATCAGTCCTAAATACTTGTAAGTAGGAGCAACACTAAATAGACACAGCAAGTTGTATTTATTCATATACATGCATAAATATGTTTGTATGTATTTGCATTTGTGTAAACATGTAAAAAGCAAGAGGTCCTAGAATTTGTATTAGAATTGGGGGGGTCACAAATGACCTACAGGGAGCAGAGGGAGATGCATACATAGGGGAAAAGGTTTTAAATAAAATCAGCACAATAGAGAGTTATGCCACTTTCAGTACAAAACCTAGAATTTTACAAAGTGATTAATTACAACTTCTCACAAGGAGAAATTTCGTTTAGTAGATTATGTGATTAGAACATTGTTGTGTAAATATCCACAATTACCATTTTCAAAACATTCTGAAAAAATATGTTAACAAAACTTCAACGCAAGTGAAGATCAGTAGTATGAGATGGGTAAACAAGAGTTTGAAACCATACTAAATGGTACCCTCTTGAGCATGTATATAATTTCAATTATTATTATTATTATTATTATTATTTTGGTGAACATGTTGAATGATTTTATTTAGTTTCATTTTCCTCAAATAGAAGCACTCATTAGCATTATAGAAGTTCTCTAAAAGGCTAAATGATGCATTTCAGAGTTTTGTGAGCAGAGATGATTAAGAAGCCTATATAACTGTATCTGTCAGATACTGATCCAATAATAAAAATAACTTCCCCACATCCTACCATGTTCAAAGTTGTATGAACTACAGCAGCCTAACATAAAACATCAGCTGTCTGACACAGAGTAAAGTAGTGAGAAATGTCTTTCTCCTATTTCTCTTTAAATAAGTCTTGCAAGGTTTATAAAATTTATGTTGAAGCTTTACAGATTATTCATTTCAATGACTTAATCATCAATTTAAAAAGTACTAATGAAGTGCTAAATATTAAAAAATATGCTCTTAAATTAGTATATATTTCTTAAGTACCAGTTTGTAATTCATTTATAAAGATCAAGTAACATATTTAGAAGAACACAATTATGCCTGGTATGTATCTCATTCATCTATTCACATTTTAAGCAGTTAACTTTTAAATTACCAAGGCAAGAACTTTCTTTTTTTCTTTTGGAAATTACCTGGGCACTTTAATTCATCTGAATAGTCTCCGCAGTCATTAGACCCATCACATATCCAACTTGGCAGAACACACAGCGAGGTAGAATTACATCTTATGAATCCTGTGGATTTCACTCCAAGTTTATAGAAATGTGTGCAATCTGTATTATCTAGAAGGATACAAACAAAAATGAAATTAAGACCACACTTGCATAAACTATGAGGCTTCTTAAGTAGGTCATAAAGGCAAGTAAATTTAACTTCATTAAAGAAGTAAGTAGGCAATTATGCTACACAACACAGTTAATTGCATAACAATTCTGGAAGAAGTTCAGAAAAATGTGGGACAGTGTTCAGTTCAATGCTAACAGGTGTTCATAGACAAACCAAAAAAAAAAAAAAAAAGTAAGTGGTAGTTCTTACTGCAGCCTTTTTCATCTGAAGCATCTGAACAGTCCATGTTTTGGTTGCATCTAGCTGATCTTGGAATGCAAGTCCCATCTGCACAGCGGAACTCTACTGTGGAGCAGGTTGACACTATAAAAAAATACACAGCAAGTACATGTGTAGATGAGAGAGAAAATCACCTCTGCTTTATATTTTAAGAATTTTATCAATTTATGCAATTTTATTTCAGTTTGATATTTGAATGTATATGTCTATTATGACACCACAGCCCTCCAGCCCTCATACAGTGCGTCCTATATAGATAGGTATCTTCAGCTATTATGTAATTCTGCAGTAAGCCCAGATTTCATCACCTCAATTTGAGTTGCCACTTGATGTACCTGAGAACACATAGGTTCCATTAGAGAAGGATTAATGCCTTGCTCATTCTGGTCATATGGAGCCAGCACTGAGCTGGTATCAACACTGCAGTGAAAATCCTCTCTCTCTCCCGTCTTCCACCATATAAGGTCATGAGAAGAAGCAAATACATGACTTCATGCCTACAGCAGAGTCTTTTCTGCTTTAGAAACAGACAGAAGCAGAAGGAGTGGGGAAGTAGAAGTGGATACTGGGTTTCTTTCATTCCCCAGAATGAGAAATTGAGCATTACTGTTGATAAAAAGCTATCTATGCAATGGTACGTGTCATAGAAACATGAACACATTACTGCGTGACCATATTGTTACTATTTTTCATAGCAAATACAGATGATTCACAGTAAGAAACATATATTGTGTCTTCCTGCTGTTGCTAACAATAATGTGATTTTAGTGGAACTGACTGTCCACTTTACACACGCCTTCACTGATTGTATGACTAGCTATAGAGATTGAGAGCCACGGGAATGTTAAACAGTGATGAAAGGGGAAGAAATTGGCTTTTAGATCTGGGTACAGAATTTCACAGTATCCGGGACAGGATGGTGGTAGGAGATAATGACTCATACATTAATAATAAATGAAGGGAAATTTTAAGAGACAGAAATGTCCCCCCAAAACTTCCTGTGTAAAACTTGTGGTACCCAGCATGTGTCAATATCTAGGGAGGTGGTAGAAATTTTAGGAAGTGAATGCTAGCTAAAAAAAAAAAAAAAAAAGTAGGTTACAGGGTTGTGCCTCCAACTCTTCCTCTCTCTCTGCTGTCTTTCTGCCCTGAGACAAGCATCCCCACTATATTCTGGCACAGCCAAGGTGTTTTGCTTTACCACAAGCCCCAAAACATGGAGGGTAGACCATGACCCTTGCGAGCATGAGCCAAAAATAAAACCTTAAAACTTTTATAGTAAGTATATTGTTTTTACTGATGATAAACTAAAGCATCATGCAAATAGCACTGAGTTCATTAAATAAGTATATTCTCTTCTATTCCTATAGTAACATACTGTGCCAAGGTAACTTAGAGAAGAAAGAATTCATTTGGATTACAGTTCCAGAAGGAGTCTGTTGTGGCCAAATATTGGGGTGGTAAGCAGCAAACATATCATACCAAAACAGAAAGAGGAAACCCAGAACAAATTCAAAATGGCCAAAGTCACTAAGCTCTCAAAATCAGCCCTAATGACATACCTTCTCCAAGAAAGTCACACTCCCTAAGCCTAACAAAACAGGGCCACCAGCTGGGAAGAAATATTGAAAAGCCTATGAATTATGGAGGCTATCACATTCAAACTACACAATAAGTAAACAAATGCCAGTTCTCAGAGAAAAAAATCCAAACCCACTGCCAGTTGCTTCAATCACATTCTTAGGGTGATTTCTGAGGAGAGAAATATTGCAATTTCTAATTTGCGAAGTGAAAGAGAAAGCCGTCTGGTATTTTTCCCCAGGCTAAAAGTCTTGAATGAGAGAGAAAAGAAGATTATTTCATCCAAATAAAATCAGACCAAATGTGAAATATTCAGCTTTTCCCTCCAGATAGTCTAAAAGAAGCTGTTAGGCAATAGAACCAGTGAAAAAACAACCACATTCACACCATGGGTAGGAATGAGAAACCATAACATAAGGTCTGACAGCGACAGTGGATCAAAAGAAAAAATAAGATGAAAATCAAAGCCACAGACTCTTCTATATACTTTCCGAGTTTTCTTCTTTCTTCTATTTTCGTTTTATTTTGAAAACTAAAATACCCTATGAGGTAAAAACGACAGAAAATCAATAGATCTCTCTCTGGTTCACAGGGAAATTCTCATAAATAACTTAAATTGTCTTTCTTTCCTTACTTTCCATGCTGCCTACAGCCAAAGAAGCTGACATGGAGATTTGAACACAAATAACATGAAATGTTCTATTGTAATGCTTTTTTGTTTACTTTCACACACATCTTCTGTTAAATGATTGCATAACTTCTTAGGCTTGTGAGCTACACAAAAAGAGAGGGACAGTTAATTTCTTTTTGAGCCGTGTGTGTGTGTGTGTGTGTGTGTGTGTGTGTGCGTGCGTGTGTGTGCTATTGTTTGTGCAGTCTTTTAAAGTTTTTTGTTTTATTTTGTTTTCTATTTCCTTTTATTCTTTAATATTTTGGTTCTTAGATTTTAGGGCCATACATTTTAGAATTGTTGCATTTTCTTTTAAAATAAGCACTGTCATGTTCATGCAATGCCATAATTTTACTTAGATTTCTTTTATTTTAATTTTTTATTAGATTAATTTTTTATTTTTTTATTAATTACACTTTATTCACTTTGTATCCCCCTATAACCCCCTCCCTCCTCCCCTCCCAATCCCACCTTCCCTACCCCTTCTCCATGCATGCCCCTCCCCAAGTCTACTGGTAGGGGAGGTCTTCCTCTCCTTCTTTCCGATCCTAGTTTATCAGCTCTCATCAGGAGTGGGTGCACTGTTAATTTTTATTAATTACAATTTATTCACTTTGTGGTCCCCTCCCTGTAGTTCCCTCCTTCCTCCCCTCCTCCCCCCTTCTCCACCCATGGCCCTCCTCCAGTCAACTGCCCCTCCTCTCCTTCCTTCTGATCCTAGTCTATCAGGTCTCATCAGGCATTGTCTTCCTCTGTGTCCTGAGCACTTTTGAAACAAAGACAGAACAAATAAAGAATCCAAGCAGCTATTTACTTTTCTTTAGGAAGCCATGCAACTCCTGGTACACTGGTTTACCTAAAAGTACTCTATTGACCCAAGAATACTGCTATACTGTAGTGGAATTTTAATTCAGTAACATGGCTGCTCTGATCATATCCAAAGACTTTCTACATTTCTGTGATCTGGCTAGAATGCAGACACGTCCTTAATTTACATCTTAATCCCAAACAAGGAAGCTTAAGTTACTTTGTAGAAGGAAGTAGCTATGTTTGAAAGTAACATTTAATGGACAGGCAGACAAAGTGAAAAATCTGAGAAAGATTTGACAGAATAGGATATGTTTAACTCTCATGAAAACAAAGGAAAGATATTTTACAGAGACAGGTTAAACAGAGAATAAACAGATACAGGTAATGACAAAATGTGCCAGAAAATGAGAAGGATCCTGAAGATTAGAATAGATTGCTAAAGTTAGTTTGAGGCAAAGCAGAACAATTCAGTCAGAATCCAAGCAAAGCCAGTTTGAATCAGTCAGCCTGGAGAGGAGTTAGAGCCATAACTACTGAATTGAACCAACCAGCAAGCAATCAAAAAGGACTAGAAAAGGATATATGTACTCATCAGTAAGTCTCAGAGGCTGAAAACATTCTAGGTCTAGGTTAGATTGTATGGAGACTAGAAGCTCCCATGACTAGGCCTAGGTTAGCAGAAGGAGGCAGTAAGCATCTGAGATGACAACTACATAAACATTAACAGTATATTTCCCAGAGGACACAATTGACACACATAGAACTATGGTGACACTTTATGTACCCTCCAGAGATCCAGTCACCCAGCCTGTCACACAACCACAAAGAGAAAAACTTTCATTTGTCAGCTCCTCATATCTGCTCAGAGTTTCAGGTCTAAGCTCTTAGTACAAAAGGAATAGCTTGAAAGGGACAATAAGTAAAAAACTGATGAAGACTCAGGATTTTCTCTGTTTTTAAAAGAGAAGAAGTCCAAGATAATTAATTCTAACATGTATTTTTATTCTGCTTTTGTGGATTAAATACATAGTAAAAGGGTAGTAATAACCACTACTGATTACTGTTGTGTTTTAAATAGGAATGGCCCCCAGAAACTCACATTTGACTCAGAAAATGGCATTATTAGGAGGTGTGGCCTTTCTGGAGGAAGAGTCTAACTGTCGGGAATGGGATCTGAGTTCTCAGGCAGTTCTCTTCCTGCTGCCTAAGGTTTAAGATGTACAACTCTACAGATTGTAGCATGTTCATCCTACATTAAAAGTCTAATATCCACTTATAAGTGAATATATACCATGCATACCTTTCTGTTTCTGGGTTACTGCACCCAGGATGATTTTTTCTAGTCCCTACCATTTGCCTGCAAATTTCATGATTTCTTTCTTTTTAATAGCCGAGTAGTATTCCACTGTGTAAATGTACCACAATTTCTGTTTCCATCCTTTGGTTGAGGGACATCTAGGTTGTTTCCAGATTCTTGCTATTATGAATAAAGCTTCTATGAACATAGTTGAGCAAACGTTCTTGTTGTATAGTTGAGCATCTTTTGGGTATGCCCAGGAGTGGTATAGCTGGGTCTTGAAGTAGCGCTATTTCCAATTTTCTGAGAAAGTGCCAGATTGATTTCCAACGTGTTTGTACAAGTTTGCACTCCTACTAGCAATGGAGGAAGGTTCACCTTTCTTCCCATCCTCTCCAACATGACTTATCCCTTGAGTTTTTTATCTTAGCCATTCTGATGGATGTAAGATGGAATCTCAGAGTAGTTTTGATTTGCATTTCCCTGACGACTAAGGACACTGAGAATTTCTTTAAGTGTTTCTCCACCATTTGACATTCCTTTGCTGAGAATTCTGTTTAGTTCTGTACCCCATTATTTAATTGGATTATTTGGGGGTTTTGGTGTCTAATTTCTTGAATTCATTATATATTCTGGATACTAGCCCTCTGTCAGATGTAGGATTAGTGAAGATCTTTTTTGTCTGTAGTCTGTTGTTTTCTTCTGTTGACAGTGTCCTTTGCTTTACAGAAGATTTTCAGTTTTATGAGCTCCTATTTTTAAATGTTGATATTAGAGCCTGAGCTGTTAGTGTTCTATTCAGGAAGTTGTCTCCTGTGCCAATGAATTCAAGGTTCTTCCCCACTGTTTCTTCTAACAGATTTAGTGTGTCTGGTTTTATGTTGAGATCTTTGATTCACTTGGACTTTAATTTTTCTGTAGGGTGATAGATATAAACCTATTTGCATTTTTCTACATGTAGACATTCAGTTAGACCAGCACCATTTTTTGCATTGCATGGTTTTGGTTTTTTTAGTTAAAAATTGGATATCCATAGGTGTGCTGCTTTATTTATGTAACCGTATTACAACCTATATACCTAAAGAAGCTAAACAAGGAGAAACCTAAGGAATATGTTTAAGTCTCATTCAGAACTACAAACAGGACAGACACCAGAAGTAGTGGAAGAGAGGGAAGAGGATCAGACCCTACCACCGGTATCCTCTGGAAGGCTCCACCCAACAGGGGATCAAAGCAGATGCAGATCCTCACAGGCAACTTTGGGCAGAGGGCAGAGAGTGTTATGGAAGAAGGGGCAGACTGAAGGAAGCAGAGAGGACAGGAGACCAACAAAGAAGGCCTCAGGGGGTCCCGAAGAGACTGAATCACCAAGCATGTATCTTACATAGAGAGGACCTAGACTCTCTGCTCAGATGTAACCCATAGACAGCTAAGTCTCCATGTGGGTTCCCGATTAAGGAGAGCAGTGGATGTCTCTGACATGAACTTGGTTGCCTGCCCTTTGGTCACTTCCTCCTGGTGGTGTGGCCTTGCCAGGCCATAGAGAAAGAAGATCTAGGCAGTAATGATGAAACTTGATAGGCTACTGTTAAATGGCAAAGGAGGAGGTCTCTCACTTTCAGTGGACCAGGGGTGGGGGATGGAGGAAAGAGGGAGGAATGGAGGGACTGGGAGGACATGAGGGAGAGGAATGAGATCAGATTATAAAATGAGTACATTGTAAAATAAACAAACAAACAAACAAAAATCACCTTTCCTCTCCTTCTTTAGCACCAAGTACCATGTATGCCTGCAGGCCACCATGTTTCCCATCATGACAATAATGGACAAACCCCCTGATCTGTAAGCAATCCCTGTTGGGATCCTTAATCAAGCATCTTTATAACCAGCTCCAAGGGACCTGATAAACTGAATATTAGGCATCTGTCAAGCTACCTACAGAGCACCTGAAACCACCTGCATATGCTCTGGGTCACCTTATAAGAGAACTCACAGCCCCTCCTCTCCCTGTCTCTCTATCTCTGTCTCTGTCTCTCTCCCTCTCACTCCCTCTCTCCTACCCTGTCCAGATATGGTCTCTGTGACCATTTCCCCTATTCCTTAATACCTCCCCCATGGAACCAGTTGCATGGCGTGATTTGTGAACCCACCCTGTAACTTTGCTGCACAATCTTAACAATCCCCACTTAAATGGATCCCTTTATAAGCCTTTCCATTGTCACGCTTCTCTTCACAGCAATAAACCCTAAGACAGAATTTGGTACCAGAGAGTGGAGTATTGCAGTGATAGGCCAGACTCTGTTTTTGTTTAGAGGTAAATGGACTTCATGGACTGTGGATTAGAGAAGGGGTTGAATGTTTTAAGTGGGGCTTAACTGGCAATCCTAGTAGGAACATGGAAGACAGTGTGGATGATCAGGATTTAAGCTCTGGTGTCCTGAATCAAGAGGGATCACAGAATAATGTTAGTGTGTAGCCCAGAGATTGTTTTGTGATATTGTGTCAAAGAATGTGTCTGCTTTTTGCCAGTGTCCAGAAGTCTGCCTGAGGCTAAAGTGAAGAGATTTGGATTATTCTGTTGTGTGAAGAAATTTCAAAATGGCCTAGTATTTAGCTAGTATTGACTCTGTTTTGTGGCTATTAGTTTCCATTCTTATGAAGATATATAATGAAAGGAGCAACTGAGCAAGGGAAAATGCAAAGTGTACAGATAAGGAGGAAAGAAGCGCTCGAAAGTGAAACGGATGTTTTTGAAGAGATAAACAGATAAAGAAATATAATAAAGGGGGTGGTGACCTGAGGAGAAAATTCCACCCAGCTAAGCTTCTATCTTGTGAAAATAATTCAAGAACAATTAGATCTAGCCGTGGAGGTAAAGGCCTTTAATACTAGCGCTCAGGAGACATGCAGATATCTGAGTTCAAGTTCAGCCTAGTTTATAGAGCAAGTTTCAGGACAGCCAATTTTTGGCAGTGAAGGAAAACATCATAAATAGAAAGCTGGTGAAGATATAATTGAACAAGGGGGCTATGTTCCAGCCCAAGCAAGCAGAACCGCTTGTCAGCTTTGGCCACATGATTCCAGCTTTACAGTCAAAGATAAAAGAAAGGGGTTATGGAATCTCCCTCTTCAACCAAAGGAAAGCCACTGAGACCTGGCATGTGGCAGAGGGTCACTGCATTGAGGCTTAGAAAAACCATAGAGTAAAGGTGAACCCTGGATTGCCTTGGAGAGATGAAAATTTTGGAGATACCAGAGCTTTGGAATATATGCTGAGGAGAGCTGCTAACAGGGAGTGGGACCAGTACAAGAGAAAGAAGTGTGGTGCAGTCAACAAAGCTGAAAGGAGTTGGAGATCTGAAGAGCGTTTAGACATCAGACATGAAGATAATGTTTGGAGTTTTGCCAGCTGTTTTTCGGTTTTGCTTTGTTCCAGTATCTTTTTACTTTGCTCCCTTTCCTCCATTTTGCAATGGTAATATGTATCCTGTGCCATTGTATTTTAGACGTATGTGATCTGCTCTTTCATTTTGATTTTACAGGAGATTACACTTAGATTACATGAATCTCAGAAGAAACTTTAAACTTTTGACTTTTAAACAAGTTACACTTTTAAACAAGTTAGATTATGGTGACGATTGACTATTGAAGTTGGACTGAATGTATTTCTGCATTATGGTGGGAGAGGTAGAGTTGAATAGGAATGGCCACAAGAGACTCATGTTTGAATGCTTGGCCCAAAGGGAGTGGCAGTATTAGGAAGTATGGCCTTGCTGGAAGAAATGTGTCATTGTGTGTGGGCTGCCTGAGAGATAGGATATAGAACTCTCAGCTCCTTCTCATTCTCATTCACTACCATGTATGCCTTCATGTCATAATGTTTCCTGCCACGATAGACTAAACCTCTGAACTGTAAGCCAGCCCCAACTAAATATTTTCCTTTTTAAGAGTCATGGTATCTCTTCATAGCAATTAAACCGTAACTAAGAAAATATATCAATTAAAATTTTAATGCCATTACTTAAGAGATGTGGCAGGTGAGTTTCTGAGCTTAAGGCCAACCTTGTCTTCAGAGCAAGTTCCAAGACATTCAGGGCTACACAGAGAAACCCTATCTTGAGTGTATATACATGTGTGTGTGTGTGTGTGTGTGTGTGTGTGAGTGTGTGTGTATAAATAGCTTCACCTTCACCTCTCTCGACAGCATACTAAAATTTCAATGTTTATATTGACTGTTTTTTGTTTACCCTAATATTGAGTTTCCAACCAAGGGTTTTGTTCATGCTAGACAAACCTTCTGCCATTGAGATGCATTTAAATTTTTTGTTTGGTGGTTTTTTTAAAACAGGGTCTTGCTTAGTTATGAATGAGAAAACAACATAATTCTATTTTAGTACAGAAAAACTAGGCCATAGATCACCAATTCCTGGAACAAGACCATAAAATTCCTCCACCCTATAAATAGCCTGGAGATAACCACAGAATGGAAAGGTATCTTATCTCAGGGTGGGGCATCTGTGCTGGGCAGCACCACTGACCTTGTAGTAGAACATTCATGGCATAAGAATATAGCTAACATTCCTGAGGTCTATACATAGCTTGCTCAATGTTAGTCATGCAATCACTTTGTAACATGCCTGCCTTTGCTAAATGTCCCCAAATCATTTAACTGCTAAGCTGGAGATTCCTATTCCTTGCTCAAGCCCAATTAAAAGCTGCCTTGCAGCTGTGAGGGATTCTCCTCCCTGATTCACTGAGTTGGTGAGAGTTGAGAGACTAAGCTTAAGCCCAAATAAAGTTCTTTGCTCTTACATATGTGGTCTGGCTCCAGGTGGTCTTTGGGGACCCTAAGATTTGGGCATAACAATGAAATTGTTCTTAAATTTATTCCTTAGCTGAAATAGAATATGAATTCATAACTTTTGTGCCTCAATTTGCTGAGTAACTGGATTTACAAACCTTCCACTAGGCCTAGCCCTTCACAATTAATTAAATAATTTAATATTTTTTTGTCCCTTTTTATTAGTTATTTGAGAATTTTGTACAATGTATTTGAATCTTTTAAATAATTTATTCTTCTCTCATACAATACATCCCAAATACATTATCTCTTTCTTCCCCTTCTCCCAACACCCATCCTCCCCTCCCCTGAATATCTACTGCTTCTCTGATTTTCTTCAGAAAAGAGCTGGGCTCCCAGGAATACTAACTCAACATAGCATAAAAAGACCAATGAGCCTAGGCATAAACTCTTATATCAAGACAGGAAGTGGCAACTCAGTAGGAAGAAATATGTCTCTCTAGCAGTAAAAGAGTTAGAGACACTTCACATTCTCTTTGTTAGAAGTCAAAATAAAAGACACAAAACAAACAAACTAGCTAAACAACCACACCATGTATGCAGAAGGCCTAGTGCAGAAATATGCAAGTTCCATAATGGCTGCTGCAATCTCTGTGCCCTCTGAGCCATGCTTAGTTGAGTCTATGGACTGTTCCCCTGAAGTCCTTGACTGGCTTTTACAACTCTGCCCTTTCTGTAGGGTTCTGTAAGCTCCATCTAAACCTTTCAGTTCTTGCTAGATTCATCTCCCCTTTCCTACCCACACAACTTTATGTTCTCTTTTATTTTAATCCATAAATACAGCCTCTTCTGCCCATATACTCTTAAATGTGCGGCCTTACTGCAGAATGGTCAACTTACAAGGGACATCACCCTTAAAGAAAAATTATGCTTCTTCTCCTAGGAACTATCAACTGCCAGTAGCTACTTAGCTAGGAATAGGACTTTGTATACTAACCTACCCTGCCCATATTGGAATATTATCTTCTCCTAGCTTGCACATATCTTGTACATGCTTTCACAACCATTGTGAGTTTATATGTGAAACTTATAGGCTCTGTAAGAAAAACTCTGCTTCCTTGTAGCTTACACTACCTCTGGCTCTTAATATATTTTACCCCGTTTTCTACAAAGATTGTTGAGCTGTGGGAGAAGGAGTTGTTATAGAGATATCTCATTTAGACTGAGCTTTCAGAAGTCTCTTATTCTCTTCACATTGACCAAATATTAACACTAATAACCAGGTTTGTGAATTAATCACCATCTACTGCAAGAAGAAGCTTCTGTGATGAGGGTTGAACAATGTACTAACTATAGGTATAAAAATAATTTACTAGATGCAGCTTCATATTATGTCAAAAAAGTAGGTTCTCTTCTAGTGTAAATGACCTGTATCCTAACAGGTTCTTGGCTCTGATAATGGTGCCAGGTATGGATTTTAACTTGTGGAGTGGGACTTAAATCCAATCAGAAGGGAGCTAGTTAGTCTTATAATATTTGTGCTATTATAGCCCCATTAGGCATGTCTTCCCAGGCCAGGTATCTGTTTGTCAATGTTATTGTATGTCCATATGTACAGTAACTTCATGCTAGGTTTACACTGGTTCTTGAGAGGGGAATCATTGGAAGACTTGGAAAGATAACTTTGTTATCTCCCCCCTGATTCTTTACATATAATCTTGTGTTTTCAGGGACTAATTTGCTAAACTCATATTTGAATCAAGGCATTATAGGTACCAGAGTTATAGAAAACAGGATTAGTAAGATTTACCTTCTGTGGTTTGCAAGGTGGCCAAGAGGAACATTACGTTAACAATCACAGCTAAGAGAAAAGCTACATTGAGAAGAGCATGTTTTCATCTTAAAAACAATATATTTATCATAGAAATTACTCAAGTTGCATTAAATACATTAATTTCTAAAAAGTAACAAGGTGTTTTGGTCCATGTTTATAAGAAACTTTAATTTCAAATAACCTGCGTTATAAGGAAAATGTTAAGATCTATGCTTTATTTGCTCTGAATTTTATGCTATTATTACCAAAAAGGAAATACTATCACAAAGCTTGATTTCTAGTGCACGTTTGTGCCCAAACTGTAAATAAGATGGTTAAGCTTTAAAAAGAAAGACAACATTCCTTCTTAATTTTTACTGTTCATTGGCAGTTGCTTTTGATATAATTAGAAAGTATTTTATAAGGCTTACTTCTTTAACCACACCCACTACAATTTTATAAATACCCGTCATGTACTAGGAACTGTGTTTTCTAAATACTAACATACTAATTTATTACCATTTTAAGACAATCCTACTTTCCTCACAAAAGCATATAGTAGCATTAAGTTCCAAAAGCTTTGTTTGGTAAAAAGGTTATTTAGTTTCTTCAATGTCTATCCTTTTATTTTTACGATTATACTAGGTTAATGTATTCTCTCTTGCTTGAAACTATCTGATAGATATTACACATTTCTCGTTCTTACTTTATTTCTTCTTTGTTTTAAATATTTATATATTTCCTCTATCTACTTTTAATATCTTATAAAATTTTATTGTTTTTAAACTTTTATAGGCAATATGCAATAACTTAATTTGCAAATGCATTAGATCTCCTGCCTTTGAACCTCGGTGACAATAAAGTTAAGGGTTGTGATGCATGGTATGGAGCTTCCCAAGCCTTCCCTGAAGCTCCTGAGTCATTTTAACACATTTCCTTGGTTCTTTCATTCTTCAGAGCCATTTCTTTCTAAATCTATCTTATATCTTTCCTTTTCTATCAATTATTTTATAAAAATTTTCCATATTCACTATTAATAATCTCTTACTGATTGTTTTTATCCCCTTTTTAGTTTTTGATCTCATGCCCCTTATGACTTCAGTAACTTGAATTTCATCAGTGTAATTAAGAAATTACATCAAAGCCATTATATAGTTAAAACGTTACAAGTCCTAGAGACTATAACATATGTTAATACGGCTAATAAACAAACACAAGATCTATTTAGAGAGATTCAACAAAGTATTTGGATCTGTATAAAGCCCTGTTATGTGGGGCATTTTAGAGCCCATTCGGGTCTTTCTGGGCCCCCTGACTTTAAAAAATAATAATAAAAAAATGAAATTACATCAAATCATCAAGATAAATGGGTACTTACAGTTCAAGCCTGACAACTTCTTTTCTCTGCAATACCTTAAAACACTGAAAGATTGGTCTTTCCTGAATAAAAAATTCTGGAGGGCATCTTTCTGCTGTGACTATAAAATACTGAGATTTTTATGTTTATATTTTTCAGTTTACCAATTAATTTTGATGCATTTCTTAAAATAACGATCCTTTACACTCTCTGAGTTGTTCTTCTTATTCTCTTATTGAGTCTAAGAGACAATAAATACTCCTATATTAAATCTAAATGAACTCTAGCTCTCTAGGCCTTTGGAATGGCTTCATCTGTAAGTTTCCAAGAGTTTCCATCTCAGAGTACTCTCTCCTCATGGACCAATATCCACAATAATATTTTGATAAGGTAGAGAAAACCATACTTCAAACTTCTAGGATACTGAATTTACTCAGGAGAAGAGGTACATATGTCTTAATTTTGTGTCTTGATCTAGCTTGGTATATGGTACTCAAAAACTGTATTCAGTAAATGAAGAGCTTTTTGAAAGGATAAATATTTGTTGGGTCCATATTTTAGGTAGCCTGATATGTTGAACTACAAATATTGGTGTCAATTTGTGGTCCGTAATAATAATTTTCAAAAGACAACAGTAACACGTTATTTTATATAAAGTAAGTATTATGTGAATATTATTTACCCTTCAATGTAATATTAATAATCATATTCAATTTGTTTCTGTATTTTGGTGTTTGGAAAAATGAGGGGCAAATTGCTAAAGTGCCTTAAAAATTCAGACAATAAGAGTTGAAACAGCAGTGTATCAAAGCAGATATTAAGACTCATAATCAAACCTTAGGCAGAGTACAGGGAATCATATGAAAGAAGGGGGAGTTAGTAAGACCTGGAAAGGACAGGAGCTCCACAAGGACCAAATATATCAGGGCACAGTGGTCTTTTATGAGACTGTCTCTCCAACCAAGAATCATGTATGGATATAATCTAGAACCCCTGCTTGGATGTGGCCCATGGTAGTTCAGTATCCAACTGGAGACCCTAGTAAGGGGAACAGGGACTATTTCTGACATGAACTCAATGGCTGGCTCTTCAACTCTCCCCATCCCTCCACCCTCCGAGGGAGGAGCAGCCTTGCTAGATCCCAGAAGAGGACATTGCAGCCAGTCCTGAAGAGACCTGATAACCTAGGGTCAGATGGAAGGTGAGGAGGTCCTCCCCTATCAGTGGACTTGGAAAGGGGCAGGGAGGAGATGAGGGAGCGATGGGAGGATAGAGGGAATGCGGGAGGGGGTTACGGCTGGGATACAAAGTATATAACCTGTAATTAATATAAAAATAAGAAAAAAAAAGAATTGAAACAGGAAATATAAATTGAGTATCTTCTCTAGTAGACAGTATGAGTAAAATTAATCTAATTCACAACCATAGGAACAAACTAAAAATGTATAGACAGGAGAAACTGTGGAAAGTATATTCAGTCTAGGAATAAAGTGGATTGACAAGAGAGCTAATCCAATCAACAATTAGGAAATTCATCAATTAATGGTTATGAGAATGAAGAAATATGCAGGAAGGAGCCAGTAAAATACTGTGAGGCCTTAACCCTACCCAACGAACTACAGGCAATTAAGGAATGCTGAGAATACGAGAAATAGTCTTTCCCAGAGAACTGTGCACCAACTGGTTAGCTAAGACCAAAAATCAGCTCTGAAAACATAAATACATGTAACATTTGCAGAGGAAGTTTTACTTAGTGATATATATGTGTGTAGCGTACATACATACATGTAAAACAATTAGTGAGAAATATTGGCCATGAATTTAAGAGACAGTGGAGTGCTATGTGGGAGGGTTTGAAGAGAAGAAAGAAAACTGAGAAGTGATGTAATTATATTATATACTCAGAAGATAATAAAAGTAATAACAAGGTTCTTGATATGTTCATACATTTTACAACATTGATGAATCTCAAAGACTTAAGTGAAGGAAGCAAGAAATGAAAGACTATGCATACTGCATGACTTCATTTGTATGAAATGTGAATTGCCTACAAAAGGCAAAATTATGGTAGGCAAAGAGAATAAGTATTAGGAATCACAGATAAATATTCTGAAATGAACTGATTATGATGAATGCAATACTGGGTAAATTTACTAAGAACCTTTGAGTTTATTTGAAACAAGTGGAGTATATGACAGGTATAAGTATGCCTCAATAAGTGTACTTAATTTAATTTCAGGACTAACATTACGTATTTTACCCAATCACTAGGAAATTAAATGATGGTGAAAGAGAACAAAGAAATACAGAAATCATTCTCAGAGCAACTGACTCAGTACTGAATGTTCCGATATAAACCCCCTAAAAACAAGTACATAAAATAGGCTTAAAAATGGAGAGTTCACTAATAGACACTAGAAAGGCAGGCAAAACTTTTTCAATTGAATTAATTTTGACTGATTTACAAAAATGAATTCTTGCTTGTATCAAACCATATCGCTGTATCCACTGATCAGCCTTTCTCCATCATGCTCTTCTTCAGGTGATATCTGGTAATCACCACCCTTTCTATAGTTCTTACAAGATCAATACTTTTGCATTTCACGTATGAGAATCATAAAATTCTCGTATCCCTAAGTCTGGTTTATTTTTCTTAACAGAATGATCTACACTTCTGTTCTAAAAGTATTTAAAAAAGATATCATCAAAAAGTGTGGTACATTTACATAATGGAATAAAACCCAGCAATTAGAAACAAGGAAATCATGAAATTTGCAGGCAAATGGTGAGAACTAGAAAAGTTCATCCTGAGTAAGGTATCCCAGAAGCAGAAAGACACACACATGGTATATGCTTACTTACAAGTGGACATTAGAATTATAATATTGGATAAACATACTAAAATCTGTATACCTAAAGAAGCTAAGCAAGAAGGAGGACCCTGGGTAAGATGATCAATCCTCACTCAGAAAGACAAACAGGATGTACATAGGAACAGGGAGAAAACAGGGAACATAACAGGAGCCTACCACAGAGGGCCTCTGAAAGATGCTACCCAACAATGTATCAAAGCAAATGCTGAGACTAATAGCCAAACTTTGAGCAGAGTTCAGGGAATCTTATGAAAGAAAGAGGAGAAAGATAGACATGGAGGGGACAGGAGCTCCACAAGGAGACCAACAGAACCAAAAATTCTGGGCACAGGGGTCTTGTCTTAGACTGATTGATACGCCAACCAAGGACTATGCATGGAGATAACCTAGAACCCCTGCTCAGATGTATCCCATGGAAGATCAATAGCCAAGTAGGTTCCCTACTAATGGGAACAGGGACTGTCTCTGACATGAACTCAGGGGCTGGCTCTTTGATCACCTCCACTAGAGTGGGGAGCAGCCTTACCAGACCACAAAGGAAGACAATGTAGTCAGTTCTGATGAGACCTGATAGGTTAGGGTCAGAGGGAAGGGGAGGAGGACCTCCCCTATCAATGGACTTGGAGAGGGGCATGGGATGAGATGAAGGAGGGAAGATGGGGTTGGGAGGGGATGGGAGAGGGGCTACAGCTGGGATAAAATGTGAATAAACTGTAATTAATAATAAATAAATGTAAAAAATATTACATACCACCGTTTTTCTCAGAAACAGATTTTGTGAACGTTTAATAAACATCTATAATAATGCCTAACATTCAAAGGATGATGTAAAAATATTTACCTTTACAGTCCAGTTCATCAGAGTTGTCTCCACAATCATCTGCACCATCACAGAGTTTGCCATGGGGAACACATCGGCGATTATAGCAAGGTTTAAACCCACTTCGGCAACTTCTGTTTTCTTATGAATAAAGAGAGAAACTTGTTGTTAGAGGTCATATAGAAATATTTCTAGACGGTAAAAGCCTTGAATAAAATTTCTCTAATTAATGGAATATTGATCCATAAAACAGTGCTATGTCAAAGCTCTTGAGTTACAGTGTCCATCAGTTACCAAGGAGCAATCATCTCAACTGAATGGTTGAGTCCTTTGTGATGTGTTGCTTCCTAACTAGTGGTCCAGGGTTATATTTACATATTGTTTCTTGTACTTTTCCCACGCTCCACAGGAATGAACAGACAATGTATAATCAATTCAGAAGAGATCTCTCAGAAGAGGCAAAGCATACTATCATCCATGCATTAATTCATTAATATAGGCAGGGATTTTATAATAAAAAAGCAACAAAGCATGCATTCCCTAATGAGAATATCAAAGAGTGAGAGAAATGTCTTTCCATCTTATGATATCTTCCTCAGTTTCTTTCTTCAAAGATTTCAAGTTCGTCTCATATAGGGCTTTCACTTGCTTGGTTAGAGTTACCACCAAGATATTTTATATTATTTGTGGCTAATGTGAAGGACATTACTTCCCTAATTTCTTTCTCAACCTATTTGTCCTTTTTTATACAGAAGGGCTGCTGATTTTTTTTAGTTAATTTTGTATAAATAAAAAACTGTTGATATTATTTTCAAGTCCATTTCATAGTAAATGTATATTTTACACTTACTGTATTGTTTCTATTACCTTTCAAACCGTTTTTTCAATTGCTATTCTGTAAATTAAACACTTAACTTGAATACATTCTGTATAATTCTGGTTAAAAAAAATCATAAACAGATGGCATCTCCCCATCAATTTAACTGAGAATCTTAATCTGGAATGAACAAAATATGCGCACATTACCAAATGCCCATCTTCCTGTTTATAATTATTTGATTAATAGGGTATAATTATTACCATGATAAAGTTCCAAAAGATTAGGTTGGATATAAAATAACAATTCTAATAAAAGTTTTCCAAATATTACATGGCACAGATACCTAATGCTGTTGGTCTTGTAAAGTCAAATAAATCACATTATTTTTAAAATAAATCTGGACAATTATACATATTAATGGGGAAAGGAAGGCAAATCTTTGCTGATTCCCCTAACAGAAAAGACAATCTTTTTCAGAGGATTACTTTCACTTATTGTCACCAATAGGAAGGCACAAATGATGAAAGTTTTTGTTTGTTTGTTTGTGTTTTTTTGTGGATCATGGTTATCACAGTTTCCACATCACAGGACCCTAGCCCCATGACTATCCTTGAACCAAAAATGGAATGCACAAATGCTCTGACATCTATACAACATGTTCATGACTGAGGGTGGATCTTTGCTACAGTGTAAGTCTGCAATGTCTACTACTCATTGATATTTCTGAATTGTGCTCTTAGTAATATGGGCCAAAATTATTGGTAGATATAAACTGTATGGCAGTTTACAAAATAGGTTCCAGTTACTTTTAATTTGCATCAAATTGATGGAAAACCATAAAGAGATTCTTCTCCAGTGAACACTATGATAACTGGATAGACAGAATAATCTGTCTTATTTTTTCACAAGCAAAGGGATAAATGCCAATGAGAGACAATTAAGGCAAGTATTCACATGAAATACAGACAGACAAACATACCTAAAACTATAGAACTCAACATAAATATTTTTCTGCAACGATAAAGTCCTTATAAAACACTTACCACAATAAAGCAGCTTTTCATCTGATTTGTCCTTACAATGAGGGATGCCATCACAGGTAAGGAGATAGTCAACACATTCCCCGTTTCCACATTCAAACTCAGAGTAAATATTGCAAGAAGAGTTTTTAGCTGAAAGATTGAAAGTTAAATATTTGTAAAGCAAAAAATGATTTTATATTACTTAGCATTGTACTCCATAAGTTAATTATAACACTAAAGTAAAATATAAGCATATGAAATGAAATGAATAACAATAGTTCACATTTCAGTAAAAATTAGGAGAAGCACTTTATTTATGTCATTCCTGATTTACCTTTGCAAGTTTTCGGAGAGTTTTTGGAAAAGTACTTTTTGAGTTGCATCACTATTTTTTATTTTATCCCTACTTGCATTTTATGTTAATCAATTGTTGATCGAGTGTGTGCAGAGGAATGTAGTGGTTGAATTTGATAATTGGCATATAGGGCAGCAGTCTGTCTTAAAATAATTGCTTTAAAAAAAAAGGCGAATTAGCAAGGTATGGTTGGTCATACCTGTAACCCCCAGAATAAATGAAGACTAAGGAAGGACAATTACAAGTTTATGGCCATTGTGGGTCATAATGAGTTCAAGGTCAGCCTAAGATGGACAGTGAGATTTGTCTAAAAAACCCAAACAAAATAGTCAGTTAAGTAATCTTTGTATTCCAACAGTGCTTTGCTGTATCCTTATTACACATTCTTCCAAACAGTAAAACATTCCCATGAGGGGAGGGCCATTTTTTTCTCACATAATGAATTTATTAAAATTCATCGATTACATCTTCAAAACATCTTTCTTTAATTTACAAACAATCTATCTTGGTTATTATCTGGAATATTTTAATATGATATTTATTTATACAATTGCTAGACACATGATGTCTGATTTTATCCTGCTGTTAAAAAGAATGGAATACAAAAAAAAAAAAGAATGGAATACATTTTGTGTGTAAAACACTGGGTTTTGGGCAAACCAGCTTGCCAAGCATTATATGAACATGAAGCCACCCAAACCAAGACAGGGTCCCTACTTGGTCTGCTTCTAACTTGATCTTCTCAACTTTCCTCTGTTGAGATCTGGTAGCCAGTTCCCTTATTCAGAACTAGAACTGAAAATATCATACCCAGCTGCTTCCTCCCTGCAGTCACCTGGAATCTTTTGGATAATTTAGTGGAAAAGGTAAAAAGATGATCCTCCAGACAGCTTGACACTTGATACTTAGATACTTGACACCTAATACCACCACTACCACTGTCCCCACACAACTCTCTGTCTCTCTCTGTGTCTCTCTGTATCTACGTCTATGGCCTTCTCCTCTTTCTCAAGTGATTTACAATTTTCACTAAATTGCAAGTAGAGGCCGACAATGACAAAACAGAGAATATTTTTTCTACAGCTCAGTTTTGCCTCAAGAATGCCATGTTTCCTCTGCTTGTAAGGATTTGTATTGAGGAAAAAACTTTTTCTTTTTTTCTTTTTATTTATTATTCATTACAATTTATTCACTTTGTATCCCAGCTGTTACCCCCTCCCTCACTTCTTCCCAGTCCCACCCTCCTCCATCTTCTATCCCTATGTCCCTCCACTAGTCCACTGATGGGGGAGGTCCTCCTTCCCTATTATCTGACCCTAGCCTATCAGGTCTCATCTGGACTGGCTGCATTGTCTTCCTCTGTGGCCTGGTAAGGCTGCCCAGTCCCCTAGGGCAGGTATTCCAAGAGGCAGCCATGGAGTCCAAGTAAGATTAGGGAGTGTACTTTGAGAATGAACTGCCTATGGGCTACATCTAAGCAGGGGGTCTAGGTCCTCTCCAAGCATGGTCCTTGGTTGGAGCATCAGTCTCTCCAGGACCCCCTGGACCCACCCAGATGTTTTGGCTCTGTTGGTCTCCTTGTAGAGCTCCTGTCCCCACAGATCTTTCATTTTCCCCTCTTCCATAAGGTTCCCTGCACTCTGCCCAAAGTTTGGCTATGAGTCTGCTTAGCATCTGCTTAGATTTTCTGCTGGGTAGATTCTTTCAGTGGCCCTCTGTGGTAGGTTCATGTCCTGCTTCCTCCCTTCTTCTGCTTCCTTGTGTCTATACTGTTTGCCCTTTGAATGATGATTATCATCTTCCCTAGGGTCCTCCCTGTTGTTTAGTTTTCTGACAGCCTACAGACTGGGAAAGGATCTTCACCACCCCTGTACCTGACAGAGGGCTACTATCCAGAATATATAAAGAACTCAAGAAGTTAAACACCAACAAACCAAGTTATCCAATTAAATAATGGAGTACAGAGATAAACAGAGAATTATCAACAGAGGAATATCAAATGGCAGAGAAACACATGAAAAAATGCTCGATATCCTTAGTCGTGAGGGAAATGCAATTCAAAACGACCCTGAGATTTCACCTTACACCCATCAGAATGGCTAAGACCAAAAACTCAAGTGACAACACAAGCAGGACAGGATATAGAGGAAGGGCAACCCTTCTCCTTTCTGGTGGGAATGCAAATTTGTACAACCACTTTGGAAATCAACCTGGTACTTTCTCAGAAAATTAGGAATAGTGCTGCATCAAAATCTAACTATATACCACTCCTAAGCATATATCTAAAAGATGCACAATCATACAAGGACATTTGCTCAACTATGCCCATAGCAGCTTTATTCATAATAGCCAGAAGCTGGAATTAATCTAGATGTCCATCAACAAGGAATGGATACAGAAATTGTAGTACATTTACACAGTGGAATACTACTCAGCTATTAAAAACAAGGAAATCATGAAATTTTCCGGCGAATGGATGGAATTAGAAAAGATCATGCTTAATGAGGTAACCCAGAAGCAGAAAGAAAGGCAGGGCAAATACTCACTTATAAGTGGATATTAACTATATAATGTAGGATAAATATACTAAAATCTATAGTCCAAAGAGATACACTGTTTTTCTCCCAAAGATGCTTTAAGTCAAAGTGTTTTTATCAAAGCAGCAGAATGAAAACAGAATACATACTTAATGAAAAATATATTTTGTACAAGGCAAATTCATGCTCACATTTGCATTTGGTACAAAGCACTGAACGCTTTCGCTTCTGTGTGCGTTCAGGTTTGCCTCTCATTCTCTTACACAGATAGTGTTCTGTTAAAGTGTTCTTGTCTTTCCTGTTTCTGTGGTGGATCTTGAGGATAAAAAGATCTATATTTGCAATGTTATGTGAGATGTAAATACCTAAATATCATGCCAACATTAGGACAGCATACGTTTTTCTACATTTACCCTTATGTATATGTCAGCAAAGGAATGAGGACGCTAACCTTCATGAACAATGCTAGGGAATATGTATAAGAACTATTCTGGTTTTTCATCAATGGATTGACAAGAAGAAAGCAGAAGCTACTTTGCTGTTTTGCTGATGGACCACGGGATTTCAAAACAAACACGTAATTGATAGAAAATGCCTCTGCAGCAATTTGTCTTGCTTCAGGGGCCCAGTGCTACACTTCAGATCCATAGCCTGCAACTCTGCATGCTTAAAATATTTTTCTTGTTTGACTCATCACATCTCAGCAGCAGAGAGAAACAGGTAACTTATTTGGAACAATAAAATATATAATATATATAATATATTATATATATGTATATATATATACACATTTTTTGCATGAACCGGCCAATACTGCACGCTGTACACCCTGCTTTCTCTTTTTATCAAAGTCACTACCTGAACTCTGCCCTACAGCGTGAGCTGTGATCAAAACATGTGTGATTCTAATGCATGATTGATGATCCTGGTCTGCACATGGCATCAGGTCCTGTTCGTTAAGACTCGATGGAAAGGCAAACTGAGAGGTAAATCAGTTAGTTGCATGATCTGTTCAGAGACTTTTAGGCCACAAAGAGATCCGAGGATTGAGGCACACTGTATTAAAATTGCTAATCTACATTAACATTCACTAAATGGTTGCAGCATTCTCTCCTTTGTTCTGACACAGACTTACAGAAAGCCAACATTTTATTGTTTGCTAAGATGTGCCCTTGGCTGTGGTACCAGTTTGCAAAACAAAAAGGCACATTTGCAAATGTGAGAATTTATCCTCCTGGTAAATAAGGCACAAGGATGTCTGATGATAAAGATGAAATATACATATTTTAAAGATGTAAACATATCCATTTTGTTAATTTCCTAACATGAAAGAATACAAATGAGGAAAAAAATGTGTCAAAACTGGCACATTTTGAAAAGGAGTTAACCAATTTCCAACAAGATGTTTCATTTTCCACCTTTCTCACATACAAAGAGTTTCAGTGTTAAAGGGAAATTAACCTTTTTATGTTGCTTGCTAATTTTTCATGGCAATATTGAAACACTTGAACCATTATTTATTTTGGAAATTTAGCTGTTAATAAGGGGGTATTGTAATGGTACTAATTAAAGACTGCAATGCCTTTGGGAAGAATAAACATTGTGCAAGGCTGGAATGTTACATTCTTAATTAACAGTTTGGAAATGATTACAAATAAGCTGCATGAGACATGCTCTCTCATTTACATACTGCCATAGACTATGAAGGGGGTTACTGCATGGCTACTGAGCTACATGGATTCTAGTTTATTTCAGCTGCAATTAATTTTATAATTGCCAGAGTCTCAGAGTCACAGCTACAATTTGACTGATGATCTTGTATGCAGGAACTTTTGAAGCTGGTCCTAACACAGGCAGGCCCTTAATTACAAGAACCCATGAATTATATTATCTTGGATACTGTTACTTATTGCATGAAGTTGTAATGGAAGTTTTGGTTTTGTTAAAAACTTAGTTATGTTTTTGTTTTAATCCCAACTGTGAGATTTTTGTTTGCCCACAGCTGATAATTACCTAGTGCAGGGGCATGGTCTTTGCCAGCTGGAATTAGTTGAATTTGGGGCACTCTGAGGGGAATAAATATGAGAGCCCAGAGAGAGAATGTGTGACAGCTTGGAGGAAACAGATGGAAGGAAAGCTTCGAGGACATGGGGGAGAAAGGTGAAGCTGGCTGTTTCCTGGGCTGCTGGTTATCTTGATGATGAGATTGGTTTTGTCATCAAAGAACCTGATGACCCTAATCAGCAGGAACTAAATCTAAAAGAGGTCTACTTCCCCTCTCCCCACTAACCTGCTTTCTCTCCTACCTTGAGTTGGGGGGAGTTAGTGGAAGAGTACAAAGCTAAACATTAAGAAATTCCAGATAAAATAGAGTTTTAAAAACTAGCACCTACATGAAGCTATAATAAAGTAATACAGTGAGCTGGATTTAAAAAAAAAATAGATGTAAAAGAACAGAAACTATTGGAGGACAAAAGAACTTTATAAATGCAGTAAGATAATTTCAATATATTTTAAGCATATTACATTTATTATCCTTACTTACTCACACATCTGTTGTTAGCTAGCAATATTCGATCCCCTCTACAGGAGCAATTCACTCTTCCATCTGGAGTTAAAAGGCAGAGGTCATGGCATCCTCCATTCAACAATGCACACGGAGAGAGTTCACCTGCAATGAAGGAAACTATGAGTCACATTTGTAGTGAATACTGTAAGGACCAATTTATGAATAAATGAGGCTTACAACAGGTTTATATGAAAGAGGTTTATTAGGTGAATATGAAAAGAGGAATAGCAGGGAGAGCAGGACATGATGGGGGAGAGAGAGAAGGGGGAGGGGTTCCCCGATAGAGAGAAGGAGAGAGAGAGAGAGCAAGAACAAGAGAGAGACCACGTGTGGGGTTGTCCCTTTAAGAGGTCAGGTAACCACTAACCACGCCTCCTAGGTGTGGCCCCTGGCTGGGCAACACAAGATGACATCATAAATTGCTAGGTAACCCAGAAGGAGGTTCTGTTTCAAAATTCTAACAAATACGCAGTACCCATTAATTACAGGTAACAAGAAAACTATTAAACTGACTCAAACACCAAAACACTCAAGACTTTTGAGGATGTCAAGGCATTATAATAAATTTGCTACTGAGAAACCACAATTCTGTAAATATTACAATGACTGCGGATGCAAACCTACTAAGAAAATCATTACCATAGAAAAAGAAGTTAGCCCTTGTTTTCAAAGATATGAGGAATAAAGGAGAATGGAGAAGAATTTTACAAATAATTAAAACTGAAAATTCTCTTACGGTATCAGCTGAGTTCAATATTAGTTACTTAAACATTTCAGATAGTTTTGATACATTTAAGAGTGAAATTCTGAATACTATCTCCCAGGTGATAAGATCACAAAATTTATAATACCATAAAAAAGAAAAAAGTGACCATTTATATTAATTAGGGAAATGTTTCCTAATACAACTTACAGCTATTGGTGTCATTAGCAACAGCTATGATTCCCATTGGTTGATGTGGAATATCAGAACGAAGAATTTTTGTTTCTCCTCCTGTGTATTTGTTGGAACGCAAAATAGCTCTTCGTCCCCAGTCTGACCAGAAAATATAATTGTCATAAACTGCCAGACTAAGAAAAGTTCCTGGTCCAGATTTGACAATCACCTGAAATAAATAAAAATACAGTTTTCACAACATGTAAATATTAAGATATCCCTTTTTGCTCCAGAAAGTGAGAGATGAAAATGAGTAAGTTATCATCAGAAGGATCATCATAACAGAATTTCATTGATGGTCTCATAATAGTATGTTATATACTTTACTTTAAGTCTTTGTCAGAATATGATTAGAAATAAAACAGGAGCAAAGGATGAATGAGAAAATTCATGTCAAATGAACTGTGGTCCAAAATGTATAAAAAAGCAAGAAAATGACAATAAAAGAGCATTTCCTCTGAAAGAAAAAGAAGTTAGTATATTGATTGAAAATTACAAAACTTTATACATACAGTATATAAGATAAAGTATTGATAGAGGTTTAAAATAATACTTGGATTAATAATAATTCAAAAATTAATTTTTTTCTTTACATTTATGTCAGCTAAATGAAGGTTAACATTTAAAATTAGTTTTGCAACGGTATCAACAAGTATGAAATATAGATAAATATAAAAAATGCATATGAGATACTGAAAACCACAAAATCTTAACAAAAGTTAGCAAATGGTAAATTAATGATAAATATTATTCAGAGTCTGCAAAAACAATCCAGTTAAAGTATCATTTTCTTCAGGAAATTATATGCAAATCCCAATGAATTCCTTCAGACATTTTGTAGAAATTGATAAGCTACCTTTAATTGATGAAGAAAGGCAAAGCATCTGGAAAACTAAAACAAAACAAAACAAAACATGCATGCAAACAAAACCTTGTGACTAGCCTATAAATAATAAGACATGCATAGATTTGTGTACTATGTGTAAAATCTATCTGAAAATAAGTCATATGACCTAAGCTTACACACTTTTGCTAAATATAAGAAGATATTCTTTATGATCCTAGATCTCACAATGGCTATATTTTTACTGTGGTACTCAAATGCAAAATCTATTAAAATTTTGAAAAATTCAATGCAATTTAAAGTGTAGCTCTTCAAATCAATTTGATGAAATAATGAAAAGATCAAAATAAATCAGGGGAAAATAATTTTGTAACATGGATCCAACAAAAGTTTTCGAAAAGTCTTAGAAGTCAATAACACAACAACCAATTGCTGGCAAGAGTATGGGGAAAGGATAACTACCATTCACTGTGGTGGGACTACAAACAGCTGCAGCCACTCTGGAAATCAATATGGAGAATTCCCCCAAATCCAAAATAAGTCTTCCATTTGGCTTGGCTGTAGTACTCCTCAGCATCTGCCTAAAGTACTAGACAGTTCACTCCACAAATACTTGGTCAGCTATGTTCATTGCCATTCTATTCACTTTGGGTAAGAAATGGAAACAACCTTAATCTCCTTCAACTAACTAGCAGATAATGAAAACAGAAGAGAATTCCTCATTTTGTATAATCCAAATACATGCTGAACATACCAATGGAGTTGGTAAGCACACTGACTTATTATGACTTTTATTCTGTAAGTAATAAAATCTTATGTAGCTAGTTTCACAGTGGAACATGTCATTCAGCAAGACCAACAGAAATTTCTGTCTCAAGTCCAAAATCACTCATATTCAATTAAAAAATATCTTCCTTCCTTTGGTGCAAGATGGGTGTTTCATTTCAACATCAATAAATAGTAAACATAAAAAGAAAGAAAGAAAGAAAAAGGATATCATTCCAGTGAGTTTCTTGGGTGTGAAATTCATTCTACAAACATCACCTATGGATTCAATTCAATATTTTATGAATCTTCTTTTATGAATTAGTGCCCAGCTATCTAAGACCAATCTTCCTTTCACCCATTCATCTTCTATTTGCCCAGAGTAAGGTTCCCATAGGCATGGGAACACTCAAGAGAACACAGACATCCTCTGTCATCCTCTCTACCAGGATTGAAAGACTTGGAACCCAAAGTTTTATCTTTTCCAGAACCCATACTCTTAGAAAATATTTAGCAATTAATAATTACTGTTATAAATTTGAGTATAAAGGAGTCATTACTACTAAGCCCCTCTGGGTTTAGTTATTGTTTTTTAACATGTATATCTGATTAGAAGGGCAAGTTGTGTATGCACAGAGACAAATTATTTTCTTTTTAAAATGATGTCAGCAACATGAATGCCTTCCTGAAGAAGTATAGACAGCACCCTCTCAAACTCATATAACTTTAATGAATATTTCAACAATGTTACTCCGTAGACCACTGCCTAAATACAACTCCCCTAGCTTTTCAATCTTTTAAAGAAGAATGAAGAGTTAGTCAGAGGAGTATAGTAAATCAAAACCTCCTATGTCCATGCCATACTGGAATGCCAATCTTAATATTTCAAGACAGGTTCACAGACTTTTAAACAAAACTCCAGTGTTATTTTGGACACTATATTGTAAGATGTTAAAGCTATTCTGAAAAAGGATTCTTTCATATATATATATATATATATATATATATATATATATATATATATTTACAGTAGATGTAATTAAAATACAATATTAAGAGTCATAAAAATGATTTTGTGCTGTATTAAATAGAAAGCACACTTTAAGATTATTTGCATAGTGTAATATTTTAAATGTTGTTACTATAATGAAATACCCAAGTAGACTAACTTCATAAAAGAAAGAGGTTTACTATTTCACAATTTTGTAAACTGAATAAACTGTTGGTTTCAATCTTGTGATGATTCACACTGAATGGTAGATAACATCACAGTTAACAGAAGAAATGGAAGCAAAGGATCATGTATGTCAGAGAGTAGAGAGACTGGAACTCCACGGTCCACCATTTGATTTGAGGACCCCTCTGCCTTCCCACTGGTCAAAATCATGAAGGTACTACATCATCAGCAACACACTGTGGACCAAGATTTCAACAGAGAGTGAGGACACTAACACTTGCTAGAGCATCTAGAGTCAGGCAGCTTGAGTTCTTAAGTAGTCAAACATTACAAATATCTTAGATCTGGTTATTCTACTTCTCTTTGTTCTAATTTCTTCATCCTTAAAATACTAGAAATCAACTTATTATATTAGAAAGGTTTAGAAACTGGAGTCAATAATGTAAAGGTGGGAACTGAAGCAGAGACCAAGGGGGAACACCGTTTCCTGGCTTCATCTCTCAGCTTTCTTTCTCATTCCAGGAAGTGTTATTTGTCAAGGAGTGACACCACTGAGAGTGTGATGGGCCCTCCAACTCCCACAGACTTGCCTACAGGAAAATCTGATTGAACCATTTTTTCCATTGAGGTTCTTCCCAGATGATTCTAGCTTATTGTCAAGTTGACAAAAACAAACAAACAACAACAAAACAGCAGAGAAAGAATTCTATGTAGACTAGCTAGAATTATGACCATCTGATTTAGTCAGATAATTTGCTTCAACAAATAAAATAAGGGAGATTCACGGAGGCCGACAGACACCTTCAAAGAGAGTTAGAGGGGCCTAGGTACACAAGGAAAATTAAAACAGTGTGTTTCTTGAGACACTGTGTGGAGATGTGACAGGAAGTCATGCTAGTGAGTGTCAAATTGGACCAATAAGGGGAAGAGGAAGACCCAGGGTTTCTGTACAGTACCTAAGCCAGAGTCCAGTACAGGATTCCCAGCATTAGCCCCTGCCCCATTGGAAAACTGAATAAAGCTGTTGCTTTCACTTTCTTTGTTGCTTGGTCTTGTTTCACCCTGGCACCAATTAAGTCTCAGGGATTGATCTTAGCCATCCCCTAGATTGACATCACCACTTGTTACATAAACAAACAAACAAACAAATATGCAAACACACACAAAGAAAGAAAAGAAAGTCAGAAGCAAGAAGGTCACATGATTCCCCAAAACCAAGAGAAATTTTCTTTTACCAGCCTCTTTTGGAAATCAGAGACAATACTGTAGTCTGTGGTCAAAGGAAAGTGATGTTATACAATGACACAGCAGAATTTGAACAAACTGCCTGGAGAACACTCCGGCCCAGTGTTAGATCTTACATCTCAACATTAGTCCATTTCTTTAAACTCAATATAAATCTTGCTTTTTATTTTCAGAGTCTCCCATATCACACAAAAATTACAGTAAAGAAATTTGCATATGTTTTCTTCTTTAGTAGTAGTTTTGGTTTCTTTAAAAACTTAGTTTTGTTATAAAACATGTTTTTGTTTGTTTGTTTTAATCCCAGGTGTGGGATATGGGGATCCTTCGTATTGTCCATAGCAGAGGACTCTTTGCCTCATGCAAACTTGGAGAGAAGGGTGATCTTTGCCAGCTGCATACTTTAATTCTGGGGACTCTGAGAGGCAATAAATGCCAGAGCCCAAAGAGGGAAGGAGGTGTTCAGAGAAAGAAGTAAACAAAACACAAATACATTTGCTTTGTTTGCTTGTTTGTTTTTAAGAAAATAGTGTTATGCCCCCAAAAGACCACCACCAGGAGTCAAGTCCATTGCAAAACATGAGGATCTTTTAATTCCAAGCTGCAGCTTGGGCTCACATCCCCATCACCAAAGTGGTGAGAGCTGAGAGCCTCATGCTCAGGTTAGTTGGGTGATTTAAAGATTCCGGTTCCTCCCAGCGCACCCAAAGCAGGAGATTCCTGCCTGGCAAGCATCTATTGGTCGAAACACAAAAGGGATGTTGCATCTTGAATTGATTGGCTATAGGAAGCTCCCCAAACCATTAATGATCTGGTGAACCTCCCTAGGGGGATGGGCCAGTTTTCTAGCAACTGTATCTCTAGTGGGCAGGAAAGAATTCAGTAAAGCTAGTTCTTCCTTGAAAGTGGCTGGACATATCGCCATTTGGCTTTTCAGGCTTGTGCTTTAAACTTTAAAACAATACCAACTGATTTTTCAGTCTTTGGTCTCTCAATAGCATGTTGAGAAAACGACAAAATGGTACGTGCCCTGGCTTTGATGCCCCCATCGCATACACATGTATTGGGATAATAAACCAATGTTTGCCTACCAAAGCCCTGGTCTACTAGTTGATGACTAGATAAGAAAAATACTTTCACGATAATGTTGTTACAGTCTGAAAATTAAGTTTGCAAATAAATGTACAGAACTTGCGAAAATTATACTGAGTGAGGTGTTCACACCCAGAACAACAAATATTACCTTCTCTCTCACACGGGTATTCTAGCTTCGAACTGCTAATTTTACCTAGAGTTACATAAGGTTCCCTTAGCTAAACATAAATGTTCCTCTCTGTCTCTGTCTCGGATTGTTTCTCTCTCTCAAAGAGGAATCTTCAAAGCAGATATCCTAAAGTAGATAGGCTAATCAATCTCCAAAGATCTTATCATTAAAATAAATGGCGTGATCTTAGATGTCTTTGATAGTGAATACTTACAAGAAACAAATCTTGATATTTTCTATTTTATTTACCCATTTCTTTAATAATTGAAGTGATACATGAGCTTTTTCCATTCAACCATCATACTATATTTTGATTTTTAGGCTTCAGTGAAGACAAAACTAATCGAAAGGCAAAGCTGACAGTTCGCAATTTCAGAGTCAGACTGGGGAGGTGGATTACTGTCTTCATGTGTTGCAGCTACTTCCCTGTTAACTAGTGTCATATTACTGATTTAAAGCTATAGAACAAGGTATTACTTGGAAAAATGGAATAGACTGCTTTATTGCCAATGTTCATTTAGTCTGTTTATATTTATGACATGTATTCTTTGGCAGTTCATTCATATGTACAATGTAGGTACAATGTGTTTGCTCTGTTTATTCTCACTTCACACATACTTTTTAATCCCCTAACTCCTGCCCCTCTTCTCCCTATAGGTTTCCTTTCCACAGAGATGCCTTTTCTTGTTTCATGATACTTATTTCAGCCAAGTCTTCTTGTGTGACCAAAGGGTTGAAACTGTCCATTGGAGCCTAGAAGGCTCATCATTTGTACACAATTGAAGGTAATGCCTGCCCTTCCTTCAGAACCCATTAGTAAGCAAAAGTTTGTCAGGGAGTAGTGTGGCTCCATTAGCCTCTCTGTAATCCATGATTGACTGTTAAAAGACCCAGCCCTACAGGCTTGGTGTAGGCAATTTCAACTGCTGTCAGACCATGTTAGCAACTGTTGTGTCATGACCCCTAGCATTTCTGTCTTCTTCATATCTTCTAGCTCTTACATTATTTCTCCTTCCTTTATTATGATAAAGCCTGAGTCTTAGCAGAAATGACATAAATTCTCTGTTCATGGCACCTTGACTTGTCCTGGGTCTCTGTATTCTCTATTATATGTACTAAAATGAGCTTCTCTGATGGAAGATGAGAATAACTCATGGCTGCCTGGCCTCAGTATTTACATGAACATGGAATTTTCATTTGTATATTTTTCTTTTATTTCAAAAAAAATTTTATGTGTGTGAGTGTTTTGCTTTCATGCATGTTATGTGTATTGTGTATGCTGTGGCCATGGAGGGCAAAAGAGAGCATCCTTTAACTTAGAACTTGAAATAAAAACAGTTGTAAGCAGCCATGTGAAAAACCAAACCCAGGTCCTTTGTAAGAGCAGCAAGGGCTATCACTCAGTGAACTACCTCTTCAGCCCCTGGAATGGTTTTTTGCCAAAGAGATTTTATGAGAAATTTGTTTCATCATCTCAATATTTAAAAACAAAAAATTCAGTTCTTTGTTATTATTAAGGGGAGTGCTTTCTTTACTAAGTGTAGTAGAATTACTCGAAACGAAACGTTTAAATGAGGACTAAAAATGTTCTGACCATTTGTATATGCACTTAGGGTAAGTGAATTTTAAATAATAAAATGTTGCATAATCCATCTTTATTAAACAGCTTTGGAAGAAGAGAAAGATATATGACTTGGACTGAACAACTAGAATCTGGTTTTGTCGCTTTTTCTTGATTTTCTGTTTTCAGTGTGCAGTAATTCTGAGGCCTCCTTGTTAATAAAATTCTAAAACCAAGTGGTAGAAGTGAAAGAGCAGGGATGAACACTGTAGAGAGAATATGCTAACAGCTTCTCAGTCAGTAGTGCCACAGTAAAGAATTCTGCATTATTGAAGGAGAGTGAATAAAAGTGATTTTGAAATGGGATTTAATTTAAAGAAATTAGAGTGTGGGTTATATAAACATATTAGGAAATTTGTTAACCTGAAAATTCTGATGTTGTGAAAGACATTAGCATATTTGCTTATATTTCTGACATAACTTGGCCATACTTCAGCACCCTGATAGGTACTTAATAAGTCTCTCACCCTGAAGGACAATTAATTTTAGCACTACTCTCTGAAACCACTCTTAATCTTTATTTCCTAATTTATCTAACAACAAGAACTTCTTATAAAAAATACAGTTTAATTATTTTTTAACATCAAGCCTCCAATTAAGACAGAGAAGTTCACTTTGTCTTATAACTACTACAGATATAAGCAGGATTTTCAGTGGCTTGTACGTGACTGATGTTGAAGATTTAGCTTAACACAGAGGCATTTAAAGTAAATGTTTAGGAAGTACTGCTATCCTGAAAGAATTGGCTATTCGGTTTTTAAAGTTATATCCTTAAAATATCACTAATATAATTTATTTGAAATATAAAAATGTGATATTATAATAGGGTTTAGTGTTTCATTTTCAACGAAAAAAACTGAACAGAAAAACAATAGTTTTTGATTGTGTTTTAGCCTCAGGTTTTATATGGCAAAAAAGTAGCTAGAAGCGATTTCCAGCGAAGAAAGAGACTGGAGCTAAGTGAGTGCGCACCTTGGCATGGTTACTTATTATGTTCATTAAACCTCAGGTCACAAATATTTTGCTTTCTCCTAGATGCCTTTTTTCTGCTAGTCTGAACAATTATTACATAGTTGTATAAGTGGCTCATTGAGGGTGAATAAAGCCAAACCTGGTTTGTTGGGACAGTTAGGGCTTAGGTTTGAACATTATTTACTCTGGGTACAGAACTATGTGAAGAGAAGGCCATTATTAAGAGACAAGGAAGAGAGTAGATCCTCAATGCAAACCTATCACAAAAGGCATTCCACTAAGCAAAGTATAACATGGTAGAAGAACAGAACAGGAAATGAGAGAATCAATCAAAATCAGTGGCATTCGGATGCAACTCAGCTGCCTCATTTACATGGCAGGAAGTGCAAGAAAGGAAATAACTTGTGTATTGGCTCACTCTAATCATCCGTAACTGAAAACAAACCAATGAAGACCATACTCATTTACATAGCAGGAATTAAATTGTGGAAAATTGCATATAGAGTGGCTGATCCTAATTTGATGAGGAATCCTGCAAAATGGGGTTATCACACAGGCCACTACAACATCCACTGCTCTTTACAGTATAAAAATAAATCTGGTAATGTAAAGATACTTAAAAATAAAGATTGAAAATTCTTTCTCTTATTTTCTTACTAAATTGGTCAAAATTATATTACATTTAGGGAACATGTACACAATAGTTATAATTTCAAATAAATGAGAATAGTGCTATTTTAACATATATTTTGCTATTGGGAAATTATTGCTTTTTATGTTTTAATTGTGGCAGAGTAAATGATTTTTAAAGAAGATACACATATGAAATTACACATAATTTAAAACTGTAAGCAACAATGAGTGACAGATTTTAGTATTTTAAAGAAAGAAGTATTAGGATTATGATTATTATTGAAGTTTTATGTACAGAGCCTGAACTCCAACAACTCCAGGAAGCCATTTTTTTCACAGTGTTTAATGAGCCAATTAAACAAATAATCATGAAAAACAGAAATCGTTATCCAGTGTGGTCACATCAGCAACAGAGAGATCATGCTACCCCAAAGTTCATTATGAGGGTCACAACATGAGCATGGGTTAAATAGAAGGAAGCTGAATGCATAGCTAATAAATTCTAAGGTGTGATTTCATCCATGATCATTGTCTAGGCTGTAGCCTTTCCTGCAATGTTCTAGTTTTGCTCTGATGCTCTGGCAAATCCTGTATTAAAAACAACTTAGGTAGGCAAAGGATTTATTTGGCTTACTTTTCCAGGTCACAGACCAGTAAAAGAAGCCAGGGCAAGAACTCAAGCAGAAACTCAAAGGCAGAAACCGCAGAAGAATGTTGCTTACTGGCTTGCTCACAGGTTCTTGCTTAGTTAGCTTCTGTGTTCAGCCTAGGATGACCCTGACAGGAAATCCAGCCACCCATAAACAACAATCACAATTCTTCAGACATGCTTACAGACCAGCCTGATAAAGACACTCACTCAACTATTTTCCCTCAGGTGACTCTAGGCTGTAATCAAGTCTAGAAAAAATATCATCTGACAAGTTATCAGCATGTGTCTTAGAGACATGGCCCTGGTTCTGACTGGCATAAAGTTCCCAAATAACCTCTTTTCCAGATTAAGATTTCTGGCGAATTTCCAAGTTTTGGGATCTCCTGTGTCAATGATTTGATATTTAAAGGAGCATACATATCTTTAGAATATCTTTGTGTCTGCAAGGGTAATTACAGGACCAGAAGCTAATGGGCAATTTTCATTTAATAATTAAGAATAGGAGATAGAAAGTAGTCAGTTTAGGGACAGAAATCATGACTCTTTTCCAACGCCAAAATATATTCAGTTTTGTTCAGACCCAAAATACCATGAGGGCCCTTGGCTCTTATTCCGATTTATCATCCCTCTTCTCTTTTGTATAGGCTAAATGAGTCCCAGGAGCCCAACTTTCTAGAAGCTTTATGTGAGGAGGAAGTGCCTGAGGCCAACTGGCTCATCTACTCAAACCTCACCTCAGTTTCTGCCATAAATCCTAGTGAAAGCCCTAGACTAGCAGCTCTGGTTGCCGGTGCTCTGGGACTCGCTCCTCCTAGGTAAGAGCCCTCCTCTTTTCTCCAGTTTCCATGTTTAATCACAAAATGAAACTCCTCTCTAACCTTATGTCATTGCTTGTAAAATTTATTTTTCACATTTAGAAGAAAAAGGAACTGGCTGTTACTGGCTTGTGATTTCTGTGGTGGTCATTGCTTTGTCTGGCCCTTTGTTTGGACAATGGAAAACCCTATATGGAAAGCTTCCATAGTTCCTGAGGACTCCCATTTTCTCCCAACTCTTGTTTCTAAATTTAAAGGTTTAAGACTTTAAATCCATTTTAAAACAAGAACAATAAAGAAAACATCAAAGTTTGTGAAACTGAAACTATCTCTTTTTTAGATTTGTTTAAAGAGCTAAATATATAATTGGATTTTGTTTTTCATGTAGCTTTGTTAGGTAGCTAGTCCTATTAGCAGGATTAAAGGGCATTGAGAATGGGCCCTCCCTGATAACCAGTACCTTCTAAACCCAAAAACTTATACTACAGGGCTGTGTTCATAATGGTTCCTTCAAGGTCCTATTCCCCTCTCCTCCACTTAAAGAAACAAACCAAGAGACAGAAATAGAAGGATAGAGAGGTTTATTCATGTGTGAATTTAGGATTGTTTATGAAAGAAACATATTACATGTTTTCCAGAGCAAAGAGAATGAGCATTTGTATAAGGAGATGAGTAAAAGACTTCTAAACTTTTCAGAATTCTTTGTCAAAGATCACATATGAGGACAAAAACTCTACCAAACATTAATCAAAATGGTCTGCCAATCATCTGTGAAGTAAGACACAAAAGGAAAGTCATGCCTGGTTCAGGGACTTAAGATATAAAACATCCTGTGTGTAGTCAGAAATGTATTCCTTTTGCCACTATCCTCTCTCACCCTGAGAGTGTTCTTTCATCCACTATACCATAAACTGTTTTTTTTACTTTATTCTCTGTGTCTATCATTTGAATTCCTTCTAGAAATCACAAAGACCAGGGACATGAGTGGAAGCTAGAGCCAAATGCTGATAACAATTGTGGGTTGACTAGTTTGAATGTGATAGTTAATATGTAGGAGAGTGTTACTATTAAAAAGAACAAAACAACAGAAGGAAATCTGAAAGTACACCAACTATAGCCAAGCTGATGTGGTTTTTTTAAGGTTCTCTAGAGACCCAGCTTTTGCTACTGAAATAATTACCCACACTACTACTTCTCTCCTGTGATTTTTCAAGCAGGCATTTCAGCCTTTGAGCTGTTGGGCTGTAGAATTCTCATACTGGGAACTATGTTGCCCAAGGACAGATTAGAGAGAAAATAATTAATTAAGCCTTACATTTTAAATTACTTTTTCAATGAATACTCCTTGTGGCCTATGAATGAGTTTACTAATAATGGAAAGAGAAAAATGTGGGAAGAATAAGTTTTATTCTGTTGGTAATTTAAAATTCAATGCTGTACTCCTTCTACATGTTAATATGCATTTATCTACATTTCAAACACTGACACTTTGTACCTACTTTTCTCTAATTGATATAATTAAATATTTTAAAGTATAATATTTAGAAATTCCATGAAGGGCTATTATTCTCTCTTCCTTTCGATATCAGTACAAGTCATTATTTCTTCATTTCCATGAATTTAAGCTATTTAATAAATTCTATTATAAAGAAAAACATTTAGAGGCATACTGTTGGTGAAGCAATAGTGTATAGCCACAAAATGTAAAATTCCTTCACGTTATTTAATTATCTCCATGAGCTAGCCACAGTATTTTGATTATTCCATGCATTCTATGCAACATGACATAGAAGGTATAAAAAATACAAAATATAACTGAGTAACAAAAACGTACTGATGAATTCTGAGTAACATATATAAGTGAAATTAGTACTGAACTAGGCAGATATTATGTTTTCTACAAGAATTCACTTTAGACAATTAATTTGAATTATTAAGAATTTCAATTTGACAGTTTTCAGAAAGTTAACAAACACCTGCAATTTCAGTGGTTCAAGGTCATTGTCACAAAGTAATACATGCATACATCACATATTTATGCATTCCTGGTATGTATACGCTTCTGTCATTTCTTTAGCCATGTATCATAATGAACTATTCTCCCTTTAACTGAATTTCGTTTACCAAATGGTCACTAAATATCAGCCAGATGTTGATGCCAATCCTGGTACATTGGATAAAATAGACATTAAATATATGTTATTTCTCTATGAATCTATTTCAAGACATTAGATATAAGAGCAATAAATAAAACATTCAGCATCCATAAAACTTTAGAGGGTAGCAGTTGCCATTGTGGATATATGAAATGACAATTTGTCAAAGTACCTTTGGTAAATTATTACTGTACTACCTTATTTATCCTTCAACTTGTCACTTTAGTCCTAGTTGTTATTAGAAAAGTTACATTTGGGGTCCAAGGGATGTTTTTATTAAACTGTCCATTAGTGATCCTATATAGAACTCAAAACTATCTTGAACTACGTGAACAGATTTCTTTGCACAGAAGGAGAAACTATGAACAAATTATGAAGTACTGAAATTTAAAAAAAATCACTAATGTAGTCTCTGAAAGCCTTTCCTGCTCAAACAGATTCATCATTACTTAGAAGCAGAGACAGTGTATTCTATTACCTTATTTCTCAGCCTAGCACAGTCTATATAGAAAAAAAAAAGAATGCATGGTTGCTCATACTATGTTGTATATGTATTATATAAGGTATGTTTATGATAGTTTAAGGTGTATTTATTTCAGTCATGTCATAAATTATGTTTAAACACTACTTACATCATTTTCAGATATTTCAGTATTTGTTGCCTTCAATATTCTGTGAGAATTTCAAGAAGAAAGCAAAGGCATGAATGTCTAATTCAGAAGGAAAGTTAAAAGGAGTCAAGGGAGTTGATTCAACCAAGCAGGAAGAGACATTAGAAAAATATCTCATGAGTGAAAAAGCTTGATCTTCTTTTCTGTGATTGATATTCCAACCAAGGACTATTCATGGAGATAACCTATTACCCCATAGATGTAGCCCATGAAAGCTCAGTGTCCATGTGGGTTCCCTAGTAAGGGGAACAGGGGCTATCTCTGCCATGAACTCAGTGGCTGGCTCTTCGATCACCTCCCCTTGAAGGGGGAGCACCCTTACCAGGCCATAGAGGAAGACAATGCAGCCAGTCCTGATGAGACCTGATAGGCTAGGGTCAGAGGGAAGGGGAGGAGGACTTCCCCTATCAGTGCACTGGGGGAGGGGCATGGAAGGACAAGGGGGAGGAAGGGTGGGATTGGGAAGAGATGAGGGAGGGGGCTATAGCTGGGATACAAAATGATTAAATTGTAGTTAATAAATATTAATTAATTAAAAATAAGAAAAATACCCCCAAGAAGGAATAAGCTTGATCTTAGTACTCTGATCTCTTACACTGCAATCTTTTTGCTCAACCCATAGTATAAAAATATCTGATGAGTTTCCACACTTCTGAAAATGACCCAAGGAAAAAAACTTGCATCATATGATCATCTGGGATGTTAAAGACATTGATTTTTGTCCTTGGTCGCTTGAATGTTTGAAACACTAGCTTTAGATAAGGTGTTTGGATAATGACTCCAAAGTTTTACTTTGCTTCAAAATATAGTATGACTATGATTTTTGAACAGTATGGACTGATTTCTCTAAATGATTTCTCCACTATTCTCTTTAGGAAATCATTTCTTTCTGAATAGCAATCAAAGGAAAAAATGTACAGACTGCAGCTGATACAATTTCTCATAGTACAAGTCAGACTAAAAATGTCATTCAAAAGAAGAGATGCCTATTTCCAAGTGATGAGGTTTGAATGCATAAGGATTCCGAAAAGTTAACTATTCTATCAACAGATAAGAGAGAGCCAAAACACTCATTCTGGAAGTCCAAAGATAGCACAAATGTTAAAGCATCAGTAAAGACCTTTTAAGACAAAATTCAGTCTAGTCAAGAGAACAGAGGCACTATTTTGGTTAGAGAGCTAACATTCTGTTTGGGCTGAGTCAATAATGTAGTCGACCCTCGGAAGTTGGGCTCACCTTCAACTACGCTAAAGTCATAAAGAGCACAGCTTTTTCTTTCCAGAGTTCCTGCCTCACCGCTACAAATCACCAGGCTTTCTCCTGGGCTGGATATGCTCAAGTCTCTGAGGCTGAGTCAATTAGACTTAACTTGCTTTTAAAAATGATTTTAAAATTAAAATATAAATAGATCATTCCTCTCCCATTTTCTTCCTCCAACCTTTTCCATGTACATCTTCTTGCTCTTTCTTGCTCTCTCTCTCAAACTTAAGGTCTCTATTTCTTTAATTCTGTCTGAGTAAGGGTGTGTGTGTATTTCTAAATAAATAATGGTCTGTATAATGTTATTTGTATGCATTACACAAAAGAAGAGGCAGAATGATTGTAAGAACTGAGGAGTAGGAAGTTTGCTGTGAGAGTATAGCTCCTAGGAATGTTGGAGAAGCTACACCTATGAAGTCTTACCAACATGGCTGCCTGACCAAGATCTGAACATGGAAGGCTTAAATCTCATGGATCTTTAACCTTGGACAATAAACTGCAGGCGACTATGGAATGCACAGAGCAGAAGACAATCTTTCCCAGAAAAGAGTTCTACCTTTTTTACGTTCTTTATTCTTGGATGCTGGCCTGCACCTAAGTTATTTTTGCTAATACTTTAGGCTCCCTCCTTTTTTTTCTGTAAAGATCACTTCCTACTCTGTGGCTGCAGCTCAGCCCTGTGCCTGACCTTTATATCAGGTTAAATTGTTTTTGTTTTTCCACTTCTTTCCTCCATTCTCTAGTAAGCAGCTGTCTGCCCTGGGGAATATTCTTTTAGACTAAAAAGAATTGTCCTTGCATTTTTTCTTTGAGTCCATTGGTAAATTAAATTATTTTCTTAAAGATGGTAAGACTCCAAAAGTGACCATTTTTCCTGGTGTCAAAAGCATATTTATTTTTTACTATGTAGTCTGTGCTCAACTACTCCCTATTGCATAAATCATTCCTATGTCTTTCCCTGAACTTCCCCCAAGGAAGGGTTAGCCTGCACTCGTATCATATCATCCATAATTCTTGGTTAGTTCAATCGATCACTTTTTTCATTATAATATCATTACCTTAGAAATTATCTCTACCTGGAAGGGATCATTATTAAAGTCAGACCTTCACTCTAAGACTTGAATATTAATTATATCATTTACTTACCTCATTATGTTGCTACCAAGGAAACATATCGAAGCCCGTCTCTCTTTTTTAATTTTTATATTTTACTATTTATTCATGTTATATTCAAGCTGTAGCCCTCTTTATCATCTCCTCCAGGTCCCCCCTCCTTTTCCTTACGTATCCTCTTCCTCTAGTCCAGGAAGAGTCCCCCTCCTCTGCCATCTGCCATCTATCAAGTTTCATCAGGACTGCTTAGATCCTCTTCCTCTGTGGTCTGAGAAGGCCTTACAGTCAGGGGGAAGTTATCAAAGAAAAGGCAACTGAATTCATCTCTGAGACAGCCTCTACTCCCTTTATTAGAGAATCCACATGGAGACTGAGCTACCTATAGCTATGGGCTACATCTGATCAAGGGGTCTAGATCCTCTCCATGTATGGTCCTTAGTTGGTGCAACAGTCTCTGCAGGGACCTCTGGCCCCAGATATTTTGGATTTGTTGGTCTCCTTGTGGAGCTCCTGTCCCCTCCAGGTCCTTCTATCACCCTATCCCTCACTTCTTCAATAAGACATCCTGTGCTTTGGCCAAAGTTTGGCTGTGAGTCTCTGCATTTGCTTCAATCCCCTGTTGGGTGGAGCCTTTCAGAGTACATCTATAGTAGGCTCAGGTCCTGTTCTCTCTCTCTTCCATCACTTTTGGTGTCTATCCTGTTTGTCATTCTGAATGAGAATTAAGCATCCTCCCTAGGGTCCTCCTTGTTGTTTGCTTCTTTAGGTCTGAAGATTTTAGTATGTTTATCCTATATTATTTGGCTAATATCTGCTTGCTTGCTTCTTCAGATCTATATATTCATAGGTATTGACTAAACTATGTTATATTTTTCAACTAACCTGTTTTGCATTTAATACTAGTGAAGTTATTATTGAATAAAAAAGATGTTACAAATAAAGCCTTGTTATACAAGTTCAATTCATGCTATAGTATATACAGCCCATACCAAAAAATAGATTTACCACTAAAAATCACAGTGCTTTATTGAGAAGTTAGCTTTGAAAATAAGTATAGAACACTATTCTACAACATTATGCATTGAGGACATTTGACCATACATCTAAATATTTTGACCAGTTTACATTATTGCTATTACATCAGCAAGTTTTAGAAGTAGTTATGTCTCATTTTTATATTTCCATACTGATACCCTTCTATTTGCTCTGTACAACTCAACAACTATAAACTTTTGAAAGTAAGTCTGTCTTATTTAGAATTTTCATTGCTGTAATAAAACAACATAACCATAAACAAAATTAAAAGGAAATACTTTATTTCAGCTTACATTTCCACATCACAGTCCATCATTAAGAAAAATCAGGGCAGGAATACAAAGAAGAAAGGAACGTGAAGGCAGAAACTAAAGCAGAGGCCATGGAGAGATGCTGCTTCCTGGCCTGCTGCTCATGCTTACTCAAGCTGTCTTCTTATAGCCCCCAAGACCACCAGTCCAGTGATACTAACATCCATAAGCAGCTGACCCTTGGCACATCAATCATTAATTAAGAAAATTCAATATAGACTTGCTCACAGGTCAGTCTAGTCGGGGATGTTTTATTATGTGAGGTGCTCCCTTCATAAGTTTCTAGCTTGTATTAGCTTAATATATTCTGGGTTCAAGCTCTATCACCGAGCTAGAACTCTAACCATTCAAAGAGTCTTTGTTTTCAGACTTTAGTCATATTTGCTAGCAGGAAAAGATATTTGAATGGAATTATGTCATTGTTTTCAAGGCTAGAAAAAGAAAAAAGAATGACTCTATCAAGTTTATCCTTCCTTTGTGATCTCACTTAATAATATACATTTAATAATCATGAAGGGTGTGTAGAGAGGACCTGGACCCTCTGCTTGGATGTAGCCCATAGACAGTTCAGTCTCCACGTGGCTTCTCTAGTAAGGGGAGAAGAGACAGTCTCTGACATGAACTCCGTTGTCTGCTCCTTGATCATGTCTCCCTGGTGGGGTGAACTAGCCAGACCACAGAGGAAGAGGAGTCCTAGTGGAGTGCCTAGAGGAGTCCAGGCAGTCCTAGTGGGCCCCGATAGGCTAGGGTCAGACTGTAGGGGAGGAAGAGCTCTCTTATCAGTGGACTAGGGGAGAAGCGGTGAAGGTGGGACCAGGAGGAGGTGAGGGAGGGGCCACAACCAGGAGGAGGTGAGGGGGGGGCCACAACCAGGAGGAGGTGAGGGAGGGGCCACAACCAGGATACCAGGAATAAATTGTAACTAATAATAATAAGCATGAAAGGTGCTGTATCATTATTACAGAATTGAATTTTTCTTTTCACAACCGTAAGACTCTTATCTTCCTTTTTCTTCCACCACTGACCACCAAATATCACACACTCTCTATCCATTCCCGTGTCACTTTCTCTCCAGCCATCTTGGCTCTGTCCCTGTTTTAGTCTTCTCCTCATCAAAACCTTCCTCATTCCAATTCTCTCTGCTTAGAGTGTTCTTCCACCAAGCACCTGTTTGGTGCCCTGGCTTCCTGGTGCTCATTTTCTTCCCTCATCTAGTCTAGCCATCTTAATGAAGATTCTTTACCACTGTCCAAATTCTACACGTCTTTCTTGTTCAAGTGCTTATCACTATCAAAGCACATTTATTTAATCTTCTCGTTTTTTGCCCTCTTGTTGAAATATACCCTTCCTTAAGAAGAGAGAGGGGCACGGGAGGAGGTGAGGGAGGGAGGGTACAATTGGGAGGGAATGAGCGGGGGCTACATATGGATACAAAGTGACTAAATTGTAATTAATATATATTAAAAATTAAAATTATAAAAGAACAGAGATTCCTTTGGTTGCTACTGTATTCAGTAAGAGAAGGGGAGCTAAGAAGAGGGAAAATCTAACCCTGTTTGAAGTAGGTATAGTAATTGTAGAACACTGTGTTCAAGCATTTTTTAAAATGTCTTGTGTTTGCAAAAAGCTCTAGAGTCAGACCTAGTAATATTAGATGAAAAGAACAGATGAAATTCCTTTCTTCTCAGAAATATTATTTCTAGAATATATTCATAGAAAAGAAACATTAATCACTAGGTACTTGGTATGCTCCAAAAGGTAATAAAAACTTATACTTCCCTGGGTTCAAATGGTAGTTGCAGGAAATCCCTAAGTTAAGCGTCAAGGTATTTTGAATCTTGCCCACTATCTCAAATGCCAAATAGAATTACTCGCCGTATGTGGCTACCTCTCTGCGTCTTATAAGCTTAGACATGTCTAAAAATGTATCTAGTCCTTGAAAACGTAAACATTTATTTTGAAAAGCTAAGGACAGAGTTTAGGAGTTTACTTTAGACTTTAGAAAAAAAAAGTTTGTTTCTACTTCCTCTCTCCTTGGGTATGGAAAAGGAATGGTAGAATAGTTCTCATACATAAACAGATGAGACAAACTGTTCTTCGTTTCTTTTTATATGAAGGTAACTGCCACCTGCTTCTATAGATTTTATGAACTCTCCTCTCATTTCTGCGGGCCTACCTGTGGGAGACTAATTTCTCATTTTCACTCTGACTGTATAAATAAAAGCTGTCCTTGACTGTGTCATCTATTTCTGCACCACCACAAGTGAGGAATCATCTTAGATCCTACACAGATCTTGACAAAACAAATACAAAGTCTTGAAAATAAGATGTTGATGGGGAATGAAAAAATTCTGCTGATGAAGTGGCATCATGAATTTCACACAACTCTCCTGATATCTACAACAACAAAACAAACAAACAAACAAAAAACAGAGATGTGACCACAGCCACTAGCATGTATCCACTTGTTCACCACTGCAGACAGGCTCTCAGGAGCCATGAGCAAGCATAGCTGTGACCAGCAAAGAACAGTGAGCATTCATCCACACCTCAGAATCAATTCCAAGTCAAAAGTAATGACTGGGTCCTGACAGAATAAATGTTTTCCTTTTTAACACACGGTGTAACAGCCTACTAGGTAATTACTTTGATTTTAAATGTCTATAATTCCAATTCCCAGGATAGCTCATAATAGCTCAGTGAGAAAATGAAGATATGCAAATGAAGTCTGTCACTGTGTATTTAGACAGTCAAAAAATGGAGAAGAAAAACTAGAGCCTGCATTCACAAAAACCTAATTCATAAAAAGTAATGTTTTTTAATCTGGCTTAAGGACCCCTTTGGGAAGAAGTAGAAGCAGAGGGAACCTTTGGGACTTCTCAATTTAGAGCTATTATTTCAACAGTCTATTGGGAGGGCTGCTTCAGCAATATCCTCCTGCATTTGTCAATTTGTTTTCTTTCTACTATCAAACTAAACAGTTAAAGATGAAAGGAAAGAAATAAAATACTGAGCAGCCCTGCTGTCTGTGGAACACATGCTCCTGATCTGTTATAGCAATATGTCAAAGCTGTGCAGTCAATGTGTAATTCATTACAGCAGTATATCAGCAGTGTGAGCCTTCCAGGAGTGTGACTTCCAGACAGCAGCCCCGCATCACTGCTGCCTTTATTTACTTTCTCTGTTTGAATTTAATGTAGAAGACTTTGTGGGAAGAGTTGCCTTCAGGACTGGAAACTATTTTTGCATACATGTTAAAATGGCTGTTGAAACCCATGTAACAGCAATGAAGGTCAAGTCCTTTCACTTAAGACTTCTCTTCAGGCAAGTTATAATGTAGTGAAGACTTAAATATTATGTCTTACAGATTTATAATGAGAATCAGTAAGTGCATGTGCTTTCTTTTTATGTCTTTATATTTTCCACAGTAATAATAATGTACTTGAACTATATTGAGAGCAAGGGGATATATATTTATCTTTTATTTCTTACTTGGAGAATTTCCATTTTAATGTTATAGATTGAGTTCAAAAAGCAAATAAAGTAAAGCATTAATTAATATTTTAAATCTCCAACATCAAGAATTTTTATCACTGTGTCCATGTGACTTGTTCTTCTATACCCATTATTGACGTTTATTCTTCCATGTGTAAAGAAGTAGATAAAATTTTGTCATGTTAACTAAATCAGCCTCAGTACAGAGTCGGATTCATTGGATAATAAGGGAGTTTTGAAGCAGAATTATTGTCACTTAGAATCTCCTTGTTCGAATACTACTCACACTTGAAACTAGAATTCTAAAATCTTAATATATTTCCATTAATCATTGTCACATAATGTTTAGGGGCTGTTTATTGCTTGTATTCCACATTAAAGATATCTCATACTGTAGTTAATAACACATTTGCACTTTCTAATAAATATTCGGGAATTTCTTAGGACCACATTATCACTAGTCTCAAAATAGATATATTGAATAAGAAACGGAATTTTAAACCCAGGCATCATGGCTCACATGTGTGAGCCACCAACCCAAATTCTTGGGAGCCTTATAAAGGAAGGTTACTGGAAGTGAAATCCAAAAGAACCACAGCCAGAATTTAGTGTGAAACCCTGTCTCAAAAAACAACAAACAAAAAAGCTAAATTCTACAAGAAGAGCAACAGAGCCAACAAATCTGGGACCCAGGAGCAACTGAGGAGACTGATGCACCAACCATGGACCACGCATGAAGATGACCCAAGACCCATGCTCAGATGTAGCCTATGGACAGTTCAGTCCCCATGTAAGTCACCTAGCAAGGGGACCAGGGCTGACTTTGACATGGACTCTGATGATTGCATTTCAATCACTTCTCCAGGGTGAGGCAGCCTTGCCAGGCCACAGAGGAGGACGATGCAGGCAGTCCTGAAGAGACTTGATAGTCTGGGGTCAGTTAGTAAGGGGGGAGGGCTCCCCTTTTCTGAGAACTAGGATTGGAAGCAAGAGGGATGGAAGGGTGGAACAGGGAGGAAACAAGGGAGGAGCTTCAATCGAGATGCAAAATGAATAAATTAATAAAATAATGTTATAAAAAAGCTAACTTAATTAATTGCATTTAATAATCCCTCAACTTTTCAAACGAATATTAAAATCTGAATCTTTTATTTGTGAAGTTCAATAATAGACTTTATAATGTAACCCCAGGTAAAGATAATTTTAAAAACAAAAACCTGAACTTTAACTTGAAAACACATGGCATCTCATATCAGTGAAAAATTCATTAGGTTATTTCGGATACGAAATTTCACAATCTCTTCTCCCTTCTTTCGTATCTTCTAATTTCTATCAAGAAAGCAAATACTCCACTTTATTACATAAACACAGCACACATGCACTCAAATACCTACCCTCACCCATCTCTCCTTTTATTCTTTGTATATAAATTTCTGCATGCAACATGAGCGGCACTGTTCCTTTAAAAACTCTGGGCAATGCCTAACAAACCGAAAGCTTCGTAGAAATATGAAATCAATACATGAGCATCAGTATCTCATGCTGAAGGGATACCAGTTATTTTCTAGGTGAATACACTCATAGCCCTGAACATTGGCCGTTATTCCTGACTGGGAACACATCTCTTTTAAGAGTGTCCAGCTTCAGTAATACTTTAATTTGCAAGACTAACCAACCTGAACCATCACTGAAATGCATGTGGACTTAAATCAAAAGGATTGTGTTAGAAATAGACACCATTAACCCTATTGCACTATCGCCCCAGTCTTACGGAATAGGAATGCCAGTAGTAGAGACTACAGGAAATTACTGGGAGATAGCTGAGGGCTTTGAAACTGCTGAGCTCTCGCTTTGGTCTTACTTTGAAAAGAGACTAATTTTTAAATTTAAATTCACAAGAACATCTTTGTACATTTTTATTTTTGTTTATTTCTTCATTTATTTGTTGCTTTGGCAACTATTTCCTGACTATAGCAATGCATGACACTTTGGAATATTTAATTTTGAAGACACAAATATGAGAAACAAATTGCCTTTTTCTTTAATTTATGTGTATGTATGTTCTTGTCTATGGTTTGTACCATTGCACATACATGCATAGCACACAGGTCAATATATAATTTCTTTCTTAATTGTTTCTCCACCTTATATTTTGATATATTATCTTTCTCTGAACCCCGAACTAATCAATTTGGATAGACTGGCTTTCCAGCAAGCACCATGGATAACTTTTGTCTCTACTTCCCTAGTGTTAGGATTGCAAGCATGCAAACTAGGCACAACTTGTATGTGGGCACTGAAGACTGAACTCAGAACCTTATGCCTTGGTGGCAAGGACTCCACTGACAGAGCCATCTTCCCATCCCCCAAATTGTCTTTACTTATACGCTAGGCATGTTATTTAAAAAGTAAAGAAACAACTTATAATTTATTGTAACTGAAACTCATCTTGAAAAGGGTTGCATACTTGCCTCTTCAAAGAGCATACCATAATAACTAAGCCATATTTTATAGAAGAAAATAAAGTAACAAAATTAAGTGTTTTTTATTTAAAAAAATACATTGCAGATTTTCGTTTTACCACTGTGTCTCTATCTCCAGAACCTGCAGGTGACAGGAGCTCAACAAGATGACAAACAGAGCCCACTAACCAGGGCCCAGAGGGGCTTGCTGAGACTGAAGCATCAACCAAGGACCGTGCATGGACTGGACCTAGGCCCCTTACACAGATGTAGCTGATGTGCAGCTTAAGCTTCATGTCGTCCTCTAGGAGGGGAAGCAAGACTCATCTTGACAAGGATTCTATTACTAGCTTTTTGATCACTTCCCCCTGGCAGGACTGCCTTGCCAAGCCACAGAAGAGGACACACTCAATACTGATGTGACTTGGTGAGCTGGGGTGGATGAGAAAGGGACCTCCCCTTTTCTGAGGAACAGTGGAAGGGAGAGGGAGAAAGAGTGGGACTGGGAAGGGAGGAAGGATGGGGCTACAAGCAAGATGTAAAGTGAATACAAATAAACAAAAATTTAAAACTAGAAAAAAGAACTCTGCTCAATCCACTTTTGTGCAATTCCCAATTCCTGTCTATGCAAATGAAGCATGCCCAGCCCCTCAGCTTCAGCCAACGTGTTCACTCACCCCTACCTACTTCCTTAACATTTATATAGCCCTTATTCCCCCAATAAAGACAGCTGCATCACTGGAAACAGCTGTACGTGAAACAGTGATAACCCCCAACCCTGGCCCCACCAACACACACTCACTGCCAAACTGGGATCCTGCCGACCCGCCCCCTAGGCTAAATTGTAAATCTATATTTTACAATGATTAAATTAGTATTAAAAAATCATACGGAAGTTTAGAGCCAGAGTCACAATATGAAACATCCCTCCAACAGTATTCATAGGATTTTGTTCTGTTTTGTTTTTGTTTTTAACTTCATCTTTATTCTCATTTAGACATCTTTGGGGCAAGAAATTATATGATAGTAATTTCTTCCGTTTCTCTTTTTTGCATCAGAAATGGAAAGTATTTATTTGGCGCCATAGACATGCCAGCATGTAGAAACCAAGGAACAAAAATAATAAAACTCTATTAACAAGCACCAGAGACCAAAAAACAGACAACCAAACAAAACAGAACTTCCTTCAGCCACAAAAAGAAACAGATCTATCTGCACTTACACCAGTAAATGACAAGTACTGAGACAAAGGGTAAAATTTTTAAACTCTGACAAGAGAAATACACTAAAAGATTCAAGAAGCTGAAAAAATCCTGCTTGAAAGAAATGTATGTCAAGACACATCACAATTATGCTAAGTGTTATCATTTGCAACAATGTGGCTGAATCTGGAAGACACAACATGATAATAAAATATTGGTTTATAGTGTCTGTGAGTGGGCCTAGAGGCAGTGAATGTGGAGATTTTGCTGAAACAGTATAGAATTTTAAGTAGATGGAATAGGATTTGGGCATCTACTGTACAGCAATGTTAACTGTGTGATGATGGATATATAAGTTATTTTAGTCTCTCCACAGTGTAGACATATATCAAGGTATTGTTTTAACCTTGAGTATAGACAATTACTATTTTAGAAATAAAAGTTAATAAACTCATAAGGAGAATAAATTCTTAATTTCAGCTAAAGAATAAATAACACATTGTATAACATGAAACAATGTGAATGACAGTAATTTTCTCATGCAAAATAACAGAAAAGCCATAGATGTGACTCGATGTTTTCAATGCAAATAGAAAACAACTGTCAACGTCAACCCAGAATTCTAAACCAACATGTTTTTCAGTAATACAGGGAAAATCAAAAAACTCTCAGATGGACTTTAAAAGCAGTTATCTGTAGTAGGTCTTCAGAGGAAAAGTGGCTAATGAAGTTTTCTAAAGCAGTGGAGCAGAAACTGATCAAAGAAGAAAGTTTAGATGTCAAGAAAGGAAAAAGAACAAATGTGATTAAATATAAGAAGTTTTCCTTCTCTTGAGTTTTGTGTATTTATGCTTGATAATTGCAGAAAAAATTAAATATCTGCCACTATTTTATCTGGTTCTAAAATGTTTACATGTATTTAACCTGATTATTTGGTAAATATGTGTAACTGAGTCTAGAGAGACAGAGTTTATAGACCTGACTAAAATTGGGAAGATGACATCACCTGTTCATTGATGAATTTTGCCTATACATCTATCCATTATGTATCTATTTGTCTTCTATTTATCGTCTAATCAATCTGTCACCTATCACCTTATTTATTTGTTGTATCTTTATCCATGTATGCATATATATGTATGTATGTGTGTATGCATGTGTGTGATGAAATACTTAGAACAACCACTATAAATGTTACTTATAACATTAATAAATGTTACTTATGACTGAAAATGTAGCTTAGTATCAATTGGATTGACATTAAGTAGTTGGATCATAGGCATGTGCCACTATGTTAGATTGTATATGCTTTTGTTAGTAAGAGTCATAATTCTTTGTCATTACGTATAAAATTTTTATTCTATTTCCTTGAAAAGTCTTTAGCTTTACATCTAAGTTCATCCTCAATTTCAAGTTTGCTTTGCTTGTATCCTGGAATTAAAATTGCCTCCTTGTTTCTTCCAATTAAAGTACTTATGTCTGTTTAGACACAAATGGAACAGTGCTAGAGAACTGAAATTAGTAGTGCTGTTCTAAAACCTCTGACGGTTCCTTGAAAATAAAAGCTAGTAAAATTAACATATGACCAACCCCTATGCCTTTACCATAGTGGAGTACATAATTATAATTAGTTAAAAATTATATATTCAAATATTATGACAGCTCCATTTATTATAGTCTCAAACTAAAAACTACTCTTCTAGTCTTAAACAAGTGAACAGATATTGAAAATATGTTGGAACCTCCACAGCTGTGGAGGTAATTTAGTGAAGATGAAAGTGTTTTGCTCAACATTCACATTGAAGCTCTGAGCTCTACTGTGACTATACAGGGAGATGTGACCTTTGTGGATTTAATGTCAGTTCAACTGGGTCACAAGGGCAGGTTCCTTATTGTATAGAATAATAAGTAAAAGGCGGGGAGGGGGATTCAGGAACGCCACAACCAGAATGATATGCAGAGAAATAGACTAATAGGATCAAGAAAGTAATAGCAGGGTTGCACGCCATTAAGGCAGCTCCTCTCCTTAAAGTCAGGTTTCACCCCCTGCTAGCCTGCTAACAGTAGAAAAGGAATTATCACATTTGCCTTTCTCTTTGGCTCAAAATACAAGATGTAAAGGCAGAAAGGTATCTGAGCTTTGCTGAGGTCCATAAAGAGAAAGCTAGTTTTTACTGGTCGAATGAATAAAATCTGAGTCATTCCTCTGGCCAATAATGGAAACATGGCATTTAAGACAAGAAATCACATACTATTGTGATCTCTTCTAACAGTTTTTCATTGTTCATAGCTGCTTTATTCATAATAGCTAGAATCTGGAAACAACCTAGCTGTCCCTCAGTGGAGGAATGGATACAGAAATTGTGGTACGTTTATACAATGGAATACTACTCAGCTATTAAAAACAAGGAAATCATGAAGTTTTCAGGCAAATGGATGGAACTAGAAAAGATCATCCTGAGTGAGGTAACACAGATGCAGAAAGACATTCATGGTACAAACTCACTTATAAGTGGATATTAACCATATTATAGAGGGTAAACATACTAAAATCTATAGACCTGAAGAAGCTAAGTAACAAGGAGGACCTTAGGGGAGAGGCTGAAACATCATTCAGAAGGGCAAACAGAATAGACACAGGAAGAAGTAGAAGAAAGGGAACAGGATGGGAGCCTACCACACATGTCCTTTGAAAGACTCCACCAACAAGAGGATCAAAGGAGAGTCAGATACTCACAGCCAAACTTTGGGCAGAGCATAGAGAGTCTTATGGTGGAAAGGGGCAGATAGAAAAACCCAAAGGGGACAGGAGCTCCACAAGGAGACCAAAACATCCAAAAAATCTTAGTCCCGGGGAGCCTGCAGAAACTGATGCATCAACCAAAGACCATGCATGGAGAGGACCTAGCCCCCCTTGCTGAGATGTGGCCCATAAGCATCTCATTCTCCCTGTGGCTTCCCTAATAAGGGGAACAGGAGTAGTCTTTGAAATGAACTGGTTGCCTGTTTTTATTGTTGGGTTTTTTTTCCCCTTGGTGGGATGACCTAGAGAGCCTACAGAGAAGGAAGATCCATGCAGTCCTGTTGGGACCTAATAAGCTAGGGTCATACAGCAGGGGAAGAGGACTTTATCTATCAGTAGACTAGAGGAGAAAGATAGATGGGGAAAAGGGAGGGTAGGATGGGAAAGAGATGAGGAAAGGGGCTACAACCAGGATATAAATTGAATAAATTGTAAAAATATAATAATAATAATAATAGCAAACAAACAAAACACGAAGAGTGGAAAGAGTGCGTTAAAAACAAACAAACAAACAAAACAGTTATTCCATTTGGACATATCAGTCCCCCTGGCAGGAGTCCATTCTTTAGGAAAGCTGACACATCTAAAGAGGTTATAAGCAGATGGGAGGATTAGTTATCTCCTTAGTGGGATAATGTACTTATTTCCACAGAAGCCCCTTCCTTGGAGCAGCTGATTTTAAATCTTCACTGTTAAGCCTGTCTCTTTTCTGTCAAAAAGACTTTTTTCTTTTTACATTTTTCTGTGTTTTCTTCAGCATGCTTCCTCCAGTGCTCTGAAATCTCTTAGTACTTCTCTGCAGACCTTCTCTGTCTTCCTACAGTAGCTCCCAGACTTCCATTGCTGATTATAATAAAAAATGCATGCATGTTATCCTTTCTCCATTTTCTCCTTACCTTCCTCCAAAAAGCTGAAAAATTTAAGAACTTGTATTCTTTGTTATTATTTTCTTTCAAACTCTAATAAAATGGTTAGAGAGCATTGATCTCCAAGGCAAATACAGGAAATGACTTAGTGAATGGGAACTCTGCTTGGCTTGGGCTATATAGAGACTTCTGACATTTTACCTGCCAATATAAGACCCATATTTGCATGGAGTTTCATTTACACTCTTCCCTCAAACAATGAAATGAATCTTTTCTATTGTGATAACAATAAAAAATCCCCTTTGTGGGAAGTTTCTATTGAAATATTATTTCAGTTCATAACAGTACAGAAGGTAAAGGACTGATCTGCTGTGAACTAGTTTTAGATGCATGTGCAATAAGGCAAATTGTGTTCTCTGCAGGAACTTTTATTGAGAATTGTCTATTCACTTCTGCCTTATTGGGTATGCATGCAATTAAAATCTTCTGCATCTTTGATAATGACATGTACTATAGAAAACAAATATATCAATCAAAAGGAACTGTCCTACTATGTTTCTTAGCAACCAAATATCTCCTTCCTTATAAAAGGAGGCACTAAATAATAAGTAGAGCTCCTGCGTTCCTTGCCCATGTGTCCCACTGTCATTCTTTGTACTGTATTTTTTCCTGATGTGTGCTTTGTTTTGAATTCATACTATTTTGGAATGTGTGTATACTTTTGTTTCTCAATTAAGAGAAACAATAATCTAGGAACAACTGGGAAAGACCATAACAACTGGTAACATTTATTGATCTGTTTTTAAGTTCTTTCATCAATGAGAATAAAAACTCATAAAAGCAAGACCCTGTTTCCATATAACAGTAGACTGTTTACACTTTCAATTATAAAAGTAAGGTCAATTTCAATTATAAAACTTTCAATTATAAAAATGGTCAGTGTTTAAAGACAGCTTGGGCAATATGAGCAGCAGTTGGGTCTCTAAAAATGGCACTAAGACCAGAGAAATGATGAGGTATTCTACTTTCATGGTATTAAAGCCTACATTTTGTTTATAAAAAGTATTTTTCCAATTTCTTATAATAAGGCAGTGATTTTTAAGGTTCTCCTTGGTAAAATTACTTTTCTTGCCTTTCCTAATATTCTGACTTTCCTTTGCTTTTTGCCCATCATTATAAATTACAAAGAGCACCCTACCCAAGGTGTAAGAATGTTAACTGTTAAATGATAATTTTTTAAAAAAATTATAGAATCCAAAATGTCTGGAGACCTTTGCAACACCCTACTTACTCTTAATAGGCAAATGGAATTTATTATATTCTTAATAACACAATATATGTAGAAAAGTACTCTTTCTGAAATGAAATCCCAAGAGATGGTTCCAGGGCATCAAGATCCATAGTCCTATATTCTAGATAAACAAAACAAACAGTGACTCTTGCTCTTCAAAACAACAAAAAAGCACCATTCCTTTAGCAAGATGATCATGTAGTCTAATTTCTAGCTACCTGAACCTAGAATTTAACTCAATATTATGCCCATATTAAGTACTCTATAAACACTTGATGCAAACTATTCTTTTTAATTTTACCTTTCTCATACCCTGTGAAATGAATTTCCTTTATTTTGTGTAGGGCATTCGCAGGTTGCCTGACGGTTTTGAAAAGCACGTGCTAGAGGCAACATTGCCCCTGCATTTCATACTCAACGCAAGTCACACCTGTGATGCTATGTACGTATGGACATCTGACTATTTTTTACGTTTTAATTTCTTATTTTTTGAGCATTTTATGTTGAAATATGTCTTATTTGTAATAAATAAATGTAAAAATTCTCTTTACGCTATAACTTAGTTGTCAAATCAAATTTCACTAGATTATTGATAAAAATAAATATAATACAAAATTTCACTTTAGAGTACATAAAGAATAGCTAAATGCTTTTTTTAAGACATTGGACAATGGTATTAATAAAGATTCTGTAGCTGAACTGGCATTAAGCATTAGAAACATAAACAGCAGAGTGACTGAAACAATGTTTGCTTGCTGCAATCACTGTGGGAAAGTTTTTACTTCATTGAAGTTTTAGAGAAAAAATTTAAAACCGTTTATGCTGAGGTAATATCTATCCTTGATGTTGAGGTATGTTTCTTGTATACAGCAAATGTCTTTGTATTCATTCCGTAAATTTGTGTCTTTTTAATGGGGGATTGAGGTCATTGATACTGAGAGATATCAATAAACAATGATTGTTAACGCCTGTAATTTTGTTGTTAGTGGTAGTTGTAGTGATGGTATGTGTGAGTGTATCTGTGTGTGTGAGTGAGTCTGTATGTGAGTGTGTGTGTGCATACATATATGTGTGACTGTGAGCCTGTGTGTGTGTGCTTCCCTCCTTTTAGTTTTGATGACATGAGATTATTTCCTGTATATAAATAAACCTCCCGGTTTGATTTTTCCTTCTAGCTCCTTCCTCAAGGCAAGAACTGCAGGTGGATAGTGCTTAATTTTTGACTTTATTATGAAATATCTTATTTTCTTCACTTAAGGGGTTTAAAAGTTTTGCTGCATATAATAGTCTTAGCAGGCATCCATGGTCTCTTAGAGTCCACAGCATATCTGCCCAAGACATTCTGTATTTTACCTTCTGTGTTTTAGAGCCTTCACTGAGAAGTCAGGTGTGACTATAACAGGTCTGCCTTTATATGTTACTTGAGCTTTTTCCCTTTTCAACTTAAAACAAGCTAGAATTATCTGGGGACATGGAGTCTCAATCGAGCAATTTCCTCCATTAGTTTGATATGTAAACAAGTTGCTGGCAGAGGGGCATTTTCTTGATAAATAATTGATGTAAGGGGAACTCAGACAACTGTGGGTAGTGACACCCTTGGATAGGTGTACTGGGTTATATAAGAAAGGGAACAAGTGAGCATGAAGAGCAAGCCGTAAGCAATATTCCCCCATGTTCTTTGCTTCAGTTCCTACCTCCAGGTTCCCACTTGAGTCTTTCTCAGTGATAGGCTGTAATTGGAACACGTTAAGCCAAATAAATATTTTCTTCCCTTAAACTTTTTTTGGTCAACAATTTTATCACAGCAGAAAGTAAATTAGGACACATCCTTTACATTACAAATATCTTTTAGGATTTAGTCCTTGGGATTTTGCTCTGAAAACATTTGGACAAAGGTTCTCAAAGACTGTCAGACATAAGAAACATCAGCAATTGTAATTTCCAGGAGCATCAAGATTTCTTTGGAAGGCTTTGTGTCACTAAGGTAACAAATCCCTTCCAAGAAATGATTAGCACGCACAGGGTGGCTGCAGAGAGAAAAGCTATAATCATGCCTGTCTCAGTCTTTGTCAGGGTTAGTTTTTGTTTCAGTAACTGTAATGACAACATGACATGTACAGAACAAAAATAAAGATGGAGAATAAAATTATTGTCTCTTTTTCTTTTGCCTTAAAAAGTAGATTATCCAAGAGTATTCTGCTCTCTAAAGAATTCTGTTGTGTGTCACCAAGAGTACCTTCCTCACTGAATACTTGAATATCATCACTGCCTGCCTATTGTTATGCTAAAATTGGAAAGGTTCATGCAATTAAGAGATTTTTTAATAGTACAAGCCACATTTTTTTACTATGTGGATGTGTTTTAACTATAGTCTGAAATAAAAATAGAATAATAAATCCTGAGTTCAACAAAATAAACAAATTACATAATGATGCTTGTTAATCTTTAAATAACAAATAGAAAAAACATCTTTATTTTTAAGCCATTGTTTTAAAAACTGGGGATTAGGAACAGACTTTTTAATATTATTATAATACGATAAGTTACTCATAAATAGGTATATATTTTAAAATCTCTATAAAATTTAGCCAACTGTATAAAATAAAATGTTTTTCAATCAGAAGAAGCTACACACTGTAATAATCTAAAGATTCATCAAGTACATCACTGTGTGAAAGACCCTAAAAGTAAGCGTGTTTGACAAATATACTCAACACAGTTTAATTCTTACGGATATTCAAGAGAAAATACACTCTTAGAACACAGTACATATGAAGAAGGCATTTGGAAACTTAAGTTGTCAGAAACTTCACTTTTGAGTATAAAAACCTGTTCCCTAAAATTTCAGATTTCTGGCACACTAAATATTCAGTATTCTCATTAATACTATCTTATCAACATCTTTGTCTGCTCTGTTTGCAATGACACAACACCTAAGTTCCCTATAATCCCCTCACACTTTGGTTTTATCTAATTAAAAGCTGGGCTGGAATATAACAGCTTCTTTCTAATGCTTCTACACCTGGGAAGTCCGAGAGCAATAGTCCCAAGTTGCTTTCTAGAAAGGATTCCTCTAGGGAAGAGGAATCCTTGGGTAGTTCATGATCTCAGCATTTTTAACACTTATGTGTTCAATTGTATTTTATATCTTACTTGATATATTGTGATACTTTAATTCTTTCATAAAGTTCTGAAATCTTTATAACTGTGCTTTTTGTTATCTAGGGTCCTACCAATTCAGAAAGCCCCTCCATTTGGATAAGTAACAATAATTCCAATCATTAAAGTTTGGTTTGGAAATCTGATGTAACCTCTTTTTCTAGGTGTCTGCACTTCCCGTCATTAACAAAGAGAAATTCTCTAGTTATCTTTCCCTCCTCTTCAGTCTATGTCAGACTTCCTCCCTGTAAGTGAACTCTCTCTCTTGCTGCTGCCTCTGCCCTGTGAAAAATCTTTCTCTTCTGATACTGCCATTCCTCTTCTCTAACCTGCCGGACCTGATCTGAGGACACCATTCATCATCATGCCAGACTCCAATTGTTAATCCACCTTCTTCCCTGAGAAGTCTTTACCTATCCTTCCTGTCATCATCATACTCTCATTGTCATTTGGCCCTCCTCCATTTTTCAGCTCGGCCAAATTGTGGGTCCTAGGGTCCAGTGCACATCCCAGTCTACTTTCCTCTTGCCAATCTATCTTAAATAGAAAGCATTTCTTTAAGTGTCTCTCTGCCATTCTATATTCCCCTACGGAGAGTTCTCTGTTTAGCTCCGTATCCCATTTTTTAAATTGGATTACTTGGTCTGCTGCTTTTTAACTTCTTCAGTTCTTTATATATTCTAGATATTAGCCCTCTGTCAGATATAGGGTTGGTGAAGATCATTTCCCAGTCTGTTGGCTGTCGTTTTGTTTTGATGACAGTGTCTTTTGCTTTACAGAAGCTTTTCAGTTTCATGAGGTCCCATTTATTGATTGTTGATCTTAGAGCCTGTGCTGTTGGTGTTCTGTTCAGGAAGTTGTCTCCTATGTTCAGTGGCTGGCTCTTTGACCTCCCCACCCCCACCAAAGGAAGAGCAGCCTTGCTAGGCCACATAGGAGGACATTGCAGCCAGTCCTGATGAGACCTGATAAGCTAGGGTCAGATGGAAGGAGAGGAGGACGTCCCCTATCAGTAGACTTAGAGAGGGGCAGGGAAGAAATGAGGGAGGGAGTATGGGATTGGGAGGGAATGATGGGGAGGCTATAGCTGGGATACAAAGTAAATAAACTGCAATTAATATTAAAATATTTAATTAAAAAAGAAAAGCACTTATTTGTAATAGCCAGAACCTGGAAACAACCCAGATGTCCCTCAGTTGAGGAATGGATACAGAAATTGTGGTACTTTTACACAATGGAATACTATTCAGCAATTAAAAAGGAGGAAATCATGAAATTCGCAGGCAAATGGTGGGACCTGGAGACGATCATACTGAGTGAGGTATCCCAAAAGCAGAAAGAAACATATG
>CM053752.1:98637253-98651694 GCA_028658305.1 Pachyuromys duprasi | reverse complement strand
TGGATATATGCCTAAGAGTGGTATAGCTGGGTCTTGAGGAATCACTATTCCTAATTGTCTAAGAAAGTGCCAAACTGATTTCCAGAGTGGTTGTACAAGTTTGCATTCCCACCAGCAATGGAGGAGGGTTCCTCTTCTGTTTGCCTCTTTTAACTTAGCCCTAATTCTCATCTGTCTACTATATGAAGAAACATCACAGCAGTAACTATGTGTTTAATAGTTAGACTTCGTGGTACTGGGTTGCCCTTGTGTCTTGAAGACAGGTAGATTTGCTTCTCTCTCTCTCTTAAAATTATATATACAAGTTTTATTTTCTAAAAGTCATTAAAGAATACTGCATCCTTATTTATTTGTTTGTCCGTTTGTTTGTTTGATTGATTATTCACTTTACTTCTCAACCACAGCTTGCTCCCTCTTCTCCAACCCCCCTCCCTGTATTCCCCAACTCCTTTTCCCTAATCTTCAGAAAAGGGGAGCCGCCCTCTTCCAACCCACCCCAGTACATCAAGTCACATCAGGACTGAGAGCTTATTCTATGGCCTGGTGAGGCAGTCACACCAGCGGGAAGTGATAGAAAATCAAGCAACAGAATTAGAGACCGGGCCCATCCCCTTACTAGAAAACACACATGAAGACATAAGCTGCCTCTCTCTTAATGATAGAAAGCCTCAAACTCCATTTTGTCAACATACTCAATATGTGCTTCCCACAATCTTGTTGATATTATAAATCATCTATTATTTTTCTATCCTTCTCCCTCTCTTTCAACAGGTACACAATGCTTATATAAAACCTTTGGTCACTTTTCAATGACATAACATTCTTCATCTAGCTCTTCTCTATTCTATCAACTTCTGTAGTTTTTTGGAAGACCCCTACTCTTGCAAGGATCTTCTTAACTTTTTTCTAATGTTTTTTACTCAGTATATGAGACCATATACTCCTATTGGTAAGGCCTCTAGCTAGCATTTTGGTGGGGTCTGTCTTTAAGGACACCATCCCTTCACAGGATATGTCACTGTTATAGATGATACTACATTAGAAGCCCAATTTCTTCCCATACTTATTAACCCATCCCTTAGACTAGCACACAATCAAAACATCATGTCTACACAAAGTTTAGATAAGCATGCCACATTCTTCATACTTATTCCTTAACTTCTAAGCTAGCAGGGGAACTCTTTAGTTAATAATGAATTAGCCAACAAACTCCTTTTAGCAACACTCCCCCCTGACCACAGTGGCAGCACTTATCCTCTGCCCTGGCCGCATTGAAGACATCTCCTGATAAGACGACTAAAGGCAACACTGGAGATTAAACTCGTAATCAATGGATAGCACCTGCCTCCACCTCACAGACTTTCAGATTTCCAATTATATTCACTTACATCCTGTAACTTCCTTATTAACTCTCTTATTCTTCCAGCCACAATTTCATTCTAGAAAAAACAAAAACAAACAAACAAACAAACAAAAAAAAGAAAATGGAGCTATCCTATAAAACTCCTGTTCAAAAATCAACTTCCCTTTCTGTTGTACATAATCAATTTTCTATGGGATATCAACCCTGATCATTTTATTGAAGACATATTCTTTTGTTACATTTTTTATTATCATTTATTACAATTTATTAAATTTGTGTCCTGGCTGTGCCCCCCTTCCTTTGAAGACCCTATCTTGTCACAGATTCCCTACATCATCACCACAAAATACATAATTTACACTCAAGTCTCCTCTTAAGGGGCTTTCAGATTATTTCCCTTCCCTATGTGGATCCCTGGGGACTTCTTTTAGGACAACATGTATAGATCAACTCACCTTCATGCCATATGCTCAGCAACAGTTTTTACATTGGTATATCCACTTTCAAATTTAATAGAAGGCTGCCCCAAAAGGGTTAAGAGGAGATACAATGTCATTTATATCTTCTATCTGTAATCATTCCTTGCTTTTGCTTGACTTTTCTCTATAATCTAATAGCTGTTGGTATAATGTTTTTGTTTTGTTTTGTTTTGTTTTTTGTTTGTTTGTTTGTTTGTTTTTTGAATGTATACACCTTACTCTTGTTCATTCAACTGCTGATTTCTCTCCCACACTCTCTGGTTTCAATCCTGACATTGCATTGCGATAGTTATTCTAAGCATCACCTGTCTCAACTTTGTGTAAACATGCCAAAATAAAGCAACCAGCCACAATGTTGAACAATGGAAAGGAAGCAGGAAGAGAGGGAGGAGCCAGAGGACAGGAGGGTGTGGGAGGCAGAGGAAGAGAGAAGGGCAGGAGAGAGCTGGGAGAGCAAGGCTGGAGGAGAGGTCTTGGAACAACTTGGAGAATGAACCAGACCTAAGATTTCACTAAAGTAAATATAATGTAGGAAATCTAAATGTTAGAAAACTATGAGGGCTTGGAGTTTTAGGATGGAGTAACTATTGCCCAGCATAGTGTTCTAAGTTAACTAAATAAATCCAGTCTCTGTGTGGTGATTTGGTTACACAGCTATTTAGGATTAACAGCAGCTTTAATAAAAGATAAACCAATAGTAAATAGTAATCATCACCTACAACAGATAGCAAACCTATTTTCATTTTGAAAGACACTCAGTATCTGGCTTTTTTTTTTCATGTAATAAATATTCTTTCTCTATCCCTATAGTCTACAGGAAAAGAAGAACACACCAATGTTTCTCTCAATTCATTAGCAGTGCTGAGACTCAAACTTCCCTAGCCAGCTCCTCTACCTAACAGTCTCCTTTGTTTGTGATGTCCCCAGAAAACTCATTAACTTCAGCCCCTTTGATTGTATATATGACAGCACCAACACTATATTCCCTTTTTCAAATACCTCATCTCCCTTTCCTCATGCATGGTATTCCCTTACATGTAAGCAGTCACACTCTAAAGTCTTTCATTTCTTACACCTCAATCATATACGGCAGTCTCTTTACATATCCACTAGAGCAACTCTATTTGCATGTATGATTCTTCCTCACCCTTACACCCAAAATCAGTACAGATATCATCCAGGTAATCATACCAACAGCAAAGGTAAAAGACATTACTATCTGGCTACAATGCTACTTCAACTCTCAAATTCTTCTGGTGACCCTCCTCCTTAAACCTCTAGTCTCTCAAGTGCAAATTCCCATGCATAACCATGACCCCATGATCACTTGGAGCTGTCCTGACTTATCCAATAGCCCACAATTAAAAAAGTGTTCAGACTTCACTTTCAAATCCTTGGAACCAGCTTTGCTGTGCCTCTCACCACTAAAAGCCACTGCTAAAGTACCATGATATGTCCTTGGGCTCTTTCTTTCCTTCCTTCCTTCCTTCCTTCCTTCCTTCCTTCCTTCCTTCTTTCTTTCTTTCTTTCTTTCTTTCTTTCTTTCTTTCTTTCTTTCTTTCTCTTTCTTTCACCATTCCTCATCCTATTCTGATAGGATTTCTTTTTTCTTTCCTTCCTTCCTTCCTTCCTTCCTTCCTTCCTTCCTTCCTTCCTTCCTTTTCCTTCCTTCCTTCCTTCCTTCCTTCCTTCCTTCCTTCCTTTTCTTCCTTCCCTTCCTTTCTATCTTTCTTCTTTCTTCCTTCCTTTCTTTCCTTTCTTCAAACACTCCTCACCCTATTCTGATAGGCTATCTTTTATAAACCTTATCTCTTTCAGGATACTAACTTTTCTATTTTCTTGAATTTGCATGTCTACACAAACTCAGTAATCTCTTGCATTTCTGCCTCTCTATGTACTTGAAGAGATATACCCTTAAAACTTTACCTTCCCTACTTAGGCAAGTCCCTCCTTTGCTCTTTTCCTATTACTGACCTTGAGAGATGCCTCCTACTTTTCTGCCCACTGGCTGTCTCTTACCTGCCCTGAAATTCTGATCTACAGGACATTGCTTTTCTTTTAATTGTCAGATAAACAGTCATATTTTAGATAATAGCTCACCTCCATGACCTATCACGATATTGGGCACTTTATTGACTCTATCCAACATCTTTACCCAGACTCTCTTCAAATTATAATTTTTTTAAAAAACATGTCCTTACTTCTTCAATGCCTTATCCTATTATACCTTATTAGGAAACTCTGTCATTCTTTGCATCTATATCCATCTTCTTTCACTTTCTACCCATTACTAAACCTTGACTTGTCCACCACACATCTATGCATAAAGCCAATGAAAAGACCAGATGTGAAATGGAATAGTCCCCTCCCTTTCTTTCTCAGAAACCTCTTAGTGTTCCTCCTCAAGAGGACTAAGTACTGTCACACTAAACTGGATGTTCTGTCCTTCGTTTACCTCTGGTATATGCTTTAACCTTACTGTATTTGAAAATAGCTGACTTGACTCATTCTAATTTCCCATTTGCGGACTCATTGTACCTCAAGGTTAAATTCTGGGCACTCAGTGAACTTTACATACTATCATACTTTTAAAGCCTTGCTTAGGCTACACTCTCTGGAGAATACTCAGTTTGGGAAAATGAAGTCATTGCTCAGGAAAACTTGGATGTCACCCTACATATTTTTTTTACATCTTTTAACCTTCTAATATTATTATTAGAAACTTCAATAACTCAAAAACTTAAGAGATTTCTTCCTCTGGAACATCAACTTATGTCTGTTTCCCATCCAATTTTTTTTTTACAAACATTAAATTCCTTTACAGTAACCAAATAGTTATTGCATAGTTTTGTGTTTCATTTCCCTAATATATCAAGTTTTCTACCTACCTGACCTCTTGCAGTCCTGAGTATGTCTTCAACCCGCTGAGGATCTTTTAGATATATCCAACGTGAAACAGCTATCCTCAAAACCAAATTTGCATGCAGGTAGCATTCTTGAAAACTGCAGAGCTCTGGCTCTCATCATTAGCTCTCATCTGTCTCTTTTTTCAGAAACAATGCTACTACTATGTGAATCAATTTCGGACACTGCCAGATGCAACAAAGAAGTTCTAGCAAACGATAGAGTCAGCTACACATACTGGGGAGAGAATGGCCTCTTCAATAAATAGTTGGTAAAACTGGAGATCCCCAGGAAGGAAAAATCAAATGAGATTGTTCTCTCTCACTGTATTAAAAATTAACTAAAATTTGACTAAACCTACTAGACTAAAACAGAATTTTTTTTTACATTTTAAAAGGCATGTATTTTTATAATAACTCAGGTAAAAGTATACAAATGATATTACTTTAATTTAAAAACTTTTTTGCATGATAAAGAATCAGAGAACAGAATAACAGTTTGACTACAGAATGATATGAAATATATGTAAACTAGTTTCGTATTCACTATTTAAAAGGATCCTAACTCCATAGCTAATATCTATTCCAATAAAAAAAATGAACAAGAGACCTGAGCTTTGTTTTTTAACTGCCTAAGAGGTATGTAAAAAAATATGGCACATCATTAATAATCCAAAAATAAAAAGTTAAAATGACAATGAATTACTACATTACCCCAATTCAGCTATCTTTTATCAAAAACACTGTGTGTGTGTTTATTGGAGTCTATGCCAACATGTGAGGATGCTTCTACACTGTTGGTCAGAATGCAGATTACTATAGTCACTGTGAAAAATAGTATAGAAACTATAAAATTAGGTAAAAAATTAAGCAACACATGACCTAGCAATCCCACAGAATTACATATATATTCAATGAGAATGACATTCTTCTGTCAGGCTGATATGCATTCTCCTTGGCTAGTGTTTTCACATAATTAAAAGAGGAAATTAATCTAAGTACCTATGTGCTTTAACTGGTGAACCGTTAAAGAAAATGTGGTAATTATTCACTCTGGAATGTTATTTGGCCACAAAACTGATAAAATCCTATCACATTTGATGACAGTAAAGATGCATTGGTAAATTACGTGAAATAAACCAGAAAGAGAAAGAAAACTATTGTACCATTACACTCCTTTGAGGAATCTAAGCAAGCTGGTCTTACAGAAAGACACAGTATTGAGGCTGATGAAGGTAAGGGTTAGGGAAAAGTCTTTCAAGGGTACAGAATTAGGTAGCAGGAAGATAGAATCCTGCCATTCTAAAAGGATGATTATCATTAACAAGGTCATATTTACATTTAAGATAACTGGAACAGAAATTGTTTTAATGTCCTTCCAATACAGAGAAAGTCTATGTTTAATTGATCATACACTGATCATTGCATATGAGCACAGGTACACGATGTACTCCATAATATCTCTGTTTTTTTTAAAATTAATGAATACCTAATTTAAATGTTTTTGAGAATGCAATGCAATCCCTAAGGCAAACAAACACAAGGGGTTTTGAAATTTTTCCTTCAATATTTTGACCCAGCCAGAAATAACCATAGTTTGGACATCAGCAAAGAGTACAAAGTTACAACCACAACTGGTTATGTTTTTAATATGACAAAACAAACAAAATTTTACTAACAATATTCTCTTTCTACACCAACCACACTAGCTATAATTATCATGGGTAAGAATGGGGGAACAAAAATCAATAGATAAAAATATGAATTGGAAGAAGTGAGGGTTTTATGAGGAGTTACAAAAGAATATTCTGTATTAGAACATAACAGAAAATATAATCACACTGAGTAAATTGACCTACCTGGCTATTTTCCAAGGCATTAACTAATATTTCCACTATGAACTTCTCTTTTTAATTAATTTTTTTTTATAAATTAGGGTTTATTCACTTTGTATCCCAGCTGTAGCCCCTTCCTTCATCCACGTCCAATACCACCCTCCCTCCCAATCTTACCCTTCCTCGCTCATCTCCTCCCATACCCTTCCCCAAGTCCACTGATGGGGTGGTCGTCCTCCCCTTCCATCTGACCCTAGCCTATCAGGTCTCCTCAGGACTGGCTGTATTTTCTTCCTCTGTGGCCTGTTAAGGCTGCTCCCTTTCTAGGTGATCAAAGAGCCAGCCACTAAGTTCATGTCATAGACAAGCTCTGTTCCCATTACTAGGGAGCACACTTGTACACTGAGCTGCCATGGGCTACTTTTGTGAAGGGTTCTAGGTTATCTCCATGAATGGTTCTTGGTTGAAGTATTAGTCTCAGAAAAGAACCATGGGCCTAGATTTCTTGGATGTGTTGCATTCCTTGTAGAGCTCCTGTCTCCTCCAGGTCTTTCTTCCTTCCCCTTCTTTCATAAGATTGCCTGCATTCTGCCCAAAGTTTGGCTATGAGTCTCAACATCTGTTTTGATACCTTGCTGGGTAGAGCCTTTCAGAGGCCCTCTGTGGTAGGCTTTTGTCCTTTTCCCTGTTTTCTCCCTCTTCCCATGTACTTCCCCTTTGCCTTTCTGAGTGAGGATTAATTATCTTACCTAGGGTCCTCCTTCTTGCTTAGCTTCCTTAGATATACAGGTTTTAGTATGTTTATCCTATATTATATGTATAATATCCACTTATAAGTGAGTATATACCATGTGTGTCTTTCTGCTTCTGGGATATCCCACTCAAGATGATCTTTTCTAGTTCCCACCATTTGCCTGCAAATTTCATGATTTGCATAATAATCAAAACCCAAAATCTACATAACAAGAAAAATATTAAAAGCAGCCAGGGGAAAAGGCCAAGTAATAAATAAAAGTAGAGCTTATTCTGAACTTTGTTATTTTCACAATGGTCGTGAGAAGTTGAAACTTTTCATGTCAAAGCTTCTGTCTATAAAAACTCCTCCCTCCATTTACTTCAGATGTCTATTTCATATCCCCTTTTATGTGAGATATAAGCATCCTCCTTTGATTCCTCCTTGGCTTCTTTGGGTCTTCTTCTGGATTGTGGCCTGGTTGTCCTGGACTCTGTGGCTAATATCCACTTAGACCTGAGTACATACTATGCGTGCTTTTCTGGATCTGGGCTACCTCACTCAGGATGATCTTTTCTAGTTTCAACCTGGGTGGGGAAGATAATAGGGATGGGGATCAAGTGCAGGGAGACAGGAGGCATGCACCAGGGAAGAGAACACAATTCAGTGAGCAGGGGCCATTTTTGGAACAGGGGAGGCTCCCCAGAGTCTATGGGAATGATTCTAGCTGAGACTTCTAACAGCAGGGGTTAAGGAACCGAAGTTGCCACCTCCTGTAGCTAGGTGGGACTTCTAGTACTGGAAGGAGGACATCAACCCACCCATAAATCCTTTGACCCCAAATTTGTCATACCTACACGAAGTGTAGGCATAAAGATGGAGTAGAAATTGAGGGAATGGCAGAACAATGAAGAGCGCAGCTTCAGACCCACCCCAAGGGAGAGAGCCAGGCCCTGTTACTATGCTATGCTTGTAGACAGGATCCTAGCCTAACTGTCTTCTGTGAGGCTTCATCCAGCAGCAGCTGAAAACAGATACAGAGACACACAGCCAAACAGTAGGCAGAGCTCAGGGATTCTGTGGAAGAGTGAGAGGAAGGACTGAGAGATCTGGAGGAGTCAAGGACACCAGAAGAAGACCTACAGAGTAAATTAACCAGGTCCTACGAGGGCCCACATAGACTGAACCACCAACCAAAGAGCATGCATTGGCTAGACCTAGACCCCCTACACATATGTAGCGGATGTGCAGCCTGGTCAACATGTGGGTTCCCTAACAATAGGAGCAGGGGTTGTTTCTGACCCTGTTTCCTGCTTTTGAATTCCTTTATCCTAGCTGAGCTGCCTTTTCAGGCCTCAGTGGAAGAGGAAGTCCTTAGTCCTCCTGGGACTTGTGCAGGGGTGGCATGGGGAGGGGGTTATTGGGGAGAGGGAGCATGAAGGTGAGACTGAAAGGGGGGTTTGGGGGGTTGGGGGCGGCTGTGAACAGGCTGTAAAGTGATTAAATAAATAAATACATGGGGAAAAACTAAGCAGTTTGCGTAAGTTTGGTGACCATTAAGTTTTAAAGGTAGATGAATTTAAGCATACGATTCTTTGATCAAGGTTACTGACTTTAACATGAGTTGAGTCTCATTAAGACTGACCCCATTATTCCATCATCATTTATGCTCTCAACTTTCATCTCTCAATGTCATTTAAGTCGCCACTGGAGAACGTGATGTGCCAAAATGTGAGTCAGCCTTATTGCCTCCTTCCTTAAAAACTCACACAGTGCACTCCACACATCTTCACTTGGACCCATACCTTGCTTCCCTGGATGAAGTGGTTCATGGTTGTTCCAGTTCCTGGAAGGCTTAAAGTTGAAGGATTATTTGAACTCAAGAGTTTATTGTTAGCCTGACTATTATAAGCAGACTCTATTTCAAGAAACAAAAACAAACAAACAAAAAACCTCTCTTATCATTCTTACTTCTATGAAATCATAGTTAAATTATGGTCAGTTAGTGGGCCATTTTCTGTAAATAACTCTTTACATGAACTGATTAATTATTCCATGTTCTGTCTGCTTCAGCACTATAAGGAGTTGTAATCATCACACAGACCATTTAGTCCATGAAGTTTTCTACATTTATGATTTGGCTTTCAAGAAGGTGTTTCAGACCTTCCTCAAGGAATCAAAGGCCTGAGAACTGGGGATTTTGTACTTTTGACAAACACTGGGATGGTTGATAGGAAAAGACTGACCCAGTAGTCTGGCCAATCAAATATAGCTCTTCATTATGGTGAAATGTTACAATCTCCAGGGCTGACATTTCTGGAAGACATGAGGAACACATTGGGATATCATCATTGTGTACCCGTTATGAAGGCTTTTTATGTGGCAATAAAAGAAAAGATGCAAAACCCACCGTGAGTGGGCTATGCCTTTCTGTGAACATGATCCCATTTGCCTGTCCTCAGATACTCATTGTGTGGCTTGGATACAGTTTCCTTTATCCAAAGAAACTAATGTAGTTTCACTTAATCTTAAAACATTTTAAATACCAATAAAAAACCCATAAACCACTCAAGTTTGGTTCAATTTAAAACTGGGAACAAATCTATTATTGTATCCCCAAAATAACAGTTACAAAAGGTTTTCTTTATGACAGCAAATGTACTTAAGAACGGTTTTCTGAATATCCATAGACTGTTTGTATGCTGAATAGATTATTCAATTTAATAAGTTCAGACAATTAGCTCTTTTGAAATTCCTTGATAGGTTAGAAAAGCATAACATAAAGCACACATTTTCAAACTTATTATATAAAGCTGAAGTGGAGAAGCAGGCAGTTAACTTACATGTCTTTGGGATCCATCGTATTCACATCTTTCAATTTTTCCTAAGCTGCCATCGGAGAAATACAGCTTTTCTGCACGGTGGTCAATGGTAAGTCCATTTGGAGTGAGTATGTCTGTGCTAATCACCACGTGTGCATTCTTCCCAGTCAACGTAGCTCTCATGATGCTGGGATGCTGTTCATTCCAGTTCGTCCAAAACATTAAACTGATTAAAACGAAAATTATGAGAAGGGTTAAAAATGTTGTTAAAAATAAAAACACTTGGTGAGTTAGAAGAATATGAATTTGTTTAATTTTTTTTCCTAATCTATGACTGTATGGAAGTCTAAGTAGTAAGGAGAAGTGAATTTCGTTTTCAGAAACAGAGTCCAGGTTTCTCCTAAAAATACCAAAAAATAAAAATAAAAAATAAAAAGTTACGCAAATACAATTGCCCTATGTGTGCCTTCAGATAACACTTTAATTAAGTAGAGTCAATCTGATGCAAAATGAATACTAATTAATTATATTACTAATCAAGGAAAAAACAATAATCTTAAATTTTTATGAACTTTATTTTCTATAACTAAACCTTAACAATATCATCACATTTCAGCAAATCCATTGTGACCACTGCAGGCAATTATGCTATGGTTATACCACATTATCTCCCTATAATTGATAAACATTAAACATCCTTTCCCCTTCCAATTTTGCTTTGGAAACTCTGCATTTCTTGTTATGTATTTTCTCAGAGAAATAAAGTGATCAAATTTTCATGTTAATAGCCTTTATCTTGTTATTCTTAAATGCTATTTTAATATACATGTGAAATTTGGGGGCAGTTCTATCAAATACTTTATTACAATATCTGTTATATACAGATGTTAGATTAATGTGTGTATAAGTGTGCTGAGAGGAAGTCCTGAGAGCTCATCAGGAGGGGAAAGACCCTGTCAGCCCTATTTTCATGGAATATAGTTCTTCTCATGTCTACAGGACTCTTCTGCTGCACTATCTGAAATAGGTTGTTGCATAGAAAGAAAGTGGAGAGCAGAAAGGCAGAGGAAGGGACTGATCCAGAAGTCTGGACACTCGAAATATCTGGGAAGAAAATCTTTAGCGTATATGAATCAAGAAAATCTACTAAAGTAATATTTTATAATATAACCAGATTGTCCATATACTCCAATACATAAGCACTAAAGCAAATCTAGGCTTATGATTATCAACATTCCTAAGTAAGTTGCTGAGAATTTTGTAGAAACCTGTTTCTGTATCATATTCAAGTAGAAATAAATGTTTCTAGTTGCTCATTTAAAAATCTCTCACATATATCTCTAGTCTTTCTTAAAAAGTAACATTGCTTTTCCCTAAGTTTTTAAAAATATAGAGGTGTTATGTTCAAGTAAGGAAATGCCACAAAAATAAAATTATCAGCAGTCCTATCAATAAATTGATTTTTAAATGAAAATTTGCTTAATTAAATGTTATATTTAGATATATGATATTAAATTCACAATTCAGCCATAATATTTTCCCAGATTGTTATATTTTTTGGAACTGTTTCCCTTTTAGTCATTTCCTCTTTCAGTTACACAGAGAAGAAAATGAAGGATGAATAATTCAATTTGAAGCAGTTCAGGGTTATAAAAGTTAATAGTATGTGAGCCAAGCCTGAAACTCAAATATTCTAGCTATTATGATTTATAATTTTTCTTTAAATTATATGTTGGTCAGCTGGTAACAAAAGTGATTTGAATGTGTCGTTAATGTCAGTTATATAGACAATGATTAAAATTGATTTTTTATGTTTGAAATTTTAGTTATGAATCACTTTTTTGTTGAAACTCTTTGATACGTATAGTTGAAATGTGTAGATTGCTAGATACAAGTTGAAAGGGTTTTCAGCTATTTCATAACTGATTTTACCAAGATGAAGAAGTCATCAATTGGTGATCATTATAAGTAATAGCAGGAGTCATCTCCCTGTGATTATTTTAATTAACTTATGTATTCCTTTGACCCATTACTGTAGAACAAATATTACTGTGCTAAGAAACTGAAAACATGAAGCAAAAGTGACCGATTTTTGCTCTTACTGTAGAAAATACTGTGCTCATCATGACATGATGTTCAATTAGGGAATTAAGGCTAACCTCAGTTTCAAATAACTTTCACAAAAGGTTCTATAAACCCAAGGTTTCTACCTCTTTCCCTCTGAGAAACTGAGGTCAGTGGAGCACAGCTCTCATCCTTCTCAACTGCTTGAGAAAAGAGCTGTTGAGTTTACTCAAAGAAGACTGGGTGGAGATTAGAGGTATATACGGTGGAATGAAACTGTTCTAATTTGCAGATAATATCGAGTTATACACAAGAGATTTGAAAAAGTCCACCGGAAAGCTTCTAGAAACAATCAACTATTTCAGAAAAGATGCGGGATAAAGAACCAATTTGCAAACAGAAGTAGCCTTTCTATAAACCAAAAAGAAACACACTGAGAATGAGATCATGGGCATATTTTCTTCTGCAGTAACAAAAAAAGACAATAAATTACCTTGGCATAAACCTAAACAATGAAGTTAAATTCCTCTTCAAGGTAAATTTAAACCTTTTAAGACAGAGATTGTGAAAGACACTAAAAAATAGAAAAACATCAAATGTTCATGGATTGGTAGATTGACAGAATTAATACTGTGAAAATTACCTTTCTACCAAATAATTTACATATTCGATGTAATCCTAATCAAATTGCCACAATATTTTTATGGCAGTAGAAAAAAGCAAAAACAAAAACAAACAGGTCCTGAAATTCATTTGGAACTGGAAAAGGCCCCAAATAGCCAAAGAAATCCCAAACAACAACAACAAAAATAATATTCAGAAGATTGCCATTTCAGACTTATAGAAGTCTACAGACATCTTACAGATTTTGTTACTTATACACTTTATTACTATACAAAGGTATAGTAATTAAAAACAATATGTCACTGGAATAAAACTGTCATGTAGGTCAACTGAATAAAACAGAAGATGAGACAGAGTACATAAAATTACAGTCATCTGAGGACAAAAACGTATCAGGAAAAAAAGTCAGCATAATCAACAAGGTACTGGGAAAACTGGATGTCCACATGCAGAAGAATGACACTTTACTCATATTTTTACCCTACAGAACATTCAGTTTGAAACCTTACCTACTAAAAATGTTATAAAAAAGCATAGGTAACGAATATGTGTTTGTGTGTTTTGTGTGTGTGTGTGTATGTGTGTGTGTGTGCAGAAAAACACTTCATGAAAAATTCTCTATTTGGCAACACTTGCCAAGTAGAGTCTCATAAAACTAAAAAGCTTTTGAATAGCTAAGGGAAAAAAACAATTAATGAAATCCTTAGGTTGGGGGAGAATCTTTGTCAGTTACTAATATCCTGACTGAAAAAAAATAAAATGTCAAGGAACTAAATGACCCACATGAAAAATGAGCTAAGGTTAGAAACGGCTCATCATACTCAGCAATTATGGAAATGCAAATTCAAACAACTCAGAGATTTTATCCTACTCATGTCAGAAGAGCTCATAAAATAACTAATATCAGTTGTTGATGAGGTAGTGGAGAAAGGGTAACCCTTGTTCACTTTTGGTAGTAACAAAAAATGGTACATCCCTATTGGAAATCAGTGTGAGGAATCTTCAAAACACACAAAAATATGAATATACCACATAATCCAGCATTATACCACTCCTTGGTATATACCCAAAGGACTCTAATTCCTAATCCACAGATATTTGCTCACCCTTGTTCTTTGCTGTCCTATTCACAACCTAGAAGCTAGGGAACAGAAACAGCCTTGATATCATTCAACAGATGGATGGATAATTAAAATGTGGTACATATACACTATTTTTACATATACATATGTAATATTTTAAGATACAAAAAGTGAAATTATATTTTCATTCAAATATGGAATGAGGAAATATTAGATTAAAGGTCACCCAGACCCAGAGTGACAGATCTCACAGGTTCTTTCTCATGTGTGGTTCCTAGCTCCAAGTTTTTAAAATATTATTTTAATTTTTAACATTTTTATTTTATATTAATCACAGGTTATGTACTTCGTATCCCAGCCATAGCCCCCTCCCGCAGTCCCTCCCTATCCCCCCCACCATCCTGCCCTCATCTCCTCCCTGCCCTTTTCCAAGTCCACTGTCAGGGGAGGATCTCCTCCCCTTCCACCTAACTCTAGCTTATCAGGTCTCTTCAGGAATGGCTGCAATGTCCTCTTCAGTGGCCTAGCAAGGCTGC
>CM053752.1:98590132-98637153 GCA_028658305.1 Pachyuromys duprasi | reverse complement strand
CTGCCAAAGGATTGGTTAGGTTTCTTAATATTTGCTTTGATACACTGCTAGGTAGAGTCTTTCCGAGGCCCTCTGTGGTAGGCTCTTGTCCTGCTACTTGTTTTCTCCTACATCCAATGTCCATGCCATTTGTCTTTCTAAGTGAGGATTAATCCTCTTACCCCAGGTCCTCTTTCTTGTTTATCTTCTTTAGGTGAAGAGACTTCAGTATGTTTGTCCTATCTTATAGGTCTATATAAATGAGTATATACCATGTGTGTCTTTCTGCTTTTGGGATACCTCACTCAGGATGATAGTTTCCAGGTCCCACCATTTGCTTGCAGATTTCATGATTTCCTCATTTTTAGTTGCTGAGTAGTATTCCATTGTGTAAAAGTACCACAATTTCTATATCCATTCCTCAACTGAGGGATATCTGGGTTTTTTCCAGGTCCTGACTATTATGAATAAAGGAGCTATGAACATAGTTGAGCAAATGTCCTTGTTGTGTACTTGAGCATCTTTTGGATATATGCCTAGAAGTGGTATAGCTGGATCCTGAGGATTCACTATTCCTAATTGTCTAAGAAAGCACCAAATTGATTTCCAGAGTGGTTGTACAAGTTTACATTCCCACCAGCAATGGATGAGGTTTCCTCTTTCTCCACATCCTCTCTAGTCCACTCATAGGGTAGGACCTCCTCCCTTCTGTCTGAGCCTAGCCTATCAGGTCTCATCAGGACTGTCTCAAGCACACTGCCTAGCTCCAAATTTTAAGATGTGAGTAAATTGCAGCAGGTAACTGACAGAAACCAGAAAAATATAAAGGGTTGAGGGTGTGTGGTCTGAGAGAGAATAGTATGATACAGGTGACTGGAAGTAGAAAATATATATAGAAATGTATATATGTGTGTGTGTGTGTGACTGTGTATCCACATATGTCCTCTTGGGATGACAAAAACTGGTGACTAATAAAACTCCAGTACTATTCATGAGAAATCTCCTTTCTAGCAGTTGTTCAGTTAGTCAGGATAGTCCAAATAATTCTAAAAACTGTGTAAGCTCTTGCTATTGCTATAACCCTTGTGTACCTCTCAGAATTTGAAGGTAATCCCCTATTAATGAAGCAACTGCACAGTTAGGGTATAGGATTCAGAATTTTCAAACTGTACCTAAACTGAAGGCCTCCTTCTTGTATAGCTTCCATACTGTCAGAAATTACTATGCAAGCTGCCAGGGTTGTGTAGCAGTTTGTGGTCATTTATGAAACCATAGGCCACAAAAATGTCCAGAAAACAAAGTATCCATAAAGGTGCCATAATGGCATTCACATGTCAGTTGCAGTCAACAACTGTGTAAATGGACTGAAAGCCACTCAATAGGAAGAAAATCATTTGTGGTTCTAGAAAAACCTAGGTAACTTTAAGAGGCTAATGAGGTCATGAGTCTTAAAGGAAAACATGCTGTTACCCCTTTGCTAGATTGACATAATTCCTTAACAACTTTTAAAAGTCTTATCCTCTAACCACAGATAAGTATCAACAAATAGATAGATACATAGATAGATAGATAGATACATACATACATACATATATACATAGAAATATGTGTAATAACCTCTCATCAAAACAGCTTTCCTCTATAGAAAATGGAGGTAATCACATAAACCCACAACTGAACACAATGAAGAGATCAATGGATTATGAATATCTGAGCCTTACTGGATATATCTGCAGCACAGCTCCTGCATCTATAGCTTGGAGAACATCAGAGAAGAAGGAACAGAAAGATTTTAAGAGTCAGTATACCAGGAAGTCTGCAAGACTTAATAATTGCCTCTTTAGAAAAGGCTGGATAAACAAAATACATATTATATATTATAAACATATATAGTGAGATTTTCCTCTTCCATAAGAGCATGCCAGTTTATAATATATATAATATTTATATATTTATAATATATATTTATATATAACATTTATAATATATAATATGTAATATTTATATATTATATATATGAACAACTAAAGTTTGTGTAAAGAGAGAGCTCACGCAGGGATGAACTCCATGGCTCCCTGGGTGGTTGTCCAGTACAAAGTAGTCAGCTCTGGAACCATACACACACACAAAGGAGAGAGAGAGAGAACAATAATAATGAAAAAAGACTGTAAGTTTGATACCAGGGGTCATGGAAGCAGTTGAAGGAAGTGGACACAGGAGGTGATAGAGTGGGGAAAGGGAAAAGAAAAGAGAAAGTGGCCTAATTGCATTCTAATTAAAAATGGTGAAGGATTATTGAGTGAGTATGGATTTTTCTTCTTCACATCTTTACCACACCATAGTAGAGTGAAACTCCACAGGTGTATTTCCACCTAACTGTTTGAGCTTCAGTTTTCTGTGTAAGATGACCTTTATGACATCTTACACACTTCTACTCACTTCTGACATTTTTTTCAACATTAATTTTTATGACATCTACTCACTTCTGACATTTTTTTCAACATTAATTTTCTCAGAGTTATTTTTTTCTTTTTCTTTTTAATTTATTTATTTTTATCTCAATCACAGGTTAGGTACTTTGAATCCCAGGCGTAGCCCCCTCCCTCAGTCCTTCCTACCCTCCCACTCCCTCCCTCATCTCCCTCCTCCCCGCCCCCTCCAAGTCCACCAACAGGGGAGGACCTCCTTCCCTTCCATCCAACCCCAGCTTATCCTGACTCCTCAGGGCTGGCTGCAATGTCCTCCCCTGGGATCTAGCCAGTCTGTCACTCCCCGGCTTGTATGAGGGAGGGTCAAAGAGTCAGCCATCAAGATCATGACTGAAACAGTCCCTGTTTCCCTGAATAGGGTCTTCAGTCCTACACCGAGCTATCATGGGCCCCATCTGTGCGGGAGTTCCAGGCCACATCCACACATGGTCCTTGATTGTAGAAACCGTCTCATACAAGACCCCTGTGCCCTGCTTCTCAGAGTAATTTTAAAAATATTTTCCTGTTGGAAGTTCCTCTGAGGTAGAAATCTAAATGTCTGGACGGTGTGTCAGCAAACGGGTGCAGTTGAAAGGATAGGTATATACAGCAATTATGTCACTGTTCTTTGATTTCTTTGGATTACTTTTAGGCAGATACCCAGTTACAGAAAATATTGGTTAAAGTAATAAAAACCTATTTTAGGCATAAGTAGATATTGATAAACCTTTTATAAATTTAGAAATCAATGCAGTCTATACACCATAGAATTTTCTGCATTTTTCACTTTCATCATTTGTACTAGTTTTTATCAAACCTCTTCCAGAGATAACACTGAACATTTAAGTAATACAGTGTTCTTGTTAAAAAAAAAATTAGAAAGGCTTATAGAAAGAACTTTGGAAGAAACCTTTATCTTTAAAGTTAATTCTCTTTAAAACACACATTGTTGTCTGTTTCCCATACTATAATGCAGTTATAATAATGCAGCCTCTTACTTTTGGCATTCATCTAAAGCCAGCACATGAGGGTGGTCATCCTCTGACATGGTGATGACTGCTTCCCTGTCAATCGCTCCGGGCTGAGTCTGGTCCACTGTGTGCCTGGTGATGGAGGACGTGCTGGAGCTGGTCCAGTACAGGGTATCCCAGGCTCTGTGATAGGCAAGGCCCTCCACAGAGCCCACATCTGATGGGAGAAAGCAGACAATAAATCACATTTTACTAAAAATGCCTTCTGACAAAATCAGTATTTAAGATATATACAAATACCCTATTTTATCAACCATTTCTCCACAAATTCTGAGTTGAAAATAAAAGTTATTCCTATAAGTAATTATATTATGACATATGCCAAATTACATTCAAAGTGTTATGTGTGTTTGCATGTGTTTTGGTGGGGGTGTAGGAATAGGTTTTTAAAAATAAAGTTATTAAATACTTTTTTTCATCCAAATATGAAAGCCACAAATATTTCATTTCCCTTTGGTGTAGAAAAATTATAGTATTCAATTTTATGTCTGATAATTAATTTTAATAAGTACATAAAGACAAAAATGTAAAAACATTGTGAAAATCACTAGCCAGGACAACCACATAGGTTCAGTGGTTGTGGGTTTTCTGCTGATGTTGCAGATCTAGAAATTTTAAGTATAACCAAATACATCAGACTGACATTCACATCAAAACCAAATAAGCACCTGACTTGCTACTGTCAATGATGGTAGACAAAATTTTAATAAGCTAGCTGGCAAGTTTATTCAACCTGTTCTGCTCAATGATTTGAAATAAGTTGGTCTCTAAAGAATACCGCAAATGTCAGGAAAAGACAAGCCATGGCATAGATTTTAAAACACAAGAGTGATGAGTTAAAAAAAACAAAGTGATCATGTCATCATGAGGTAACATTCCATCCCTGTCCTTGGGTAACAAAGCAGGCAGCTCAACTGGTGTCAGAATGATCTTTTACCTCGATTAGATTGTTACTTTGTTACTGTTCTTCCCAAGTTCAGCACAACAAAAGCTATACCCACAGCACATCCAGGCATGAAATTGCAACACAAACAGGGACTCCTGTTCTAATGCCCAGACAGTACTGAACTCTCACAAAAATCACTAGATGATAAGGGTTACTTTCATGTTTTAGAAGTGTGTTGAGAAGTTTCACCAGGGTGTAAATGAGCAATTAAGAATTTTGAGCCAGGTTTTATGTATATGATCAATTTTTAGACACCTGTTTAGATCCTCTACATACAAAGGGAATATCAAAATAAATAGCTACTACGGTTGATCCCTATCTGCTACAAAACTGAAGCTGTTTTTTATATGTCATTTTATTTAGTGAGTAAATGTACTCTAAAATTGTTTATCCTTTTTTTCCTAAGGAAACTAAAATTGATCTCCATAGAACTCATCATATTAAAGCAAAACTTTTACTCCGGATCCATCTGTATCCAAATCTTTGTTTTTAGTAGTGTCAACTTTGGAGATGCATTGAAGACATCTATTGCTTATTCTTAGTGGAAACAAGTAAATGAGCCATTTGGTCTCCAATTGTGTGACCAACGGAAACTGTATAACAAGTAATTTGCTATAACTTTCACTCACAGAGGAAACATTTTAAATTTAATAAAGAAACTTAGGCCAGAGTCAGAAATCTGTTCAGGTGTCTTCCTTTGAATCCCATGGTACTTGTTGGGAGGGATTATGTGGTTGAAAATTGTTCAAGACACTTTAGGTATTAGCTAAAATCATCATGCTTCATTACTCCATTTATGTAATTTCATATCACTGATAAATACACTAACTTTCTTGGTAAAGGTTTTAGCATTTTAGTCCTTTACCATTCATGGGAAGAATGAGAAATGTCTGAACTCTCAACAACTCAGACCAAATTGAATCATTCTTCCTTCCTTCTGCATACCCCTGTTCAGGGACTTGGCAATTACTCTCTCTGTCCTCTGTCACTGCCATCTCAAGTGAGAAGAGGTAGATGCTCGTGTTCTATGGGCAACAAATCCAGAGCATGGAAGAACATAGTATGTCTTACTATTTGAGGACATTTTCTTTGAGTTGATTTACAACCTGCCTATGGTGGCTTAAGAGAATGTGTCCCACACATTCTGACATTGGAATGCATGGTCCTTCATCGTTGTTACTGTTTGGGAAAGTTTAAGAAGCATGACGTTGCTGGAAGATATATGTCATTTGGGGAAGACTTTGAGATTTGAAAGCCACACACCATTTCTAGTTTGCCTTTTCTGCTTCCATTTTGCTGTTCTTGGCCTGTTGCTCCAATCATCAGACACTTATCAATTATCTCAATTTTAGTCCATGATGGGCTCTTATCCTTTGGAACACAGAAATACAAACTCTTCCTTCTCTAAGTTGTCCCTGTTATGGTATCTTAGCACAGCAACAAGAAATTAATCAATATACTAACTGTTAAACTCACTGGAATCTGAGACTTTATTTTACAAGGTTTCAGTAATGTTTTTATTCCCTGCCAAAACCAATAATCAATCTACAAAACTGAATTTTATTATATAGAGAATATGAAAGTTAACTTGAGAGTGTATATGAAGTCTCAAAGTTGTGGAATTATATAGTTTGCATATGCACTTGGGCATCATCAACTATCTGTATGTGTGAACAAATCTTTTTAACACAGTTTATTATTATTATTTGCAGTTTATTCACTTTATATCCCAGTTGTAGCACCCTCTCTCATCTCCTCTTAGTCCCACCCTCTCTCCTTCTTTCTCCCCTAGCCATCTCTCCTAGTCTACTGATAAGGGAGGTTCTTCTCCCCTTCTGTCTGGCACTAGTCTATCAGGTCCCATCAGGACTTGAGAGACCAAAGGATTAAATATCAATGGCTATTATTTTTTTTAAACAAACAAACATAATGATTTTAGTAGGACTATGGATATTTAGATAAAATTTAGCAAATATTCATCAGGGTGCTTTTTCTCCCTCTTCCTTCCTTTATTTATTTAACCATTTACTTGTTCGTTTATTTGAAAATATTTCTTTTTTTATTTTATTTTATTTTATTAATTTATTTTTTTTGTTATCAATCACAGGTTAGGTACTTTGCATCCCAAGCGTAGCCCCCTCCCTCATTCCCTCTCACCCTCCCCAACCCTCCCTCATCTCCTCCCTATCCCCTCCAAGTCCACCAACAGGGGAGGACCTCCTCCCCTTCCATCCAACCCCAACTCATCCTGTCTCCTCAGGGCTGGCTGCAATGTCCTCCCCTGGGATCTAGCCAGTCTGTCACTCCCTGGCTTGTATGGGGGAGGGGCAAAGAGTCAGCCATCAAGTTCATGACTGAAACAGTCCCTGTTTCCCTCACTAGGGTCTTCAGTCCTACACAGAGCTATCATGGGCCCCATCTGAGCAGGGGTTCCAGGCCACATCCACACGTGGTCCTAGGTTGTTATTTTAAAGTTTAGAGCATAAGCCTGAACCAATGCCAGCCAAATGGAGATAAGGCTAGCCTTAATGCCCTGAGGGGAAGAACTAGTCTTACTGCATTCTTTCCCACCCACTAATGATAACTAATTATATAGTTGCTAGGAAACTGGCTCATGTGACCAGGCCAGAACTGTTTTTAGTCTTGGTTCCTAAAGTGGACCAATCATTTCAAAAATCAATTTCCCTTACCCAGTCATGTAATGCCAAAACATGAAAGTCCCTGCTTGCTTTTTTTTTCCCTTTAAAAACTCTGTACCCCTAGACCTCGGGGCTGCAATCCTCTCCTGTTTCCACAAGAAGTTTGTGTCCCACGTTTGAATGTGTGTACTATTAAAAAAAAACCTCATGTATTTACATTGGAATCTATTTATTCCTGGTCTTTTGGGGTTTGTGAACTGGGCGTAACAGACTATCTGGATCCTCTTCCTCTGTGGGTAGGCTAGGTCACCCCACCAGGGAGAAGGCAATCGAATTCATGTCAGAGACTGTCTTTTCTCCCTTTACTAGGGAACCCACATGGAGAAGGAGCTATGTTTGGGTGACATCTGGGCAGGGGGTGTATTTCCTCTCTATGTATGGTCTTTGGTTGATGTACCAGTCTCTGTAGACCCCCTGGGCCCAGAATTTTTGGCTTTATTGGTCTCCTTGTGTGACCAAATCTTGTGGATGATTTCAATATTGTGGAATCACATGTTGCATGTCTGGCAACATATGTACACACCTGTATGCATTTGAGCAATAAGTTCTCTAAATTGGTCCATCAGCCAAAGTAAGAAGTTTGAGATACTGATCCTGGAAGGCAATGTTTAGTTAGCATAAAATGGATATTTCACCAATCCCTAGACCTGAAATAGCAAGTCTAGGAGACAGTTCCAGAACTTATGGCATAACCTAGAAAAGTGTGGTAACAGGACTGCTCCGGCAGCTTTACACTTCTCAACAGAGAAAATAACTGTGTTCGCTGAAGGGTGCATTGTAAAACCACAGCTTCCTCACTACATGCAGTCGACATCACTTAAGTAAATAAGAAATCCTACTCCCCTTTATCCACTTGACGTTTAGCATTTTTTAAAAAACACCCAAAAGAGAAGACCTAGTTGGTTTTATAAAAGTGAGAGGAATGAACTGGTAGTAAATAAATAAATCAGAAAAATTAGTTAATATCATGTATAATAACACTGCTTCCTACACGCTAATGTCTAAATTAATAGTGGGGAATTTGACACTAATAGCCTACCAATAAGTCCTTTGACAAATGCCCAAAGGACTTTACTTGAATGCAAAAATTTCTCTGTCATTGTTTGTTTCCTGTTGTGATAAATACTACAACCAAAAACAATTTTGGTAGGAAAGAGTTTATTTCAGCATACAGATTTTAGCCTCCCACAGATGGAAGACAAGGCAGGAGCTTAAGAAAGTGAGTGGAACCTAAGCGAAGAACACAGAGGGTCAAAACTAACTGGCCTGCTTTCTCATGCATGCTTAGGCTCTTTTCTTCCACAGTGGCTGCCCTACAAAGGGTTGGGCTCTACTACTTCAAGCAGCAATTAAGGACTTGCTCATTTGTGATAAAGGCGACTTATAAATTGATGTTCCCCCTTCCCAGGTGACTCTAGTTTGTGTCAAATTGAAAAACAAAACAAAACAGCACAATCCCATTACAATGGAGGAAGAGTAGCAGCCATCCTCTTGTGTGTGTATTGTTCTAAAGGTAGGATAAAAATTTGTCCAATGAAAAAATAAGTATTTTGTTAGAGGCTCTGCTTTTTTTCTGGGTAAAAAGGATGTAACACAAAATCAAGAAGTGTTTATCTCAGGAATGTGCTACAGCTGAAAAGGGTCTTTATTTCCTCTTGAGTGGGTACTACTTTCTTTCTAATTGCTTTTTGCCCTAGGCTGTAGGGTGCGAGTTCACTGCTAGAGTCTATACCAAGTTGTGGAACATACAGTCTTTTGAACAGTCTAGGTTACTCTGACACAGAGAAATAGCTTTCATACCTTAGTCAAGTAAAAAAGCTAAAATAAGTGCCTTGTGGATACAACACTCTTCAAATGTCTTAACTTTTCAGTTTTCAGACACATATAATTCTATGTTTCAAAATTCTGTTGTTGACATTTTAACATATAGTACATTCACCTCCTCGTTGATTTGTGTGTTCCTAAACAATGCTTTTCTTTAGTACTCTCTCTCTCTAAAATTATTCACAAAATTGTACATTTATTAGGAAATATAGAATTAACTCTAAGTATCTTCACCTGAGCTGGGCAACTAAAATGAAATACACTGAACCTCAGTCACCCATACAGTCTTCCCTGCAGAGTGAAATGATGGGTAGTAACACAAGACAAAAGGACAATCACTTCTCCAGCTCTAATCAGATTATAGGATTTCCATGTTTTCTTTCATTGTAAACAAAATGGTGTTTGTACATTCCTGATCATTTTGCTAATGTCATTTATTTTAGATTGACAAAACTAGATTCAAAGCATACCAGATGCCAAAAAGCCTTTTGGTAAACAGCTTTGGGATTGGAGCTCTTCATGGTAGAAATTTGAAATGATGTTATAAATATTTAGAACTTGTGGACTCAAGATCCAAATGATGTCTTAATTTTATCTCATTTACAATCAATCTAAATTCCAACTATCCTGGAACAATCTAACTCTGCTTACCTGGGTATCCTTGGTAGCCCTCCAAGGCCTAAAATTCAGCAAGAGTGGAGACTCTAAACACTTCAAGGCTCTGAAAGTAGCCAGGTTAACTAAATACCAATCTTATCAATAACATTGAGAAAAGAATATCAACTAGCTAGAGAGATATTAGCAGCCTTGGAGGTGATTGAGAATAGGACTTCATTTTCTCTGATGACATTAGAGAGGAAATCATCACAACTCTGTCCTTCTTTAGTATTTAACAAACCCATATGAAAAGGTAGAGGTATCTGGGCTTTGTTGAAGCTTGTTAAGGAAAACCTATTTCTCCTTTGTCAAAATAATAGGATCAGATTGTATTTCTAACCTGGGTGAAAGCTTGACATTCTATGCTGGCTAAAATATCATATACCACTGTCCTCTTTCTTAAGAATTAATCCAATTACGACTGTTGGTGACTCAGGCAGGAACCCACACTTCTATAAAACTGCTTTATCTGACAAAATGCTAAGCAGATAAGAAGAGTAATGCTCCTTAATGTGATAATATAGTTATATCTCTGTAACTGCCTTTGTTGATTGTGTTCAGATCTTGACTGCTAAGTCAGACTGAGTTCTCTCATCTTTTACTCCTTTTTATTTCCTATTTTTCTTTGTGCACTGGCACAAATACTAAGTATGCTTTCCCTGACACTTTTGGATCTTTGTCTCTCTCTTTCTGTCTCTCTCTTTCTCCACCCATTGATTTACTTGCAAATCCTCACTGCTGAATCTGCCAGTTTCTGAGTTCTAACTCAAAATGAATAATTTTTCTTAAGATACCAGCTAAAATCAAAAGCACATTTGCCCTGACATTGAATGTTTTCACTTTCTCTGAAGATACCCCCAAAACACGCATACATTCACACACAAATGCACATACATACACTCATATAACACACATGCACACATGCACACACATACACCCACACACAGACATATACATATATATACTGGTATATACCTACATACATACAGATACACACATACACACACATGCACACACACCACTTTACTGCTGACTGTGCCTATTTTTATGGACTTTAACTACAATGGCTTGGTTTCTGTTTTTATCTTCAACTCCCTCATCCTGTCATCTATCAAGATAAACAACTTGCCTGCTCTGTTTTTATTTTCAATCAAAATTTAATAAAATGGTCCTAGATGTTCCTTCTGAGTTTATTTTAAAATTATTTTATCAACAGAAGTAAGAAAAACAAAAGAGGACACTAATCCCTTGTTACAATGACTATGGAAGAATTCTAAAAGCATCCAAGTTGTAAAGGAAGAAGAAAAACTAGTCTAATAATGAATGGCAAGCTCTCACATACACAAAATGTCAAGGTTCTTGGAAGTAATCTAATGGAAAAATAGTTTCTAAATGAGCAGCATTATAACAATGTTGTACTCATATACAAAAGACATGTGAACGAGAGTTGAAACATGAATGTAGAAGGAAAAGCGGAAAACTGTCGGAGCAGGCTGTCTTCTACTCAAATTCATGTCTCATGCAAGATGAAAGTACATATTGCAAAAGTACAACAGATACATGGATATTCATCAGAATTAAAAATGTCCATGCTTCAAAAGAGAGTACTGCACAACGCAGTTAACTTAGACTAGAAGGAGAAAACATTTGTGAATCATTTACATCACATAAGACATGTATTTCAAATATGTGTCAAAAAAGCAGAAGACAATGCAGATGGAAAGTGATCAAAGACTGAATAGACATTTTTTTTTTTAATGTAGCAAAGGGCTGGCAGCCATGTGGAAGTTGATCAACATTTCTAGTCCTCAGGAAAATACCAACATAAATCATACTTCATATTCACAATGATGTGAAAAATAAAGGCAAGGTTTTGCAATGCTGTGGAAGAATTGAGAATGCAACAATCTACTGGTACAAATACAGCCTCACTGTAAAACGTGTTGAATAAGTAGTTAGCATATTTCAGGAAACTGTAATGGTAGGCGTACACCCAAGAGAAATTAAAACATGCATCAATGTATAGTACTGTTCACAGAAGCTGTGCTCATAACAGCCAAAGGCAGAAATTATCCACATGCCAATCAAATGCTGAGAGTGTGAATAGGTAGAAATATGATACAATGGAGTGTCATTAAAGAATACAATATTAAATTCTGGTATAGAGTAAAACACAGGGAAGTCTTAAATGTATTGTTCCAAAATATATAGATAAGTTGCACACATGCATTTATATTAAAAGTTCAGAATAGGCAAAGCTTGTAAATAAAATGTATATTATTAGTCTCCTGGTTAGTGGAGGGTAGAACAAGAAGGGAGTTATTTACTGCATCGTTGTTGGTTTGTCAGTATGTTTTAAAGGAAAAGGTGATAAAAATGTTCTTAAAATGAAGATGGTGAATAAGCTCCATCTATTGAACCCTGCACATCAAGAAGGTATGAGAGTCAGCTCAAAGAACAGTCACTGTCTTTTTTAAGGCTGAGTCAGCAAAGCAGATGCTTCTGATGAGTGCCTCCGCATTGCCTGAGTAACATCCTGGTCTACCCCTGACCAACAGGCTGGAATGGAAAATCCAGAAGAAGCTAGTTTTGCTCAACCAAAAGAATTCACTTTCCTCCTCTCTGGAAGAAGAGAAAAATGGCTACCTCTGGTGCCCTCTGACATACCAGGGGTTAGGCTTTCCTCTAGGCTCCTTCAGTATCACAGGTAAAAACATAAATAGATGCTTACTTCATGATTACTAAATTTTATCTGGGTAAAGTAGGTGTTTATTTCTCTCTGTCCTACTGTTTTTATGGAATTAAATGCTATACATGTCTGTATATGCTGCCTTGTATTCCTCTCCTTAGCCAATAAAACAAAACAAAAGAAAAACCTAGACATTCTGATGCCAAAGTAGACAAATACTTTAAATATTCAGAATATTCTGTTTGTACTCTAAAACAGAAGGTCAACTCTCCAGTTGAGATGCTACTCCAAAACAGAAGGGAGTTCAAACCAGTTCAGGCACACTTGGTACAGCCCTGGGAGAAACAAGTTAGTTTACACTAACCAATCTGGTGTAGTTAGACAGTCTCTCACAAAAATAAGAAGCAGGCAGGCCAACCAGGGCTGGTTTGAATCCTGGTTCGGCTGGTCACATTGGGCAACTACCTTTGTCTCCAGCTTCTTCAGCTTCTTAACATTCTACTCCTGATAGAGTCGTGCCTTCTAAATATTCTAGTCCAATTTGTTAAGTATATACTAGAATCTGTTCAACTCTAGGTACTCAGGATCCAATATCAGTACTTAAATAATCAAGAAATAGAAGACAATAATAGTTCAGATGTGCTTGAATGCCGAAGAAAATGGAGAAATAAAGTAATAAAAATAAATATGCTGAAATCTGACCCAACATTGAGCCAAAATTAAGATCATCTTGTCCCCAAGGCATGCATAGTATTAACAGAAAGCATAACTCACTTGCTATTGTTCTCTTCTATAACCACAGGCTTTCTGCCCTTCCTCCCTGATCAAACAGAAATACCATGATGATACACCTGTGCCCTATTCTTCTTAAAAGTTTATATCCTGTTATGCTTGCTAATAGGCACTGCAGCTACATCAACAGGATGTACCAATCTTGTGGTTCTTACCTTTATAAACCCCTGCTCCCTCAGCTCAGGCCTGCCATTTTAGACACACGAGACTGTGTGTCCCTGACCAGTACTGTGTGGTTTAGTAAATACTTCAATTTCATAAAGAGTTAATCCTGATCTCCTTCTTTGTGGTGAGAACAGCAATATTGAAACAATGGTACTGTTTAACACTCTAATAGATTTATTTGTTTGTTTGTTCATTTATTGTTGTTATTTGCTTTGCTGTTATTCAACAGTTTTCATTTCTGTCTTAGCTATTTTTCCTATTGGGGTGGAAAATCACCTGACAAAACAGACTTAAGAAAGAATTTGTTTCGAGTCTTTTTTTCATAGTGACATGAATTGGTATCCACAAATAGAAAGCAGAATGATGAACACTGGTGTTCAGCTTGCACCATTTCTTACATGCAGTTAAAGTCCCAAGACCAAGATCCTTGGTGTGGATCTTCACACTTCAATTTATCAAATTAGCATAATCCCTTATGGACAGTGCCACAGATGTAGGCACAGACTAACACTGTCCTTCATAAGCATGCCCACAGGCTTGTCTTCTAAGGGATTCAAATTCTGTCAAGTTGATACTAAATATTAACCATTATATCTGCCTTATTGTTCTCTTGCTTTGTTTTCTTAGATTTGAAACTTCTAGTCCCTATAATCCCATCTCATGAAAGTCTGTGTCAGGAAGAGTACTGTGAGTTTAAATTCATTTGGGCCTATGGAATAAGATAATATCTAAAAGAATAAAGCAAACAAATGGATAAACAGTGAAATAATACATTTTAGGCGAGACTCTAGACTCATTTAATAATTACCTAAATTAAAGCAGGGCTGATGGCATAGGCCTGTAATTCTAGCCGTCTGGAGACTGAGACAAGAGGATCACATATTCAAGACATATATGATTATAGAATATGTTCAGTAGTAGCCTAAGCAATGTGGTGAAACTGTCAAAAATAAAAAAGCAATAAAAATAGAAATATAGATATGACTGTTTTCAGAGGAAGAATACTATACACAGTACTAAAAATAATTTTCTTTTAAAAAACTCAGACATGCATCAAAATTTGCCTGTCTCTTGCTACCACCACAGAAAGCTAAGAAATATAAGTGAAGGCTGAGTCCTAGGTGATCCTCAGTGTGTCAGGCTTTCTAGAACAACTGGAGGAAAGCATTGGCTTGAGTAAATATTGGGACATCTCCAATATTTATAGGACCCAGAGAAGAGCATGAAGTCATTCCAAGGGGCCTGAAGTCTTGATATTGCCAGGAAAGAAGAGATCGACACCTAAAGTATTTAAAAAGAAAGTAACATTAAATTCACCCTCCTATGTTCTTGAGAAAAATTATCCCTCTGCTCAATATTAGGTGCAGAACACACTCACCATCTCCCAGGTCAACTCACATGGTGAACAACAATCCCAGCAACGTTTACTCACAAAGGGGCGGTAAAGGAATAGCCCACCATGTGTTCTTAACCAAATGAAGACCCTAGCCTACAGAGTTAACATACTCATCACATTTTCTTATGCTTTCTCCTAGCATTCTTTGCTTTAGCAGTCTGTGTAAATAACACTCTTTGCAGTATTAAATCCTTATGTAAATAATGATTGATGTTTTATTATGTGATAGTGTATTCTAGTATTTGTGGTGGCATAGAAACTGTGTGTATCTATTATGCAGAAGAAACAAAAGAATAAAATCCCTGCAAAACACAGGCATGAGTGAGAGGTAGAAATAATGACTTTTGGGATTCCATCACATAGAAATTATGGGTTGTGAAAGGAAATCAAGTGTTACATAGAGTCCATCATCTGTTCTCTGGTAATAGACCAGTAATTTCAGGAATATATATTTTGATGTCTCTCAGTTGTGCTTATTTAAATAATAGATGAGGCACACGCAATTGGACAGAACACAAAAATTAGACTTAACTTGATACAATGATTTTTATCTCTTGTAATTCCCATCCCAGAATGTAGAATTATACTATAAACTTAGCATGGATAAGAACCATCACATGCAGACATCAGTACCACAAGGACCTCATACATCTACTAATTTGTGCATTATTTCTTTCTTCTTACAATCTATCCTTCCTTCTGAAGACATTTGATCTGTGACACCCATTTTAATTGTCTTTCTCTTTGCTCTGATTCCAGGGCTGTTTATTCCATCTTTGGTCTTTTCACATGTTCAAAATCTTTAATTCTTCTCTGATCCACCTTTTAGAATCCTTTGTCTTGACTTCCAATTTTTCACTGTCACCTCTTTTCTGGTACCCTGATCCAGCAGCTCCATCTGATTTTGCCTCTTCATTCATTCCTACTGATTAATTTCTGCAGAGAAGCTCAAACAGAGGAGATGTGTTTGCAGATATTCTATTCTGTCTCTGAGAGTGCTTGGCATTTTAAAGCTATTTTTTTCAGGTGATAGGTCTTAAACTTCAGAGCCTCAATACAAGCTCTCTTCCACAAGCAGACGTAGAATTTATCCCTTTGCTTGATTGTATATGTAGATAGCTTGGGCCAGTATTTACATAGTTAAATAACATATAAATAAGTCAAAAAGGAAAAATATTTCTTTTCTAATTTAGTATAGCACTTATAAATTTAATTTCTATTTCACACAAGTTTGTTTTGATAGTTTTAGATGTTTTGGGATAAGTGCAACTTCCTGACACTTTGATGTGTTGCTGTCATCTCCAAATATAATGAACTGTGTTTATACTAAGATGTTTGGACCTGAACCCCAGTGCTTATCTGTACCTTCTTTGGCATGCCAAGAATAAGAATATATGAATTTATATTCTAAGTCCCTTTCCATTCAAAAGCATTTGTGGGGAATATAGAAGAGGCAAATATACTCTTGTTTGTATGCATGTATGTTGCATATGTATGTAAATGTGGTTGCTTGTGTGGGGAGACCAGAGGTCGATGTCAAGTGTCTTCCTCTATTGTTCTTCACCTTATTTTTTATGCTGTATCACTCTTTCTCCCTGAACCGGGCTCACTAGTTTGTCAAAACCAGTTGTGTTGCAAGCTCCAGATAGTGTGCTGCCTCTGCATTCCAACCCTGACATTATAGGATTCATCACCATTTCCACATCTTTACTTGAGTGATGGTAATGTAATCATAGGTCATTATGTTTTCAGGCCACGCACTAGACTATAGTTAGGTGCAGTTTTGATTGCAGTTCAGTGCAGTTCAGTTTGTGGAGTTCATAAGCAGAGCAATTCAGGAGAAGCTGAGGCAAGCCGCTTTGAGTCAGCCAGCTTGGAGAGGGAAATTTTGAGCCCCAATGGCTAAGTTAAAACAGCCAGCAAGAGTTCAGAAAGCTAAGAGGCTCCCTGAAAGGCTCTGTCCTGTACAATATCAAAGCAGATGCTGAGGGGTTTATACAGGGGATACAAAGTGAATAAAGTGTAATTAATAAAAAAAATATAAAAAAGAAAAGGAATAAACTCTCTGTTGGACAGAAAAAAAAGAGTTCAGAAAGAGCTAGAGTGAGCTTATTCAAAAGTAAGCCTCCAAGATGAAAATAACATCAGGCAAATAGAAGTTACTTTTACAATTACTCAAAAGAACCGTTCTGTATTTCTCATTTAATTTTTTCCTCTTCTTTCCTGTGTGGTACATCAGTCAGTGTTTTTAACCAAAGCACATTTTACCATGTCTGCCTTCTTAATCATATTCTCTATAATTACTGAAGCGACTCATGCCTGAGCTTCGGTCCCAATTAGGCCTGCAAATGCCATATTTGTCAAGCCAAGCCATTATTCACCCACCAGCTCCTTTGAACCAGAAAATACATATAATGTCTTTAAAAAATATATTAGAACCTAAGTATGAACTTGGATGGGTCATTGGATCTATCTGTCTCTCTTTCCAATATGGCCTTATTGAATGAATCTCCTTTTCTGGTATTCACTATGAAATTGGCTCTTTCGAATTATTGAATTATTCAGGTGGATAAACCTGAATTTTAGAATTAAAGACTGTGATGTGAAGTCTGGCACCATTTTGATATTCAAATTGCTATTGAAGAAAGTGTTAAGAATTTTACTAAGGTAGGGGAAAATTTTGGTGCAGTACTTTATGGTTTCTACTTCTAATTTTACACACACACATACATACACCACATTCATTCATTTTTTTAAAACAAAATTAGTCTTTTTATTCATCTGTGACTGACCAGTACTCACTATGTAGCCCAGACTAGTTTTAAACTTGCAGCAATATTCCTGTCTCAGTTTCCTAAATTATAGTCATGAGATTCCATGCACTCAACTATAAATATTGATTATTCCCTTATCTTTTAAAATGTTTATGATAGAGTCACAATTTTTATTTGTATAGACATACAATAAGTGTGTTATGTAACAATATGTTATATATACATATATATATATATATATATACATACACACACTACCATAAAATATAATAGACTAAAATATTTGGGACATTTTTGTTTCTACAGAAAAATTACATCTTACATTCAATTTTTTGAACTACTAAGTAACTGATTAGAACTTAAACAACTGCAAAGTTGTTGGAATGTTTCAGGTCAAAAGCAAAATTACAATTAAAGTTTATCTGTTTTTAGGCTTCTTAAGAGCTACTCCTTTCACATCACTCTCTGAGTCTGACCTAACATCCTGTGACTAACATGCAAAACTCTCTGAAATGTATGACCTGTATTATTCTGTGTTTTATTCTCTTTAATTCTCTATATTCCTAGTTTTTATGGTCATCATTGGTATTCCCTATATATCAATTGACACTTTATCTTTTTATTACCCAAGGCTCTGAGTGAATGCTCAGGGTCCATGACTTTACTTATAAGCACCACTATTAATGATCTCCACCCCTGCTGAGCAACATATCCCACACCCTTTTCCTTTTCCTGGGCCCATCCTGGTAAAGAAACCAAACCTGAAAAGATCATATTCAGTGAAGTAACCCAGACCTATTATCTCACTGGAAGCACCTAGCTCCAAATCTTCAGATGTGATTATACACCTTGGAGCAATTGCAGAAACCAGAAAACTCAAAGGAAATCAATTCAGAGTTTTCTGAAACATTTACCTGATGGGGAAACAGGGATTGGAGGAAAAAAAAAATTAAAATAACGGGAAGAAGAGGGTGGGGAAAGAAGATAAGGCAAGAGGAAGAGTCACAAACATATAATTTTAGGAAGTTTTTCTCAGCTATAAAAATAGAACAGTGTAGCTCCTGCCCCCTCTGGGTCCTACTATTCTTCCCCAATTCTTCCCCATGACCCCCTGATCTTCGCCCAATGTTTGGCTGTAAGTCTCAGCATCTGTTTTCATGCGCTGTTGGGTGGAGCCTCTTAGAGGACAGCTATGCTAGGCTCCAGTCTGATATCTTTAATAGTGTCAAGAGTGTCAGGGGTTGGCTCTCTCCCATGAGGTTGGTCTCAGGTTGCTCAGGCATTGGTTGGACATTCCCTCAATCTCTGCTATATCTTTATCCCTGCATGTCTTGTAGGCTCAATAAATTTTGGGTCAAAGTTTTTATGGGTGAGTTGGTGTTTCTCTCCCTCCACTAGGAGTCCTGCCCACATTTTCTCTTCCTTTGCAAGTCCTCTGTCTTCTGCCCCTTTCCCCAGTCTGTTCTCTATCCTCATTTCTCCCAACACTCAAGCTCGTTCATCAACACTGTTCCCTCTCTTCATCCACTTATTCTATCCATTTACTTCTGAGTGATATTTAAGCATCCTTCCTGCAGAGCAGGAGCTATCTCTTACATGAAGTTTGCTGCCTGCTTTTCAATCACTTTCCGCTGGTGGGGCTGCCTTGCCAGACAACAGGGCAAGAAGCAGCCCTCCGTCCTGACACAACTTGATAGGATGGGTGGGGAATCCCATATTCTGAAGGGAAGGGGAGAGGGATAGGAGAAGAGGGAAGAAAGATGAGACAGGAAGAAGAGAGGGCTACAATTGGAATGTAAAGTCAATCAATAAATTGATTTAAAATAAAACAATACAAAAATGCAATACCTGTTCTTCCTCCAAATTTCACTTAACTTTAAAGATTGTCCTCAGATAATATCTTCTTGACTCCTTTACATTAGACTTTTCTCACCCATTTATACTTGTTCATATATAATAGCACATGTCCCAAACTGCTACTTTAATATCTTAAACTGTATCAAAGTGACATTTATACCTATTTCTTTAACTATTTTGCAGTTTCTAGGTTTAAATTCACAGAATATAGAAAATCTGTTCCACACTGTTATAATCATTTTCTGTAACACTAGACCCCAGCAATGACAGGTTGTGAATATATGTCTGCTCAAGTCTCCAATTAAATGCTCAAAGACAATTCTCTGGCCTAGTCCAGGTCAAGTCAGTGTTCTATCTGTGGTGCATACATGTGAGCTCACATGAGTGTGTGCAATGCATGAATGTGTGTGTGTGTGTGTGTGTGAACACTAATCTTCTTTACTGTTTCGAAGCTTATCGTTACCATGACAGAGGCATTTTTTGTGGCTGTTTCGTCATGTTTGCTTTCCTGTACATATGCTCTCATACAAAGCCACAGTGTTCTATTTAAAACACAACATAAAATGACACTTGAGGAAAAAAAATCATCGAATAATCCTTAGGATATTAGCTTCTACTTCTGTTATTTTATTTTTATGTGTGTACATTTGTGCATGTGAGTATGTATGTACATACATGAATGCTATGTGTGGGTATGTGTGTACGCACATGTCTATGTGTGGTAGTTTATACCAGTGCATGAACAGAAGCTAAAGAATGTGTTACCCTCTATCAGTCTGTCTTATTTTTAAACCTTGAGTTAAGGTGGCCACAAAGGCTGAAAGAGCTTCCTGTCTCCATCTTCCACAGTACAAGTATTACAGGCACGTTCGACAATACTCAAGTTTTATGTAGGTTCAAGGAACTTAAACCTGGCCCCTGAGCTTACACAGCAAGGGTTCTGCCAACTCAGTTATCTCCACAGCTCCTCATATCCAATATAAATATTATTGCTAAGAATTTCTATGCTTTTACTTTTCACATTACTCTTTGCCTAGGCCATAATAGGTAGCTTCCCGGCACTCATTGTTCATGTTTTACTTTACAATTCTCAGATTTTGTTTTATTTCATTTATTTGTTTTTCATTTTTCTTTTATTAATTGCAGTTTATTCACTTTGTATCCCCCCTGTACTGACCTCCCTCCTTCCCTCCCAATCTCACCCTCCCTCTTCCCTTCTCCCCCGTGTCCCTCTCCCAGACCACTGAAAAGGGGGGTCCTCCTCACCTTCCTTCTGATCCTAGTCTATCAGGTATCATCAGGAGTGTCTACATTGTCTTCTTCTGTGGCCAGGTAAGCCTGCTTCCCCCTCAGGGGGAGGTGATCAAAGAGCAGGTCAATCAGTTCATGTCAGAGACAGTCCCTGTCCCCATTACTTGGATACTGAACTACCATGGACTAACATTTGTGCAGGAGTTCCAGGCCATCACCATGAGTTGTCCTTGGCCAGAGTATGTTTCAGAAAAGACTTCCTGTGCCCACACTTATAGGATCTGTTGCTGTCCTTCTGGAGCTCCTGTCCTCTCCAGGTCTTACTATCTCCCACTTCTCTCATAAGATTCCCTGCACTCTCCCCAAAGTTTGGCTATGAGTCTCAACATCTGCCTCGAAATCCTGCAGGGTGGAGCCTTTCAGAGGCCCTCTGTGGTAGGCTCCTGACCTGTTCCCTGTTTCTCCCTCCTCTGATGTCCATCCTCTTTGCCTTTCTGAATGGGGATTGAGCATCTTAGCCAGAGTCCTCCTTCTTGATTAGCTTCCTTAGGTATCCTATATTATATGTCTAATATCCACTTACAAGTGAGTATATGCCCTGTGTGTCTTTCTGCTTCTGGGATACCTCACTCAGGATGATCTTTTCCAGTTCCCACCATTTACCTGCAAATTTCATGATTTCCTTGTTTTTTTTGTTTTTTTGTTTTTATTACTGAGTAATATTCCATTGTGTAGATGTACCACAATTTTTGTATCCATTCCTCAAATGAGGGGCATCTGGGCTGTTTCCAACTTCTGGCTATTACACATAAAGCTGCTACAAACATGGTTGAGCAGATGTCCTTGTTGTATACTTTCTATTTGCACAACGTTATTTAAGATATTTGAGAAAAATATTTCTTAGGGCAATGGATACAGAAGGCCAGCTGCAGACTTATGACTGATTTTATGTACATATAAATCCATGCATCTCTACATGTGTGCAGATAGACACACAGTAAGTAAATGAATCACAGCAATAGCAAACACAGATATCAATGGAGGCCATTCTTTGTCTTCATTACGGAGACAGTTCTGTCACCATTATGGAAATATTTGTGACACTTCCAGCCATGTGATCCTCCAGGTTCTCAAGAGTGAATGAATTCTAATCTTTTAAAGACAATTAGTGCAATCAGCAGACTAAGTGACCAGAAAGGAGTCCCTATAATTATTGTTTATCGTGTATAAAATGACTTAATGACCAGCGGTCCCCAACTGTACTAGAATGCTATGAAGATAAATGAGGTAGTTTTTATTTAAAGCTTATGGTCTGCTGAAAAGAAGCATTATGGAAATAACTCTTAGCAACAAAGGTGCTGGTAATATATTTTAAGTAAGACAAAGTAACATGTCATCCTTCTGTCGGTTTAAAGATTATAGAAGCTTCTGAGAGAAAAAAAAAGATATTTAAATTTGAAATAAATGAATATGAGGAAAGTCCTTATCACATAAAAAATAAAATTTCAGTCAGATATGGCAGACTGATGGAATGAGACACTGCTTTGTAACTTTCATGACAATATTTTTAGACATTATTAATTTTTCCTTTAAGTGTTAAATTTACCACATTTTCATATAATCATAATACACATCTTATACTTCTTTCTTTAGTTGTCAAATCCTGTTTATTTTTCTTTGGTTTTTGAGACCTAATGGTCACATAATAAATCATATTCACATTTAAGGTTTATGAATTCAGGCTTTGTACAAAATACTGCTGTATTCTTCAGAAAGATAAAAATAGCTTGATAAAGATAAAACTGAAGCTTGTAACATGAACAGCAAGATGGCATTTGTGCATTCAAAACCCATGTGACAAATAACAATTATTGAGCTGGTTAAGAGGGTTGAGCATGAGCTAGATATAACAGTAATATTAAATGATTAAGCTGTATTGTTTAGTCTGTCAGCCAATGTCATTTATAGAAAACTGCTATGTACAGTTTTTGCATTGCACACTGCGTACTTCCTGGAGAAGACTCCTAGAAGGATTTGGGGAATCACAGCTTTACCTCTGCTTATACTGACAGAAAGTATGCAATCGCTTTTTTTTCATATTAAAAATATTGTGCCCATTTATAGTAGACCCATCAATTACTTCCTTTACTAGGATTTGAGTTACTTGGGATTGGCTTAAATTCAAAAAATTATTAATATTTGTGTGGCATTAAACATTCAAAATAGAAAACATATTCAAACAATTTTATGACAGTATACTGATATGCTTAATCAACTCAACTATTAGTTGTTATATTTCTGTTTTTAAGGATTACATAATATAATTGGGGAAGAATTATAAACTATAGTCAAGAAATAAATAGTTCAATACTCATAAAAATACACAAACAAAAGTACTAAAATTGTTTCTACATTCCTGGGATTTAGTTTAATAACGTATTTTCATTAAACATTTTAAAACCTCCTTCATATATATACAATTGGATAACCTATCTGAACAATCACTTGTATTTAATTTAAAGTATACATAGCTTAAGTATATATTAACAGTTTTTTGAAATTATTTTGTCATAAAATTCATTTAGACACAGAAATACGGACAGATATATAAAGAAAATTGCTAACATGATAAATTTAGAAATGGAAGGTACGGTATGCTTAACATCTCTACTAACTTTATTCTACCCATGATGCTACTGTTTATGATTTTCAGATGAATAGCATACTTAAATGAAGGGAACATTAATACAATATGATATTAATATACAAATACTCACATTATTCACCTGCCATTGACATTCTGAATTAAATCAGTAATGGGGTGTATAACTGATTAAATATCTACACTGCAAAAAGCACCAGTTCCAGATTTAGAGAGGCACTGCCAGACTGATCACATCATTACACTGCCAAATGCCATCTATCACTTTTACTGAACTTAACGAAGATGGATTACATCCCACAGATGAGATGCAGCATATAAATACTGCCAGGCTGATCTTCATCTGACTTTCCTCCAGAACAGACAAGCAACAAATCAATAATTGAAGAAATCATATTAGAAATTCAGTGTTATTCAGTGCCCAGAAGAAATCGTGTAGGACAGTACAGTACAGCCAGAAATGGCCTTAACTCAATGAAACCTGCTAACCCCTGTTTTTCTGTAAAATTGTCCCATTTCCCCTTAACCATATTTACTTCATCAGCTTCAATGAAATGAGTTCATAGCATTAGTCATCACTACTGACTTTTACAATTTCAAAAGGAGACTGGTTTAGCACTAAGAAAACACTTTACAGAAAACCTTCTGTAGCGGGTCCAGTATGCCTGGTGACCCAAGCTGCAGAGCCCACACTGGTCAAGAATGTTAGTTTCAACCTACTGCCTTCAAACATTGAAACAAAATGAATACCATAAAATATTTGTAAGCAAAGTACTCATACCACAACTTCAGTGTAAATTTAGTAGCATTTCTCCATTAAACATCTGTGTATGTTTCTGTTCATACAATATTTAGCCCTTACCATTTACCTTTTTGGAAAATGCCTGTAAATTGCTTCAATATTCCAAGCATTGGAGACCTGAATTCTCTCTGCCTGCTGCCTTTGACAACATTATGACAACAAATAGCATGTAGTCAGGACTGTGTGGCAAAGGAGAGAATGATGTCTCACAAGCTGTAAAGCAGCCGAGGAAATGCTTTAACATCTACACTTACTTCTAAATGCATCATTAGAACTTTAATTAAGTTTTTACCCTTCCACTGTGCATCTTAGATGGCCATAAAGCAGGTAACCATTCAGAAATGAAAGAATGAACCTAAAGAGACAATCACTAGGTATAATAGAGAATGAATGAATAAGACAGTGGTTACCATTTTGCTCTACAAGTAGAGTGGATGTTGGTTTTGTATTCATAGTGCCCATACATGAACCTTTAATTTAAGAAACCATTTAATTCTGAAAACAGGTTAAACACTTCCAACACTAAAAATGACTAGCCTGAATTACTATGTATGCCTCAAAAACGATGTCTAATTCTTCCCTTCTGATTTTAAGGTTTCCAAAATCAAACATTTAAACAAAACAATATGAAAATGAGGTGTAAATAGAGTTTCAGTATAGGATAACATATAGTTTTTAAACACAACCTTGAAACACAGTCAACAAAATATGAAAATAAGGCATAAAGTTTCTCTTTGGCAGATCAGCTTTTAAGTGAAAATGTAAATGTTGATTTTATTTCCTCAGACGAGCAGATGATATGAGATCTGTTCCCAAACTGTACAAATACAAGGGTTGCGGTGACCCCATAGTGTTTCCTTCTCTGTTCTAGCTATCCCTAGGCCTAGGGATGGAAGCTCTTAGTCTCCATACAAGCTAATACCTTCTGTCACCCAAACCTTGAAAACTTCAACTTCCAGCTTCCAGCTTCTAACCTATGCCTTGAATGTTTCAGCCTCTGAGACTTATTGCTGAATTCACTCACCCTTTCTAGCTCTTTCTGAACTGTGGCTGGCTGGTTCAACTCAGCTGTTCTTGCCCAAACAAGCTCCTCTCTAAGTCTGTTTGTTTAGTTTGTCTTCTGACTGAAACGCTCTGCTTGGTCTCAAAGTAACTTTGGCAATATGTTCTAATCATCTGGCTCCTTCTCATTCTCAGGCTTGTTCTCTTGGTAACCTGTCTCTGTAAAACTGTGCTAGTCAAACTGCCCTACACACTCTTCCTCCTTGTTTTCCTCCTCTTCTCTTCCTCTTCCTTCTCCTCCTCCCACTTCTACTACCACTGCAACTACTACTGCTCTCTCTCTGTGCTGTTCTGTTTTTTAAATCTATTTATTATTATTATCATTATTATTTACAATTTATTCACTTTATATCCTAGCTGTAGCCCCCTCCTTCATCTCTTCCTGGTGCCCCCTTCCCTACATCCATCCATCCCTTTCCCTCCCCTAGCTGCCTTCTTTAGTCCACTGATAGGGGAAGTCCTCTTGTCCCTTCATGGTCCTTTTATATCACCCTTCTTCCATAAGACTCCCTGAGCTCTGTCAAAAACCTGGCTGTGAATTTGTGCATCTGTTTCAATCCCCTGCTGGTTGGAGCCCATTAGAGGACATCTGTGGTAGGCTCCAGCCCTGTTTCCTCTCTTCTTCTGCTTCCATTGTCTATCCTGTTTTCCCTTCTGAATGAAAATTAATCATCTTCCCTAGGGTTGTTCTTGTCATTTAGCTTCTTTCGGTCTGTAGATTTTAGTATGTTTATCCTATTTAATATGGCCAGTATCCACTTATAAATGAGTCTATATCATGTATATCTCTCTGCTCCTGGGATAAGTGCCCCTCTTTCCTGGGCAGTTCTCATGACATTTGGGCATATCCTATCTCTGATTCATTCTGTCACATTTTTCTCTGATTCATCACTTTGTCTGCAACTCCATTAGACTCCACTTTCAACCGTAATTGCTTCCTTTTGTAAACTAAACTTACTTTCATTGTTTGCAAATAAAAGTCTGTATTAAGGGTATGCCTGCATTCCAGGAAGATCATACTGTAATTCAAGGCATGTCTGCATTCCAGCTGGATCACATAGACTTAGAAGGTTTTTAGATGTGATATATTGACAGAGCAGCCATGTTGCTAGAATAAAATTCTTCTACATCTAAGCATGTCTGTCATCTCTGGATTTATTGCTTTTGTCCATACCTTTTCAGTTATACTGTGATGATTAGATAATTCAATGTGTCACTAACTTCTGATAATTTGAATTTTGTATGTTTCCTTATGATAGACTTGCTTCTATATGGTCCATTTAATAAGAATCTACAGCTTCAAATAACTTGTTTGAGTAGAACTAAATAAGACCAAAACTTTTGTGTGTATACACGAACCACAAGTACAGATGTGTGCACCCACAAAAAGAGACAGAGACAAAAAGAATATATGTTGGCTCTAGACGCAATGTGATAACCTTTGTTGTCTTTTCTTACTCACTACTCACCTATTCTTGAACATAGTGTTGTAATCTGCTTAAACTTTATAGTCCCTCCCTTGAGAGATACTTCAGTTCTTAGCATGACTATGATGTCCCATTTTTTAAAATATGATTTTATTATTATTATTATTTTACTTTTATTAATTATGTTTAATTCACTTGGTATCCCAGCTGTAGCCCCCTTTTCTCCCCTCCAAATCTCACTCTCCTTCCCTCTTCTTCTCCTATGCCCCTTCTCCAGTCCAATGATAGGAGAGGTCCTCTTCCCCTTTCATCTGACCCTCCTCTATCAGGTCTCATCAAGACTGGCTGCATTGTCTTCCTCTGTGGACTGGTAAGGCTGCTCCCCCCACAGGTGGAAGCCAGCCCCTGAATTCATATCAGAGAGAGTCCCTGTTCCCATTACTAGGAAACCCTCTTAGACACCGAGCTGCCATGTGCTCTATCTGTGCAAGGGTTGTAGGATATCTCCACTCATGACCTTGTTTGGAGTATCAGTTTCACAAAAGACCCCAGATTATTTTTTACAATTTAGTCACTTCACATGCCAGTTGTGCCCCTCCCTCGTCTCCTTCAAATTCCACCCTCCCTCCCTCTTCTCCCTCTATGCCCCTCTCCTAATCCACTGATAGGGGAGGATCTCCTCCCCTTATATATCTATCTCACCCTAGCCTGTCAGGTCTTATCAGGAATGACTGCATTGTCTTCCTCTGTGGTCTGGCAAGATTGCACCCCCCAAGGGAAGGTGATTAGAGAGCCTGCCAGAGACTGCCCTTGCTACGGATCCCCTTGGAGACTGAGCCTATGGGCTACATCTCAGCCAGGGGGTTTAGGTCCTCCCCATGCATGGTCCTTGGTTGGGGTATCAATCTCTGCAGAACCTCCAGTGCTCGGTTTTTGGCTTTCCTTAGAGGCTGAAAAAGCATTTGACAAAATCCAACACCCATTCATGTTTAAAGTTTTAGAGAGATCAGGGATACAAAGTACATACCTAAACATAGTAAAGGCAATATATAATAAGCCTATGGCCAACATCAAACTAAATGGAGAGAAAGAAAAATCAATCCCATTGAAGTCAGGGACAAGTCAAGGATTCAACATAGTACCTGAAGTCATAGCTAGAGTAATAAGATAACTAAAGGAGATTAAGGGGATACAAATCAGAAAGAAAAAAGTCAAAGTATCACTATTTGTAGATGACATGATAGCATGTAAGAGAACCCAAAAATTCTACCAGAGAACTCCTTTATGTGATAATTGCCTTCAGCAAAGTGGCTGGATACAAAATTCACTTCAAAAAAAATCACTAGCCCCTCTGTATATAGAAGACAAACAGGCTGAGAAAGAATTTAGGGAAACAACACTCTTCACAAATAAAATAAAAGGCCTTAGTGTGACTCTAATCAAGCAAGTGAAAGATCTATATGAAAAAAACTTCAAGTCTCTGAAGAAAGTGATTGGGTGGGCAATTAGTTTCACAAAAGACCCCTGTGTCCAAATATATTTGGTCCTTGTGGAGCTCTTGTCCTCTCCAGGTCTTATTAACTCCCCCTTCTTTCATATGATTCTAGCACTCTGCCCAAGGATTGGTTATGAGTCTCAGCATCTGCTTTGATACACTGCTAGGTAGAGTCTTTCAGAGGCTCTCTGTGGTAGGCTCCTGTCCTGTTTCTTGTTTTCTCCTACTTCCAATGTCCATCTGATTTGTCTTTCTAAGTGAGGACTGATCATCTTACCGCACAACCTTCTTCTTGTTTAGCTTCTTTAGGTGTACAGATTTTAGTATGTTTATCCTATCTTATAGGTCTAGTACCCACTTATAAGTGAGTATATACCATGTGTGTTCTTCTGCTTCTGGGATACCTCACTCAGGATGATCTTTTCTGAATCTCACCATTCGCCTACAAATTTCATGATTTCTTTGTTTTTAATTGCTGAGTAGTATTCCATTGTGTAAATGTACCACTGTTTCTGTATCCATTCCTCCATTGAGGGACATCTGGGTTATTTCCAGGTTCTGGCTATTACAAATAAAGCTGCTATGAACATGGTTGAACAAATATCCTTGTTGTGTACTTGAGCATCTTTTGGATATATGCCCATGAGTGGAATAGCTGGATATTGCGAAGCACTATTCCTACTTGTCTGAGAAAGTACCAGATTGATTTCCAAAGTGGTTGTACAAGTTTGCATTCCCACCAGCAGTGGAGTAGGGTTCTCCTTTCTGCACAACCTCTCCAGCATGTGTTGTCACTTTAGTTTTTGATCTTAGTCATTCTGATGGGTGTAAGGTGAAATCTCAGGGTCGTTTTGATTTGCATCTCCCTGATGGCTAAGGACATTGAGCATTTCTTTAAGTGTTTCTCTGCCATTCTATATTCCTCTACAGAGAATTCTCTGTTTAGTTCAGTGCCCCATATTTTAATTGGAATGCTTGATTTGTTTCTTTTAACTTCTTTAGTTTTTTTATATATTTATATATATTCTGGATATTAGCCCTCTGTCAGATATAGGGTTGGTAAAGGTCTTTTCCCAGTCTGTAGGCTGTCATTTTTTTCTGACAACAATGTCCTTTGCTTTATAGAAGCTTTTTAGTGGTTAAATATATTGTAAAGGGTTTAGAACCCAGCCAAACTCCAAGTTTTCTTGTCTCAAAAGGATCAATTTTAAGTACAACAAAGCAGTTGTCAGGCTGTGGCAATTATCTGTGGCTGGACCTATCTTAAAAAGCTTCTTTTTGATTAGATTTCCTGCACTCTGCCCAAAGTTTAGCTATGAGTCTCAGCCTCCGCTTCAATACCTTAATCCATAGAGTCTTTCAGAGGCCATCTGTGGTAGTCTCCTATCCTTTTCCCTGTCTTCTGCTCCGGATGTTTATCGCATTGGTCCTTGAGACAAGAGATCCAAAAGGAGATTGATAGAGCCCACCCGCCCCCCAAAGAAAAACCTGAGCCCTGGGGCCCCTGCAGAAACTGATATCCCAACCAAGGACAATGCATGGACAGGACCTGAAACTCCTGATCAGATGAAACCATAGACTCAGTATCTAAGTGGGGGTCCGCAGTAAGGAGAGGAGGGGCTGTCTCTGACATGAACTCAGTGGCCCGCTCTTTTATCACCTCCTTCTGGGGGATGCAGCCTTGCAGACTACAGAGGAAGACAATGTAACCAGTCCTGATGAGACCTGATAGACTAGGGTCAGATAGAAGGGGAGGAGGTCCTCTCCTATCAGTGAACTAGGGGAGGGGCATGGTGAGAGAAGAGGGAGAGAGCCACAGCGGACATACAGATTGAATAACTTGTAATAAATGATAATAATAAAAAATAAATCTTCTGTGAATATAAAAAAAATAAAGCTTCTGTGAATGTAAAAAAATAGATTCTTTTTGTAAAGAACTAATACATTTACTCTTTCATTTTTGGGATTATGTTTAGCCCTTACAGGGAAATAAGAGTCTGTGAAATGGAAACCTTTTCTATTTCTATCTAGATATCCAAGTCTATCCAGGAGAATAAGACCTGGCTTCTCATTACAAAAGACTGAGAGAGGTGTTCTAATGACTCTAAGAGATAACTGAGGCTACCCCACACCTTTCTAGCACAACAATAAGATGATCCACACACACCAAATTTAAGGAATATCTAACTATAAATACAGCCCTACATAAAACACCAAAGAAAAAAACTCCAACATAAAGACTTTAGCCACACCCAGAGAACACAAAGAATAAATTTTAGGGCAGCAAGTCAAAAGATGGGAAACATACTACATACATACATACACACACACACACACACACACACACACTACCAGCACAAAATAAAATGAATCAACACAGCTCATTGATCTCTCTCAACATCAATGGTCTTAGTTCCTCAGTAAAAAGACACAGATTCTCAGAACTTGAAAATAAGATCTATGCTTCTGTTGCATTCATGAATCATCAAGGAAAGATATCACCTCAGGGTAAAAAAAAAAAATAGAAAAAGATATTCCAAAGAAACAGATCTGGGAAACAAGTTGGTGTAGCCCTTCCAATATCTGACAAAATAGAGTTCAAACCAAAATTAATCAAAAGGGAATGATCTTACATACACATCTAAGGAAAAATCCACCACGATGACATTGCATTTATTAACATCTATGCACCAAACACAAGTGAAACCAAAGTCATAAAGTAATCTCTACCACATTAAAATCACATGTTGACTTTTATAATCTTGAAGGGCATCGATATCCTGAATGCAAGTCATTCTCACAACATCTAAGCAAACAAACAAACAAAAGATATCATAAAACAAATGAACCTAATATAATATTTCACCTAATTACATACACACAAAATTATACCTTTTTTGCAGCACCTCAAGAAACTTTCTCCAAAACTGACTACATGCTCAGACACAAAGAAAATCTTGACAGATACAAAAAAAATTGAAATAACATCCTTAATCATATCTGACCACACAGATTAAATCTGGATATCAATAACAATAGAAACAACCTAAAGTTTACAAATTCATGGAAACTAATTCCTGCTATTGAATGGAAAATTACTTAAAAAGGAAATTAAATATTTTCTAGTGAAATACCTGTATGAAAAAAATAACCTCCAAGTCTCTGAAGAAAGAAATTGAAGAATATAACAGAAGATAGAAAGATATCCCATGTTCATATATCAGTAGGATTAACAGAGTGAAAATGGCTATCCTACCAAAAGCAATCTACAGATTCAATGTAATTTCCATCAAAATACCAAAACAAATTTTTACAGAACTTGAAAGAACAATTCTCAATTTCTTATGAAAAAAAAAAAAACAGAATAGCTAAAACAATCCCGTATAATAAAAGATCTTTTGGAGGTGCCTCCATCCCTGATCTCAAGCTGTACTATAGAGAGCAACAGTAATAAAAACTGCATGGTACTAGCATAGAAACAGAATGGCGGGTCAATGGAATCAAATAGAAGACCCAGAAATAAACATACACACCTATGGAAACTTGATTTTTGACAAAGAAGCCAAAACCATACACTGGGAAAAAAAAGACAGCATCTTCAACAAATGGTGCTGGTCTAACTGGACGTCTATATGTAGAAAAATGCAAATATATCCATATTATATTTCAGTTCAGCATACAATTCAGAGCTACCAGCACAAAGAAATTATGTTTGTAATGCATAAAAACCTATGTGTGTGTGTCTCTGAGTGTGTGTGTGTGTGAAATATGCCACATTACTCCTATCTATGGGAGCACAACTGACTATCAATCTTTTCTGGAGAGTATGGTTTCATTTTTACATTTAATATTTTATTTAATCATTTTATAAAGATAAAAAGAAAACAGTGGTAGGTATAAAACCTGTGCTAGTATGCTATGTGGAAATTGCTCAGAAATGAGACTGCTTTCTTATTTTTAATTCAAGATACTTTATCATTTATCTGTACTATTCTGTTATTTCCTAGGGGAGACTATTTTTTTTTACTTTTTTAAAATATTAGTTACAGTTTATATCCCAGCTGTATCCCACAACCTCAGTCCCTCCCAATCCCATCCTCCCTCCCTCACCTCCTCCCTGCCCCTTTCCAAGTCCACTGATAGGGGAGGACCTCCTCCCCTTTCATCTGACCCTGGTTTATCAGGTATATTCAGGACTGGCTGCAAAGTCCTCTGTGGCCTGGCAGGGTTGCTCTTCCCTGGGGGAGGGGAGAGGTCAAATAGCCCACTATTGAGTTCATGTCAGTAATAGGGTGCCCAGTTGGATACTGAGCTACCATGGGCTACGTCTGAGCAGAAGTTCTAGGTTATATCCATACATGGTCCTTGGTTGGAGAAACAGTCTCATAAAAGACCCCTGTGCCCTGATATATTTGGTCCTTGTGGAGCTCCTGTCCTTTCCAGGTCTTACTAACTCCCCCTTCTTTCATATGATTCCCTGCACTCTGCCAAAGGTTTGCTTAGGAGTCTTAATATCTGCTTTGATACACTGCTAGGTAGGGTCTTTCTAAGGCCCTCTGTGGTAGGCTCCTGTCCTGTTACTTGTTTTCTCCGACATCCAATGTCCATCCCATTTGTATTTCTAAGTGAGGGCTGATCATCTTACTCCAGGTCCTCTTTCTTGTTTATCTTCTTTAGGTGTATAGATTTCAGTATGTTTATCCTATCTTATAGGTTTATGTAAGTGAGTATATATCATGTGTGTCTTTCTGCTTTTGGGATACCTCACTCAGCATGATCATTTCTAGGTCCCACCATTTGCCTTCAAATTTCATGATTTCCTCATTTTTAGTTGCTGAGTAGTATTCCATTGTGTAAAAGTACCACAATTTCTGTATCCATTCCTCAACTGAGGGATATCTGGGTTATTTCCAGGTTCTGGCTATTACGAATAAAGCTGCTATGAACATGGTTGAACAAATGTCCTTATTGTGTACTTGAGGAACTTTTGGATATATGCCTAGGAGTGCTATAGCTGGGTCTTGAGGAAGCACTACTCCTAATTGTCTGAGAAAGGGCCAGCTTGATTTCCAAAGTGGTTGTACAAGTTTGCATTCCCACCAGCAATGGAGGAGAGTTCCCCTTTCTCTACAACCTCTCCAGCATGTGTTGTCACTTTAGTTTTTGATCTTAGCCATTCTGATGGGTGTAAGGTGAAATCTCAGGGTCATCCCTGATGGCTAAGGATGTTGAACATTTCTTTAAGTGTTTCTTTGCCATTCGATATTCCTCTATAAATAATTCTCTGTTTAGCTCTGTTCACCATTTTTTAATTGAATTGCTTAATTTGTTGCTTTTTAACTTCTTTAGACCTTTATATATTCTGAATATGAGCCCTCTGTCAGATATAGGGTTGTTGAAGATACTTTCCCCGTCTGTAGGCTGCCATTTTGTTTTGATGACAGTGTCTTTTGCTTTACAGAAGCTTTTCAGCTTCATGAGGTCCCATTTATTGATTGTTGATCTTAGAGTCTGTGCTGTTGGTGTTCTCTTCAGGAAGTAGTCTCCTGTGCCAATGAGTTCTAGGGTCTTCCCCACTTTTTCTTCTAACTGATTTAGTGTGTCTGGTTTTATGTTGAGGTCTTTGATCCACTTGGACTTTAGTTTTGTGCAGGGTGATAAATATGGATCTATTTTCATTTTTATGCATGTAGGCATCCAAATGACAATATAGTATAGGCAAAAGTAACAAGGGAATAGCCAAGCTTCTACCTCCATGGTTACTTAAATCCTTAGAGAGAGTTCTTTTAAAAATTAATAAAGGTTAAGTGGTGTTTCTTACAGTGTTATTCATGGTGTGACAGCATCATTGGAGTTTTGTAACTTCTACAGCTTAGAGATTTTCCAGGTTGTACCTTTATCAGTCAGGGTTTTCTACAGGAATAGAACATTTTATCTATCTATCTAACTATCTATCTATCTATCCATCCATCTACGATCTGTCTATCTGATTGAGTTAACCCAGAATCACAAAAATAATATGGTAACTCTTCACTTATATGTGGTTATTAGCTGTAAGTCAATGATAACCAAGCTATAATCCATAGAACTACAGATTTATTGGAATGGCTTACAGGCTGTAGCCCAGCTAATCCAACACATAACTGGCTGTGAAACAAATGTTCATGAATATGGTAGTTGCTCAGCCAACAATGCTGGATATCTCAACTGGTCTTCCATATATGCTGGAAGATCAGAGAAATAGGCTCCAAAGCTGGTGAAGGAATAAAGGCAATAGCAAGGTGTGGTCACTCAGGCAAACAGCAAAAGCTTCCTTCTTCTATGTCCTTAAATAGATTTCTATCAGCAGGTATGGCCCAGATTAAAGGTGTGGCTTCCTTTTTAATTAAATTTTTATTCTTTTTACATTAATTACATTTTATTTGCTTTGTATCCCAGCCGTATTCCCTCCTAATCTATCCCTCCCTCTCTCATCTCCTTCCATGCCCCTCTCTATGTCTACTGATAGGGGAGGTCCTCCTACCTTTCCATCTAACCCTAGTTTATCAGGTATTATCAGGACTGGCTGCAATGTCCTCCTCTGTGGTCTGGCAAGGCTATTCCTCCTTCAAGGGGGATGATAAAGCATGCTGTCTTTCAACCTCAAAATCCAGATCAGTGTTGTGTGTCTTCTTACCTCAAAGGTCAGGACCTGATATGAATTCACCTACTTCAAACCAAGAAAGAAATCTCTCACAAGTGTACCTTCCATTTCTGCAGTATAGTTCTTTGCAGATGCAGTCTAGCTGATAACCAATAATAGCCGTACAGTAAGCAATGATTAGAGTTTTAACAAGTTAGCTAGATGTCCCTAGTGGGTGATTCATTTTATGAACTCCTACAGGATAATTTATAAATAAGTGGAAAGAACCAGACTGTGGGTTTTGGTTTCACCATGTAAATAGTCAAAAAACATGGTAACTTAATAAAAAATAAAAAGAAATAATTGAAAAGAAAAGTAAACAGTAGGTATAGTGAAATTACATTTGCTACTCTAGCTCTGGATATGGTGAGGAAGGAAATACTCCTGCAATTTGAAGGGTACTCTGGGTTACTATTACTCATGTAAATAGTTCTATTTACATGAGCCTGAGCTATAGAGTACGAACATATCTTAAAAAGAAAAAAAAAACATGATTCTGTTTACACATGCCATTGAAACCAGAAATTTAGAATAATCAGGAGAAAATGTGGGGAGAATTTTTGAGATTATAGGACACAAAGAAGTTACAAGTTATATGATCTAATTTACAATGTGAAGTCAGTGAGTAATAGCAGCATTCAGGGTTTTTGCTAAATTAGGAAACAAAACAAAAACATGAGTGATTGCTTTTCTTAGAATAAGAGAAAAGTTTAACACACTGAAAAATGAGTTTTCTCCTAGAAAGTGGAAGTAACAAAGGCAAACACTAGGCTAAAATGTAAAGAAACCAGTATACAGTGAGAATGAACACAGCCAAGGTCACTTGCTCAGTGTCACAAGCCATGGGTGTGATCAGAAGGGAGAGGTTCCAGTATGAACCTTGTATCTTTCCTGGAGTTGGGGTTCAAGCTGTCCAGTTGGAGAAATTCTTTTTACCCACAGATTTGCTATATTTTCGAGGAAAATTAATGAGAGGATTTCTACTACACTCTTGTACTTCACAAACAAGGTTGACCCTGCAGTGTTCAGAAAAGAAGGAGAGTATTATGTTAATGACTTCAGTAGCATGAGATCAAGCTTCTCTGGAATCTAACCCAAGTGTAGAGAGGGAAAGTGCCCTGTCCCTCCTAGCCTGATCATCCTCTCACCTTAGAAGCACTAGTGACAGTCACAGCTCTGAAGCAGAACCCATCAAGAACCAGCTTATTTCAGCATGGTAGCAGAGCAGCATGCTCTTTCACAACATTAAGGAAACGAGGAGCAAAGCAGCAGAGTGGCAATGTGGTTCCTTTCATCTATGAGGACTACATATGCTTAAGAAGTGGCTATTAAAGAAACCTGAAAACAACAGAAGATTAGAAATAAAAGAACAGTAAAGAAAAACATACCTACAGATACCAAAAACCATGACAAACATTGAAACATCATTCATAAACCCTCACGCTAAGGGTCAACTTATGTTATTCAGTTCCTTTACCCAACAGGTGAGCTCTATCATTAACCAGAATAACAACCAAACCAAACCAAACCAACCCACCAACCAGCCAACCAAACAAACAAACCAAAAATCAATTTGCATGGCATGGTTAAATGCAAGGAAAACTACCAAAAGTAGACATCATGCATCAATCAGATAGACAGGCAGACTACCACTAGTTTAAAACATTCCAGAATAGTAAAACACAGGACAAAAACTATCTTAAAGACTAATTAAAAGTTAAATACAAGAACAGTGCAACACACATTAGGACTGTTTTGGTATATGTGAAGTAAGAATATGTTCTATGCTAAAATACAATCACAAAAATAAGAAAGCTGGGAATGAATTTTTGTAAATTGTTGCATATTTTCTAATGCCAGAAATACACATTATTGAATAAAAATAAGACACAGACAAAACTGTTTGAAGTAAAAATGACAGAATTCTCCTAAACTGACAGGAAAAAAACAAAGATTCAGAAAACCTACAGAGGACAAGATACTTAAATGTAAACAGGGAAAGTATACAATGTTAGAAAACAGTATCATAGGCTATGACATCACTCAGAATGGAACCAGACCCAGACAGGAAATTCTGAAAGCAGCAAGGCAAATTCACCTAAGTATAGAACAACACAGATGAAAAATATGCATCATATCTCTCATTAAAACCATATAAGTATCAGAATATGGTGCAAAATTTTAATTTGTTGAGAGAAAAATCAATGTACCAGCAGAGAATTCCAAATTCGGGGAAGTTAGTCTTCAAAACTAAAAGAGAAATACAATCTTTCTTGAGAAAATAAAAGCTAAGGGAATTCATTGGAAATGAATTTGTTCAAAAGTTATAGAAACAACTTCTTCACAGAGATAGAACATGAGAAAAGTTTGAATGCAAACCTAAGTAAAGTACGAGTATTTGAAAATGAAGAAATAGAGGACGAAAGTTTTATTTCATGTGTACTGATTTTTATTATACTTGATAACTTTTTTCAGTTGTAACGCCTTATTGTAATGACTTTTTATTTGTTTTGTTTTTCTTTGTTATTGTTTTTATGGAAACCAGAGGTATGGTTATAACTGTCATAGTCTGATACTAAAAATGTAGGAATTATCAGAAGTTGGAAAATTACAAAATATCCAGAGCAACAGTGGGAGAAGTAAGCAAAGTTCTTCCATAATATTAAGAACCAGGATAACTTGGCCTGTTTCTGAGATCTTGCCTATGTGTGACCCAGAACATATCTTCCTAATGTCAAAGTTGTCTTTGTTCTTAACACCCAGACTTATTCTGAAGACCTGTTAAGATCCCTGCATCCATCCTAGAAATATAAGTGGAAAAATCACCCAAATATTTAGAGATTGAATAGCATATGATTAAATGAAACATAATTCAATGCAGAAGGCCCTAGAAAAATTATAGAAAATTCGGGACTAAGTAAAAATAAATTATTCAAACATGAAAATGCAACAAAAGTGATATTTAAAGGAAAATTATTGTAATAAACAAGTACGAAACAGAGGTTTTTAGAGTTTATTTAATAACCTGACCCTATCATATGTTGCCTACAAAAACTTATATTAAATATACAGACATAGATACGTTAAAAGTAAAAAAGATGGATAAAATGTGTACCCTAGGAGTACACCTAAGGGAACTGGAACACTTTCATTAATTCAGTTGAAGTACATCTTAGAACAATAAACATTATCAGGGATAACAATCTCATGATATAAAGATAAGGAAATCATGTCCCCAGGAAGACATAATCTTGAATCTATTAGAGTCTAACAAGGAACTCCAAAATACATGAGGACAGACTGACTACTGCAGTGAGAAACAGACACTATTATGTCAGCTGAAGATTTCAATGCCCCTCTTGTGGTATTTGATACATTAAATAGGCACTGTAAATCAAGGATAGAATTTTCCTGAGAAACCCCATCAATCAGCTTGATCTAACTGACTTTTACAGAATACTTCAATAGAAGCATCAAACATACTTATCTCATCTCACATGGAAAATTTATTTAAATTGAGAACATTCTGTGCCATAACGCATAGCTGAAAATTTTCAAATAGTCGAAATCAGAGAAAGTTTGTTTCCAGACCACAATGGAATTAAATAGGAAATTAATAACAGAAAAAAACTTGAAAAATCCCCCAAATATTTGGATATTCCAGAACATATTACAGATTTGTGAGATGTCTGTAAAACAGGAAGACATGAGGTCAAATTCTCCGCACCTATAAGAAGCTGGGCATGACAGTACATGCTTATGTAAATAAACAAACAAACAGCAAGAACCCAGGAGCTAGCTAGCACCAAGTTTAGCTAAAAAGAGGGATTTCAAATTTAGGAAAATAATCTGTCATAAAAATATAAGGTGCACACACCACTGTAGACACAACACAGTTGTTGTATAACTGATAAACAACACCTCTAGTAAACATTCAGCTAGCTCAACTGGATGTGTAAATTAATGAACAGGAGAAACAAGATAAATCTCTTAGCATGGGTCCAAGTGCATCTTCATGAACATGAGCATGGCTTGTTGGCTTGTCATTGAATAGAACTGTGTTATGGTTTTTGCATAGCAACTGCCTCCAAAAATATACTGACTAAAAGCTATCAAGAGTAATTTTATAAAAAAATCTTTATAATCACCTCAGCCACGTCAGAGAATAGTACCAATAATCATAAATCATATTGACATGGGTGTGTGACGTTGTGAGAAAGGAAATGGCGCATTATATTCATGGTTCTCTCAGTTTTTAACAAGCACTTGCTGATCCTCAGCACAAGCAGCAGATATTATTTGAAGGACATTCTGCAGCATACAAACTTGATACCTCTCAAGCCATCTACATTAAGACCAATTTCCGAGAAATAGCCACAGCCAAGAAAAAAAAAGGTAACAGAAATGTATGGCATAAAAACAAAAGTAATCTAAGGAAAACACGGACTTTTTTAAAACAAAACCACATCTTGCTTTGGCATTTTTCATTTTTTTGTAATTAATGAACCAAAGCTAATAAACTTTTGTTAACTCAAAGTTTAAAACATGTTTCTGGGATATAGATTGTTCATCTCAGATGTGGTGATAACACACTTCTTCATCTCTTGAGGCTTTAAGTTTTACCCTCTAAAACTAAGATGCAGAAAAGCATTGTGCCTGAAGAGGTACATGTCAGATAAATGCCCTGAGAAGTTTTGTGTAGAATGCTGCAGTCTGAAGAATATAAAAAAATGAAGGTGATTTTTAGCACAGCAAGAAGGATGTCATCAAGATTTTTCTATTAAGAAAGAGATTTGAATGAAATTGATGTAAGAGAAATACCATAGGAAATCAAATTTCAAATATCTATTTTTCTTATCATTAATATTCATTTTCTGTCCTACATTAGGGGATATTTTGAATGAATAAAGGCTACAGTTCTTGCCATTGAATTGTCATTTTGCTGCATGTAGGGTAGAAGTCATTGATCTTAATCATGAAAGCACTTTTAAGATTACATCCTTGTATTGCCTTGAATGGCATGTTTATCCACCTGGAGTTGAAGACGAACATATTCACATATTCTATATCAAACATGACCTTTATTATAACTGATAGCACCTTCCTTGGGAGAGAGCTACTAGTTGCACCCAAGTATATGGTGTAAATAAGTAAAGAAAAATGAGACCCATACATTTTGTTGTCCATAATGTGGGTGTATACATCTGGGAGAAGACAGGTAAGACATCTGCACAGTAATTTAATAGGATTGACTCCCTAGAGCCGACCATGAAATGACTTATTGTGTACAATAAATCAACAGATCTTGGTCTATCCTTTACATGAATCTATATTTTTTTGTGTCATTCTTAGTAATCTACGCTTTCTCACCACCTTAGTCATTTATTTAAGGAGTGATGATGGCAGGTACTTTAACAGAAATGAGACAAATTTAGACCCACTGTGAAAAGTTATACTCCCTGGCAGCCAATGTTGTGTAAATAAGTAGTACTAAGCCAGGACTCTTGCTATCAGTATATTAGCTGAAAGTAGGAGCTTTGTGAGAAGCTTTGAAAAGTAGTCTTTCACAACTGAAGAAACCTATTCAAGATTGTACCTGTAATAAAACCTCAATATTATTTTTTAATAAAGTTTCTGGTGTTGTTGGTATGAAAGAACCAATGTCTTTGGCAAATTACCCATACCAGTGTGCTACCCAAATCAAAATTGATTCCTACTCAGCATACTTCCATGGGACAATGTTCTCCTGAGAACAAGTATTAACTGTGTTGCACAAAACATTGAAATTACCAGAAAGATCACTTTTGGAAACAAAATATGATTAAAGTTAAATTGTTTATTTTATGTTGTTTTATTAATGTATTTTACCTCCATGAACATGAGTTATTTTTGATCTTCACATCAAGGTTGAAGGTAATAAAGTCAAAATATAAATCTCCATGACTCTTCTTTAATAATCTCTCTCTCTATCATCTAGCTAGCTAGATAATAGCTATCACAAATAGCTATCATATCTAGTCATCATCTATCTATCTACATATATGTCTGTCATCTATATATCTGTTTACCTAAATAGATATCATGTCACTATTCATTTATGTGTCATAGACTCTGCATTGTATTACCTATTTTGAACAGTAGCTATATCTAAAGACCAATGTAGATATGTATGCTATAGATCAGTATAGATATGTGTGCCTATCAGCCCTTTACTATGTCTTCATTTATTTTTGAGGAATGCTCTATCAACCTGTATCTTTTAAAATTTTATAATTCTGTTTACAAAATTCCCAAAGCAATCAAGGAATTGGGAAACAGTGTTTAACATGTATTTCATTCAAAATAATTAGCATATAAGCCAAAAGATAATTGTATTTCACCCATCTAAAATGATTTAATTTAAACGCCTAAGATATCTTTATGTCTGAGAAATAAATGAATAACAAACAAATGCTACCAGTTTTTAATATCCTCAAGGAAAATTCTTATAGTTTGAAATAAAAAGAAACAACACCGTTGGGTAGTTTTAAAAATCTAGGTTAAATCTTAAACTTCCAATTGTTGCCATGAGAGGTATCATGCAACTGAACCCTGGCCTGTCAGATTCAGGCTCAGGAGCTTCACCAGTACAGCTACCCAAACCTCCTTAATCTAAAGTCTTCTGGTCAACGACTAGCCCAATGAATAAGCCACAAACAAGTATTGTAAAAAAACAAAAAAAAACAAAAAAAAACAGGAAATGATGTTAAGATCTGAGTCATTGACAGCTTATTTTATTAATAGTCTTAAACAAAAAATTAAACCTATATTGTAATTTTCAAGAAGCAAATGTAAATTTGTAGAATTTGTACATAACATGGAGACATGAAGTGGATATGAAAGTGGCTGAACCCCAGGGACTGCATTTTAAAATGTCAGTCTTAGTTGAAATGGAACTAATATTCTACTAACAGATAACAGAAGTGAAAGAAGGTTGGGGAAAAGTTGCTGTTATCAAAAATTTGGATGAAGGTCTCAGTCTGAGATAAAATCATTAACACCATAAATGGCCCATTTTTTCATGTTCCTGTCCATATTAATGATCATATTGATAACATCAGGTTTCCTCCTAATGACGTATATGAAAAGCAGGCCTGAATTCCAAATACATTACTAATATACTTAAAGGTTTTTGTATGATCTATATAACATGTTTCATGTACATTAGAAGGTGGTATAAGCTCTTCAACAAGCAAATGGCCTTCATGATACAAGCATTTTCCCACCATATAAATCTTATTTTAGAGTTCAAATTCTTTTTTTCTACTGGCTATTGGTTCAATTATATAATACCATGAAACACAGATGGGAACCAGTGCCAGGTATTATTGTGTAAAACCTCCTAGACATTGCATCCCTGCAGCTTCATGGATAGTAGAGTGCACCATTCAGCTGCTGTTGCATGGCTTGAGTTTTGTCTTAACTTTTTTCATAGCTCCATAAGAGCCAGTAAAAATCAGACATTGCTGAAGATTACTAACAACATCTCTAAAATTAATTCTCAATTACATGTAATTAAAGCAACAGCATTTGACAGTCCTCTTCCAGAAAAAGGAGCCATAAGTGCAATCTTAACTAAGCCTGCTTCTTAATGATTACTAGAGAAGTTTGCGACATGTTATAGTGGCAATATTCTAGAGATGGTAATGAGTCCTGATTTATTTAATAACAGCAAGTTTTCTTCGTACCTTTTATAGGAAGTAATCATTTTCTCAATATCATGTTGTAAAGCAATTTTGACAAAGCTTTGGTCACTGTAAGGTGTCAGATATGTGCAGTCATTTTAATACTCTAAAATGTGTTGTGATATGCATAATTACAAGTTTTGCTTAGTGCTTTCTTTCCTTTTTCTTCTTTTCTTTCTGTCTTTTTTGCTTTTTTTCCTTTCTTTTTTTTAGACAGCATCATCTCTACTGTGAGTACAGCAGGGTTTGGGGAAAGAGCATTTGTATCCAACCCAAGTCAATGGTTTCTCTTTAGCCAAATGGGCAGACAATAATTTACAGTAAGAGGCCTTGAAAGCCAATTATAAGAACAAACACAAGTGTTACCTGTTTCCTTGCTCATATCTGCATAAAGACATGCTAGAATAATATTCAAGAAAGCATCTCTGTGGACCCTTCTGTGAATCACACACTCCAGAAGAATGGTGTGGGAAAACAGGGTTAAGAATAAAAATATCTCAGCTTATTTTGACCTGTGTGAAATTTCACCATCACCATATTTTAAAAATTACATTTTAAACTTTAAAAAGGAAAACAAAAAGAACTACTGCTTAAATACTGGATGTGGGAGGATTTGTCTCAACTTTTGGCAGATTTTGCTTAGTGTACTCAAAGGGGCATATTTTAATATGGGAACCATAAGCACAAAATCACTGTATGAATTGCTTGTGTCCAATTTACGGGGGTGTCATTTGCTGGTCAAGGAACGGTGAGGCTGAGAACTAAACTCTAGAAATTACCATCCTGTGGATATGTAACAACTATGTGGTATAAAGTCATTTGAAAAGATTTGATTCCGAGGCTATGAAAAACTAGATTCTGTGTTGAATAGCAATATATTTCCAAGACAGTATATTTCTGATTTTATTTTCACCAATGGGAAAACAAAGCAAAACTTTAGGTATTATTTGCCACTGTTATTGTTTTCACTGTTATTGTAAAGTCTGGAAGCCTGACTTACACTCTTTGAAGTGGTTTGTTCTTGAGAATGTCAGTTGCTTCAATGAAAGGTAAATGATTTTATCCTACCAAGACAATAATATAGAGCTTCTAATAGTATCAATTGAATGACAATTTTAAAAATTCTGACTTACATAAAGGACCTCTCTGTACTAGTTAGTTTTATTCCAACATAACAAAAGCTAGAGTCATTAGAAAGGAAAATGCTTCCGTAAGATCTGGCTATATGGAAGCCTGTCAGGCATTGGGGTGGTGGTCCTGGGTTTTATAAGAAAGCATGCTGAGCAAGATATGGGAAGCAGCCAGTAAGCAGCACTGCTCCATGGCCTCTTTATCAGCTCCTGCCTTTAAGTTCTTGCTTTGTTTGAGATCTCACCCTGACTCACTTCAATTATAAGTAGTGATATGGAAGCATAATCCAGAGAAACCCTTTCCTCCTCAAGTGGTTTTAGTCATGGTACTTTAGCACAGCAATAGTAATGCACAGTTACTCTCCAAAGTGTTTCAAGAAAATATTATTGATTATATAGTCAACGGTTAAAATTTTTAAGATGAATTACTCTCTACATTGTGTGTTTTAGCCATAATAAGAATGCAGAACACTGTACTTTTTCAATTTTTTGAGTGTATAATTTACACTTATCTCTTTATTTTCCTCCCTTCAAACTCTCCCTAATCTGTGGACTATTTTTTCACTAATTGCTATTGTATGCATATATGTATTTGTATTTGCATATATATTCCTAAATGAAATGGTTGTTTCCAAGTAATGCTACTTTCATGCATGTTTTTAGGATTCATTGTTTTGCAGTGGACAACCAGCTTGTGTGATCTTCTCTGGAGAAGACTGCTTCTCCACCCAGTGTCTTTCGTTGGTTACCTTTACTTCTTTGTGTAGGGTTGAGGCTTCAGGGTTTTTTTCCCATTCATTATGGCAAGTTCATTGATGTCATCACATTTCTATAACATTGGTCTCTTCTTCATGGAGCAAGCATAGTAATCCCTTATGGCTACAATAGATACTTTTCCTAACCCCAAATCTACTACAGTTTCCAATATTGCTTAAAATAAAATAAAACATTAATGATATTATCAAGACCCAGGATGTTGTGCTCATTTTTATGACCTAATTAGATGCCCACTCTCCTCAGCCACACAGGCTTGTTTTCTTTCTTTATTCATCAAGGATGGTTTTAGCTTAGTACATTGGCATCTTTATTCTTGTTGTATCTCATCCTCAAACATACAGTATTTCATTTTTAAAATGGTAGTTTCCTGAATACAAATTCAGACAATAGGCTCTGACCATCTTATGTAAAATGACATAATTTCATTCAAATATATATCATCTCCTTGATTCTGTTCCCTTTTGCTTTAACACATTATAACCATGCAAGGCATTTACATAAATGAGTTTATCATCTGCTTCATTTACAATGTAGCCCTGAGAATCATGAATACAGGATATAGAGGTGTGTCCCTGGAATTTTAAAGAGATTTTGTTGCTTTTAAACTATTCAGTAAGGATTTACTGTGTAGATAAATAAAATGGTGAATATAAATTTTAGAAATCCAATCTATACATTTTCTAAAACATTATCTTCTATTGATACTGATTATACAATCAGCTATGCAGTATGGCTAAAAGATGTATCTAAAACAATGTTCAACATCCTTTACAATTATCAAAATGCACAGTGAAAGAACTTTGATATTTCACCTAACCCCAGGAAAAGAGCAAAAAACAACTGATAAAATTGAGGAATAGCTACACAACAAGGATATTTGCTCAACCATGTTCATAGCAGCTTTATTCATAATAGCCAGAATCTGGAAACAACCCAAATATCCCTCAATGGAGGAATGGATACAGAAATTGTGGTACATTTACACAAGGAATACAACTCAGCAATTAAAAACAAGGAAATCATAAAAATTGCAGGCAAATGGTGGGAACTAGAAAAGATCATCCTGAGTGAATATCCTAGAAGCAGAAAGATATACATGGTATATACTCACTTGTAAGTGGATATTAGACATATAATATAGGATAAACATATTGAAATCTGTACACCTAAACAAGTTAAGAAGGAGGTCCCTAGGTAAGATGATCAATCTTCACTCAGAAAGGCAAATGGGATGGACATTGGAAGGAGGAAGAAACAGGGAAGAGGACAGGAGACTACCACAGAGGGACTCTGAAAGACTCTGCCCAGCAGGGTATCAAAACAAATGCTAAAGCTCATAGCCAAACTTTGGGCAGAGTGCAGGGAATCTTATGAAAGAAGGGGGAGATAGAAAGACCTGGAGGAGCCAGGAGCTCCATAAGGAGAACAACAGAACCAAGAAATCTGGGTCCAGGGTTCTTTTCTGACATTGATACTCCAACCAAGGACCATGGAGATAATCTAGAACCCTTGCACAGATGTAGCCCATGGCAGCTCAGTCTCCAAAGGGATTCTCCAAGGGGAACAGCGACTGTCTCTGACATAAACTCAGTGGCTGGCTTTTTAATCATCTTCCCCCGAGAGGAGAGCAGGCTTTACCTGGCCATAGGGAAAGACAAAGCAACTGGTCCTGATGAGAACTGATAGGCTAGGGTCAGATGGAAGAGAATGAGGACCTCCTCTGTCAGTGGACTTAGAGAGGGACATGGGAGGAAATGAGGGTAGGAAGATGGGATTGGGAGGGAGTGACAGAGGGTGCTACAGGTGGGACACAAAGTGAATAAACCGTAGTTAATGTAAAAAAATAAAAAATGAGGAAGAGCATTGGGGAATATAGGGAGCACTAGTTCACTGTTGATGGGATTGCAGACTGAAGCAGCAACACAGGAATTCAATGTCAAGAATTCTCAAAAATCTAAACAGAAAGCTACCATATAACTCAGCTATATCATTGTTGCTATATATGAACAACATTAAGTGAAGTTTATAGCTTTTTATATTAATTTGTTCATAAGCGCCTATTAAAATTAATGAAAGACAAGCCTCAGCAGATACAGGAAGATTGAAATAATCCCTTGTATCCTCTCTGACCATCATGGTCTAAAGCTGGACCTCAACAACAATAGAAATAGCAAAAGGCCTGCACATACATGGAAGCTGAACAACTTGCTACTCAAGGACAGCTTGGTTAGGGAAGAAATTAAGAAGGAAACTAAAGACTTCCTAGAATTCAATGAAAATGAAAGCACAACATACCCAAACTTATGGGACACAATGAAGGCAGTGCTAAGAGGAAAGTTCATAGCACTAAGTGCCTTCAAGAAGAAGTTTGAAACATCTCATACAAGCAACTTAATGGCCCAATTGAAAGCTCTTGAAAAAAAAAAAAGAAGCAGATACACCCAAGAGGAGTAGACGGCTGGAAATAATCAAGCTCAGGGCTGAAATCAATCAATTAGAAACAAATAAAACTATTCAAAGAATCAATGAAACCAAGAGCTGGTTCTTTGAGAAAATCAACAAGATAGACAAGACCCTAGCCAAACTAACAAAAAGGCAGAGAGAAACGGTCCAAATCAGCAAAATCAGAAATGAAAAGGGGGACATAACTACAGACACTGAGGACATCCAAACAATTATTAGGTCTTACTACCAAAGCCTATATGCCACAAAATTTGAAAACCTCAATGAAA
>CM053752.1:98574584-98589632 GCA_028658305.1 Pachyuromys duprasi | reverse complement strand
GTCCTCCCCTGTTGGTGGACTTGGAGGGGGTGGGGAAGAAGGAGATGAGGGAGGGAGTGGGAGGGTAGGAGGGAATGGGGGAGGGGGCTATGCCTGGGATTCAAAGTACCTAACCTGTGATTGAGATAAAAATAAAAAATTAAAAAAAAATTAATGAAAGAAAAGGAGATAATGAATTTGATTGTGGAGAAATGATAAGGAGGGAGGAGCAGGCAAATGATGTCAATAAGCTACACAAGTGTAGAATGTTTTAGAGCAATAAAATAAAAAATTAATTAAAAGATATAGAAAGTTGGGTATTAAGGAATATGGGAGTGAACTTAGAAGGAGGTATGCATGGGAGGAAGAATATGTTCAATATGATTTGTATTTTTAAATGTATATGTGTATTATATGCACATGAATTTTGAACAGAATAAATAAAAGTGTTAAATCTTTATTAAAATGTGTTTGATAGCTAGTTTCAAAATAAATTAAATTAATGTTATGAATGAGTAGCAGTAAGTTCAAACAAACTAAAAATTCTGAGCAAGTAAAATCAACAGATTGAAACTAAAAGGGGATATATGCAACAGAGACAAATTACGGAAAATCAAAATGCAAATTAAAATCTAAGATGGAAGTAGTAAAATATGTTATTGTCTTTTTTAAGAAATTGATAAAACAAAATGGAAAGCAAACTTTAAAAACACTCACCCAGGTAATTTTGTAACATTAAAAGTAAACATGGGAATACAGAAGGAGCCTGAATTTATTCTAAATCAAAAAATTACTGGAAGAGGAGAACAAATAATACTTTTTAAAATATAGTTGTCCACTCAGCAGTGGATCAAAGCAGATGCTAAGACTCATAACCAAGCTTTGGGCAGAATGCAGGGAATCCAATGAGAGAAGGGGGAGATAGTAAGATCTGGAGGGGACAGGAGCTCCACAGGAGAGCAATACAACCAAAAAGTCAGGGCACAAAGGTCTTTCCTGAGACTGATACTCCAAACAAGGACAATTCATGGAGATAACCTAGAACCACTGTTCAGGTGTAGCCCATGGCAGCTCAGAATACAAGTGGGTACTCTAGTAAGGGGAACAGGGACTGTCTTGACATGAACTCAGTGGAGGGGTCTTTGAGCACCTCCCCCCACCCTGAGGGGGAGCAGCCTTGCCAGGACACTGAGGAGGACAATGCAGCCAGTCCTGATGAGATCTGATAAGCTAGGGTAAGATGGAAGGGGAGGAGGACCTCCTCTCTCAGTGAAGTTGGAGAGGGACATGGAAGGAGATGAAGGAGGTAGGGTAGGATTGGGCAGGAATGAGAGAGGGAGCTACAGCTGGGAAACAAAGTGAATAAACTGTAATTAATAGAAAAATAAAAATTTAATTAAAAATATTGTTCTTTGATTATCATGAATCATGAAAAGTTTGAGAAACAAAAGTGTTTAGCAGATCATTGGAAAAATTATTCTAAGAAATCCTTTCTTGAATATACTGTGTAATTTTTGGAATGAATTTAGATAGAAAAAAGAGTGGAAAGTCTCCTGAACAACCAGACTATTGTGGGCTTCAAGAGCTTCAAGTTAGAAGAACAAAAGTATTTGCAAATGGAAAATGGTATGCAGTACCTTGACACAACTCTAGTACCACATTTGAAAGAAAATCCTGTCCTAAACAGAGTTTTGAGATAGAATTATTAAGAAAAATAAGATTCAGAATTATGCAAGTTAACTCAAAGGACTTAAAATGGCTGAAACATTTGCAAATGGAAGCTTGGGCAAAATTTTGGGGTTCAAACATTTTGGAACTTGATAGCAGACTTGATTAAGCATCATCCTATACCTATATGCCTTAATTTACTTGTTTATGGAAGCATACAGCATCACATTACGGTATGTCATTCAAAATAACCGACATAAATTTTGCTTACTAATTTTTTTTTGGTGGCACTAACTTCCATCATGAAAAGGAAGCACTGTCATTGCTAGGAGTATCTGCTCTGCTATGGCTGTGTATTTGGCATCTATGCCATTCTAATTAGACAGAGTAGGTGATGAATAGCAACTTTGCCTTTACAATATTAAGCATTGCATTTATGCTTCTTTCTGTGTCAGCATAGAATGTTTGTTCGCTGCTGCACTGAGTGTGAATAAACACAGAAATTACACAGCTATGTTTACAATAAGTTTGGAAGCCAAATTTCAACAATAGACAGGTTTTGTATGCTGTAGGTGTTTTCTGAATGAAGATAATTGATTGTTTAAACATGTCACCTTCTATTTAGCAAAAGCTTGCAAGTGCAGAGCCATTAGTGCTTGTTAGCTGTGCACTATGCATAGGCAGAATTCTTGGATTGATTTTCAGTAAAATACAGAGCACTAAAACTCAATCTCTTTCTAAACCTCACATAATTGAAAGCATATACATTAAAAAACATGCATTCACACATGCAAATTTTTGAAAACTGAAACTCCACCTGACATTTTAATAAATTAAAGTTGGAATTTTGACATGCTGTGATAAAGAATTTAACAGAACTGAAAAAAAAAAACAATGCCAGTGTATTTTATATTCTGGAGTCTAGGAATTCAGGTCAACAGGTAACATTGGCATTAGTGAATGATTCTTAAAATCTGCTAGATTGGATGAAAGTAGAAACAACATCTCTGACACTAACAGAAAATGTACAGTAAACAGCAAAATGTATTGGAATTCAAAACACAAATCAGAAGGAAAGGGGAAAACACCTAGAAAGGGCAAAGAGGGTGAAGAGGGTGAGTATGGTTTTTCAGAGACAGAGGGACTGTTTCAACCAATCCAGAAGTTTCAGATAAAAAGAAGAAAGTGTTGCAGTAAGTTTCAATAAAAGAGAACAATTGAAAGGCAGAAAATCCATAATATAAAAACAGATTCTGGGAGAGATATTTCTACAAGAACTCTGTAGGAAACTGAAGCATGAGAATGTTAAGAATAAACAGGATGTTTAAACTAGTTCCTCCCTTACCTTACTCATTCCTTCTCACACATCTCCTTGCTCTTATGACATTTGCCACACACAGATATATTCTCGACCAGGAAACCCACAGCCATCACACTTGGCTAGGGTACAGAGTGGGCAACCACATCTAAATAATGGAACACCTACCCAACCAAGATGAGAACACATTTATGCTAGTAAGCATTGCAAAGTTCAAGATTCTAGTTGCCTAGATCTAGTGCAAAGCACAAACATGAACAACCAAGAATATATTTCCTTTCCAGAAGACAGCAACTGTATTGCACAAGGCCTACAAAAAGTAATTTCTTGCACAGGGCAAGTAAATGAATGTTATTATAACTGTGTGCAAGGACCTTAAAGAAGATAAGATAAAATAAGAATAAATATCTTAATGACTGTGAAAACGCAAACAATGAATGGATGAAATAATAAAAACAAAGACACGAACATAGAATTTAACGAAAAATAAAATCACTAAAGAAAAATGAAACTGAAATAAAGTGGAAATGATAAACTCTAGAAGTCAAACAAAAACAATGTCCTAAACATGAGGTAGAAGGAATGGAGAGTTCAAAGAAAATGTTCAATTAAAGGAGAAAAAAAATCCAGGTAGAAGACATCCGAGAAATGTGAGATACTAGGATAAGACCACATCTACAACTAATAGAGGAAGGAGATGAAGCTCAGTTCAAGGCCCAGAAAACATTTTCTACAAAATCATAGAAGACAACTTCTAGAAATATGTCTACTAAGGTGCAAGAATCATGAAGAATACAAGTAGACTAGGGGAAAAAAGCAACTCACCCCAACACAGAATAATTAAAACACTATATGTAATTGTACAGAATAACAACAACAGAAAGATAATAAAAGCTGCAAGAAAAAAGACACAGTCATATGTTAATGCAGGGCCATTAGAATAACCGCTAACTTCTCAGCGGAGATTCTTAAAGTCAGAACTCCCTTCATAAATATTCTATAAAATGTAAGGGAGCATAGGTGTCATCTGAGGCTACTATATCCAGAAAATTTTCCATCACATTCAACAGAGAAAGAAAAAAATTACATGATAAATGCAGATTTAAGTAATTGCCCACTAGTCCAGCTCTACAGAAGGCTCAAACAGCTTCACCCAAGGAGAAAATCAAATCTCTGAACACTAAGGAGAAGAGGAAATCTCCATGCCGTCAAAATTAAATAAATCAATAAAATGTTTTTATTCATAACTCTTAACATAAATGATCTCAAATCCCAAATAAGATAAATGGATGAAATGATTGGATTAGAACAAAGGATCAATCTATTGTCTGTACCAAAAACCAACAAACAAAATACATTTCACCATCAAGGAAAGTAAAAGGAGGATAGAAAAGTTATTACAAGCAAACAATCTAAAGTAGCAAGTAGTTGTAATTGATTTAATCAACTGACCAAATCAACGTTGGTCCGATATTAATCAGAAGAGACAGAGAAGGACACCAAATACATTCTATACTACTTAAGAGGTTAATGAAATTCTAACATTTACGCACCAAACACAGGGGCACACAAACTCATAAAACACTACAGCTAAAAACACATCCTTGACAATGATGGGCATTGACTTTAATAACCCTTTCTTGCCAATAGACATATCATTCAGATGAAAACAAAACAGGGTATGCTGGAGTTTAATAATATCATTAATTTTAGGCATATAACCAAAAGATGCTCAAGTATACAACAAGGACATCTGCTCAACCATGTTTGTAGCAGCTTTATTTGTAATAGCCAGAAGCTGGAAACAGCCCCGATGCCCCTCAGTTGAGAAATGGATACAGAAATTGTGGTACATCTACACAATGGAATATTACTCAGAGATAAAAAAAAAAGGAAAACATGAAATTTGCAGGTAAATGGTGGGCACCGGAAAAGATCATCCTGAGTGAGGTATCCCAGAAGCAGAAAGAAACACAGGATATATACTCACTCACAAGTGGATATTGGAAATATAAGATAAGATAAACATACTAAAATCTGTACACTTAAACTAATCAAGAAGGAGGACTCTGGCTAAGATGCTCAATCCCCATTCAGAAAGGCAATGAGGATGGACATCAGAGGAGGGAGAAAACAGGGAACAGGACAGGAACCTACCACAAAGGGCCTCTGAAAGGCTCTACCCTGCAGGGTATCAAGGCAGATGCTGAGACTCATAGCCAAACTTTAGGCAGAGTGCAGGGAATCTTATGAAAGAAGGGGGAGACAGTAAGACCTGGAGAGAACAGGCACTCCACAAGGAGAGCAACAGATCCAAAAAGTCTAGGTACAGGGGTCTATTCTGAAACTGATATTCCAGCCAAGGACCAGTCATGGAGATGGCTTGAAACCCCTGCACAGAGGTAGCCTATGGCAGTTTAGTATCCAAGTAGGTTCCATAGTAATGGGGACAGTGAATGTCTCTGACAGGAACTGATTGGCCTGTTCTTTGATCATCTCCCCCTGAGGGGGGAGCAGGCTTACCAGGCCACAGAAGAAGACAATACAGCCTCTCCTGATGAGACCTGATAGACTAGGATCAGAGGAAAGGGGAGAAGGACCTCCCTTATCAGTAAACTGGGAGAGGGATATGGATGAGGAAGAGGGAGGGTGGGATAGGGAGGGGAGGAGGGAGGGAGGTACAGGGAGGATACAAAGTGAATAAACTCTAATTAATAAAAATAAAAATAATTAAATAAAAATAATTTCATTAATTAAATGGACCTAACAGACATCTGATGTTGGAGCAGAGTCTGCTGCACTGTATTTTCAGATGCTGATTTCAGTGCTTGAGATCTGGTTACCACCCTGCTATGGGCATTGTTATGAATGTTGAACTATCTCCTGTAATCATGTGATGATAAGGAATTTTCCTCAGTTATCCATGATTAGCTATTAAAGGTGCCTACGATTGGGCAGAAGAGAGGTAGGCAGATTAAGGCTCCCAGAATGGAGATCAAGAGACCAGGAGGAAGGGAAGCTGGAAAGGTAGCTAGAGGAAGTCACTGTGAGGCAAGATGGATGATAAACATGTTGGCATTGCTATGAGATCAGACGGATGGAGCAGAAGATGCCCAGGATCATCAGATTGGCAAGCGACTGGCTTTATGTGGGTTTTAGAGCTACCAGGAGTAGAATGGTCAGAATCTGCTCAGTATAGTGCCTACAGCTTAATAATAAATCATTGTCTCTCTGTGTCAATCATTAGCGATCTGGCCAGTTAAAGAAAACTGCTGCTGTAATAATTTCATGTATTGGTATAAAAAATAATTATTCATTCAACAACCTACAGTGCAATCAGCATAAACATTAAGGATATACTTTCTTCTCAGCAGCTCATAGAACTTTGTACCACTTATTCAGACACAAAGCAAGTCAGATATAAGAAAATGAAAATAACACCCTGCAACCTATCTGGCCCCCTTGGATTAAAGGTAGATATCAGCATCAATATAAATGTCAGAAAATATACAACTTCATGGAAACTAAACAACTCAGAACCAAATGAAAAATAGTCAAAATAGAAAGTAAATTAAAAATTAGAAGTTTTAAAGTATTAAATGAAAGTGAAAACACAACCTACCCACACCTATGGGAGGCACTGAAGGCAGTTCCAAAAGGCAAGTTTTTAGCGCTTTACACCAAGAAACCAGACATCTCATATTAGTACGTTAAGAACTAATCTGAAATCTCCAGGGAAATAAGAAGAAATAATTCACAAAGATTTGACAGGAAGAAATAATAACTTGGGGCTAAATTCAATGAAATTAAAACAAACAAAATATTAAGAATCAAATAAATGAAAAGTTGGTTCTTTGAAAAAAAATCAGTAAGACTGAAAACCCTTAGCCAAATTAACTAAAAGATGAAGAGCAAAGACACAAGTTAATGAAATTAGAGAGGATAAGGGAGACATTAAAACAGAAACTGAGTAGATACAGAAAGTTATAAGAACATACTTTACAACAGAATTCTTCACCAAAGTGGAAAACTAAAGTAACTGATGGATTTTTGTTTTTACATACAAAAGTTAAATCCAGATGAAATAGCAATTTTAGCAGACTGAAAATGTCTAGTGAAAAAGAAACAATAATTGACTTTCTCCCAAGATCAACAGTGAAAATGTACAAGGCCAGATGGATTCAGAGCAAAATTATGGTAGAGTGTCAAAGAAGAACTAACACCAATACTCTTTAAATTACCCCATGAAGTAGAACTTAAGTAATGTTTCTTAATTTTTTCATTAATGACTTTATTTACTTTTCACTATTAGCAAGCTACAAACATTCATAAAAAGAAAAAAAAATGTTAGAACATAGACTCAATAATTCTTTTTTTTCTTATCCAATACACAAATCTTCTGGTCCCTGGAGAGTTTATTCTGTATCAAGGAACTATATTTTTTTCACTTTTTATTTTTATTAATTATAGTTTATTTACTTGGTATCCCCCCTGTACCTCCCTCCCTCCTCCCGTCCTAACTCCACCCTCCCTCTTTCCTACCTGTGTCTCACTTTCCCTCTGATCCTAGTCTATCTGGTCTCATCAGGAGTGGCCGCACTGTCATCTTCTGTGGCCTGGCAAGGTTGCTTCCCCTTCAGGGGGAGGTGATCAAAGAGCAGGCCAATCAGTTCCTGTCAGAGATAGTCCCTATCCTGTCCCCATTACTATGGAGCTCACTTGGATACAACTCAATAATTCTTTATATATATATATATATTTCTACCGTGGAATGTTATTTCTTTTTTTATAATTTTAACATTTTTATTTTATATTAATCACAGGTTATGTACTTTGTATCCCAGCCGTAGCCCACTCCCCCATTCCTTCCCTATCCCGCCCTTCCCTCCCCCATCTCCTCCCTGCCCCTTTCCAGGTCCACTGATAGGGGAGGACCTCCTCCCTTTCCTCCTAACTCTAGCTTATCAGGTCTCTTCAGGACTGGCTGCAATGTCCACTTCTGTGGCCTAGCAAGGCTGCTCCTCCCTCAGGCGCGGGGAGGTCGAAGAGCTAGCCATTGCAACTCAATAATTCTTAATAAAATATTTGCAAACCAAATTCATGAACATGACTAAAAGATTATTCTCCATTATAAAGTTGCCTTTACCCTGGAGATACAGAAATTCACATAGGTAAATTAAGAATCATAACTCACCACATCAGCATACTGAAAGATAAAACCACATAATCACTTCCTTAGATTTATAACAGTACTTTGACAAAATCCATCAGTCAGTCATGATAAATGGCCTTGAAAGACTAGAAATACAAGGAATATACCTCAACACAATAAAGGCATTTACAGAAAGCCGGCAACAAACATCAAACATTTGTACTATAAACAAGACCAAGACAAGGAATTATACTCTTTCAATACCTACCTAAGATCATACTTGAAGTCCTAGTTGGAGCAATAAGAAAACTGAAGACTATCAAGGGGATACAAAATTGAAAGGAAGAAGTAAAAGTATCTTATTTGTAAATTATATAATTTTATGTATAAAAATCCTAAAATTCCCACTAAGAAAATTTGTACAGCTGATAAATTCTTTCAGCAAAGTAGCAGGATACAAAGTTAACACACAAAATCTGTACCTTTTCTATATACAAATGGAAAATGTAATGAGAAAGAAATCAGAGAAAAAGTACTCTTCACAATAGCCTCAAAAATATAACAAGTGATGACTTGTACAATGAAATCTTTATTATATTCAAGAATTATACTGAAGAAGACATGAGAAGATGGAAAGATCTTCCATGCTCATAAACAGGTAAAATTAATATTGTGAATATGGATACCCCATCAAAATCTATATCTTCAGCATAATCAATACCACAATCCAAATGTAATTCTTTACAGAAATTAAATATATATATATCAATTCTCAGTTCCATATGGAAACAAAAATATAGAAGGATAGCTAACACAATCCTGATAAATAAAAGAACTGTGGAAGGTATTATGATGTCAGATTTTAAGATGTGTTATGGAGGTATAGTAATAAAAACAGCATGGTATTGTCATGAAAACAGACATGTTTGTCACTGGACTCAAATTAAAGATCTAGACATAATTCCAAGTTCTTAACTACACCTGAAGGCAATAGAGAGAGTATCTATAACAAATGTTGCTAGTCAAACTGTCTAGCTGCCTGTAGAAGAAGACAAACAGGTCCATATTTATAACCCTTCACCAACTTAGCTCCAGACTGATCCAGGACTTCAACATGAGACCAGAAACACTTAATCTGATAGAACAGAAAGTGGAAAATAGGCTCAAAACAACTGACATAGAAAAAGGCCTTTAAATAGAGCAATGATAGCACAGGCACTAAGAAGAGTGAGAAATAAATGAGAGCTCATGAAGATGAAAGTCTCTCATATAGCAAAGAACAATAATACTCAAGCAAAGTGGCAGTCCACAGAACAGATAGATTCTGAGAGGAAAAGAACCATTGTCTTTAATATTGTACCCTATGCTGAACCCACCAGGCCCTAATGAACCATTCAAACAAATGGTCATGCAGATAGCCTTAGTAATTTTGGTGGGTCACAATACATTAGACATAAAAAGAGAGAGAGAGATTTGTGGCTATGGAGTAAAGGGGGTGGGTGGTATGAAGGTGGGAGCAGAGAGTTGCCAGTCTACATATAATATGTTTAAAAAGTGAATAAAATATGAAACAGAACATTGCATTTTTTTAAAAGAGCATGTCAACATGATACTGAAATTAGCTAAAAATGTTAGTATTTAATATAGGTAGCACACTCATGAGATTTTTCAATTTTTTAATTATAAATTTTTATATTAATTACAGTTTATTCACTTTGTAGCACAGCTGTAGCCCCCTCCTTCATTCCCTCCAAATCCCACCCTCCCTGCCTCATCTCCTCCCATGCCCCTTTCCAAGTCCACTAATAGGGGAGGTCTTCCTCCCCTTCCATCTAGCCCTAGCCTATCAGGTCTCATCATACTGGCTACATTGTCCTCTTCTGTGGCCTGGCAAGACTACTTCCCCCTCAGGGGGAGGTGATCGAAAACCAGCCACTGAGTTCATGTCAGAGACAGTCCCTGTTCCCTTTACTAGTGAACTCACTTGGATACCAAACTGCTACAGGCTACATCTGAGCAGGGGTTCTAGATTATCTCCATGAATGGTCCTTGGTTGGAGTATCAGGCTCAGAAAAGAACCCTGTGCCCAGATATTTTGGTTCTGTTGCTTTTCTTGCGGAGCTTCTGTCCTCTCCAAGTCTTAGTATCTCCCCCTTCTTTAATAAAATTCCCTGCACTCTGCCCAAAGTTTGGTTATGAGCCTCAGCATCTGCTTTGATACACTGCTCAGTAGAGTCTTTCAGAGGCTCTCTGTGTTAGGCTCCTGTGCTGTTAACTGTTTTCTCCCTCTTCCAATGTCCATCCCGTTTGCCTTTCTGAGTTTTGTTACTAAACTCTCCAGAGAGTGAATAGGGCTTACTCTGTTGTATTTTCATTTCTTGTTTCTATAATAAGATACATTAACTAAAGTAGTTTAGAGGACAGGTTACATCACTACCCAGAAGTAACAACAACAGGAGATTTAGAGAATTATTTACATTACACCACACTCAGGAAAGAAGAATAAACATATAGAAGCTAGTGCTCAGCTCCTCCTTTCCCTTTCTGAAAACAGACTAGTGTCCAAACTCAATGACCTGTGCTCTTGCCACCAACTGTTCATCTGGATCTCCCCACATCGTTATCAAGACAATCTCCCACAGACATGGCCACAGGACACCACAACCCTTTGAGACTCTCTTCCCAAACAACTCTTTATTGTGTAAAACTAGCTATCACAACAATACAATCCTGTTAAAGAATTGAGGAAAAAACCAGGGAAAACCATGATTAAAATGCCTTATGTTGTGAGCAAATCACGAGAGTAAAGAGTTTGAGTGGCAGTGGAGACAGCTCAGTTTCCAGTGAGTAAAGTAATTAGTAAAATAATTGCTATACAATCACAAAGGCCTGAGTTTGGACCACAGAACAGGTAGAAAAAGATGAGCATAGTAGGGCTTGTTTATCATACCTGTATGTGAGAAGCAGAGACAGTTTGGGGGTTTGTTGACCAGTCACCTGGGCCTAACAGGCAAGCCCCAAGATCTAGTGGGAGACTCTCTAAAACCAAACCAATCAAACCAAACACCAAGATGACCAATCTGATGAATGACTCCCAAGGTTACAAACAACCCCTGACCTTCACACACACAAGCACAGACATGCATATAATATCCATCAACATGCAAACTTCCACACACAAACACGCATACACAGAAAAGAAATGAATGAGTCATTTCTAAAAATTAATAACTATATATCTTGATTTTGGTTATATTTTATAGACAATAATATGTATGTGAAGGCCAAGGTTATGTTCCTTACCCTATACTTTGTATACCCCAGGGACTGCAACTTTAAAAAATAATAGACAATGTGGGGAAAGGAGCTGCACATCTTGTTTAAAAAGATTAAAATTCCAGTATTTTTTTTCAAAAATGCTGGATATTAGTCTCATTTCATCAGTGTGAAGTATTTTGCTATAAGTGAGAACAGATGGTTTTTATTACTAATTCAAAAGACTTTTTTTAACTCATAACAGATAAAAGTCATAAATTTTCTTTCTAGGTTTATTTCCTTTTTTGGCCATATGTTTAAGAGAAAGTTTTCTTACTCATAACAGACAAAAAGAGGCACTGTTCAGACACTGACTCATTTTACAGCTAAACGCATTGTAGAGTCTTTCTCACCATCATTAAAAAAAAATCTGGCTTTGCATTGTTCATCCAAACTTGCTAATAGCTGTTAATGTGCACATTACTGCATAGCCCAGCATCCCCCACACCAGCCAATATATATCACCGTAAGATATATCATCGATAAGTGCCACTCAAGTCTTTGTAAGTGTACAGGGTAGTCCTCAGACCAGAAAAAAGAAACTACCGTGGGTCTGAAATTAAACAAGACTCTTGTAGTCCTCTAACAGCATGGATTCTTAAATTATGTACAGCCTGGTGTGAAATAAGAGCTCAGCCCCTTATTTAAGGAAACAAGAAGTAAAATTTGCTTAAATTATTATCATCTTTTAAAAGTCCTGAAGCATCTTCTAAGTTCTACATTCACTATAGTTGATAATAATCATTTATTATATCTCCTGGATTTTCTAGCAAACATCCTTTGAATTATCTTTTTCTATATATTCTGAGTTCTTAGATTTGTCAGTGATACACAATCTACAAATATAGCAATAAGACAGACAGATGTTTAAACATTCTTAGCCAATTTAGTGCTGTACTACATTAGCCAAGTTTCATGCTGTTGTTTCAACCCAGCTACTCATTTCGGTCCATAAGCAACTGGTTACTTCTAATGGTGGTGCGTGGGAGCTTATTCACTTCTCTATATACTCGGTAAACAAAAAGTGAGAGTTAAAAAGAGAACAAAAATTACTTATTCTCCTTTTCTCAATTTTAGATATTTTTATTTACTGACTATGGCTCAGTATTAATTTAATCCATTTCAGATATTTGACACAGTTCATTTGGTTCAGTTTACTATTTATGAAGCTTTCTTTTAATTCACTGCAATAGATGTTTAAGACTAAGGTCCTTGAATTTAGAAAATTTAGACTGATTTAATAGATAGCAACATTAAGCACTAATGATGCTGTATTTTTCAAGGAATGTGTCATATTACACTTTTTCTTTTAGAATATTCATGTAAACGCATAAGTAAATGAATAGACTGATAGAGCTCTAACAACCCATCTGTGAGTTACAACTGCTTAGTCCCCTCCTCTGCCCAGCTCTGTCTCTACTACCATGGCAAGCTTACAGTATTGCATAATATAATCAGTAATTATTTCTATATTAACCTCTGTGAGACAAACATTGTTTTAGTAAATATATGGGCATAGAGAAACATATTTGTAATCCAGCACTTGATGGGTGAAGCTTGGGAGTTGAGAAAAAGATGATAATGATCATAGTGAAAGTATTGAATGAATGGTGAGTTTAAGGACAGCCCCAATTTTTTAGAGATCCTATCCCAACACTTATGAAGAAAGAACAACATTAAAGTTTATTATTCTTCTGGGCAGAAGAGCAGAGTGACGGAGAAAGGAGGAAGATTGAGACAATTTATATTGACCTTCTTGTTCTCAATTCTACTTTTATAGCACCTATTACCTGCCATTTATTTCAACCTATAAAATATAATGGGACTGACAGACATGCATGCCCATATGATACTTTCAGAGAAACATTTTTATGCATTTTGGTGAAAAAAAACAAAAACAAAACAAACTAAATACCTTCTACTGTAGGTAGTTTTGCCTCTTAATCCCAAGCTCCCAGAATAATAATTCATGAGACTCATAATAATTATTTGCAAATACATAGGCTCTTTCTTTAACTAGCTCATAACTAAAATAACCCATTATACTGGTCTACATTTTGCCACATGGCTGGTTACCTGTGCTCAGGTACTATTTCTTTTCATATCTTGTGGGCTGAATCTTGTGTGCTTGGCACTGTCCCAGAATCTTTTCTGCCTCCCAGATGTTCCACCTCTTATATCCTGCCTCAGCTGTAGGCCATTAGCTTTATTATTTACCACCGCTACATCCATACAATACACAAGATATTCCTTCTACAGCATTTATAAGTAAAGGGGGAATAGATTTCTATTTCGGTATATATTTTGGTAAGTGTTCTTGAAAACTTTCATAATGTCTTATGGCTGCTTTATTTTACTTCCTTTCCTGGTGCACTGATAACTGCTAGTCATGGTTTCTCAGCCCATGTCTTGGGTGCTTCCTTTCAGCTTCTTCTAGTTAAAAAAGTTATTCTGACATTTGGGCATCTCAATTACTTTTGCATCTGTTTAGGAAAGCGATTTTTTTCAGGACTAATCATTATTAGATGCAGTAAAAGAAATTTCTAGGTAGCAGGGCCTAGATTTTACTTCATTGAATTCAACTCAAGAAGTAGCTGACCCAGAAGAAATTCACCGTACTTTTCTAACTGAAGGAACATATGAATCTATGATTTTATTCTTTAGTTCCTGAAAGGAACAGAATAAGTCTAAGAGAGTATCTCCTCTGACTTATGAAGGGTTAAATAAATATGAATATATTTGAATGAATAAATATGAATAAGATTTTGGAAAGGTGAATTATTTTGTGAGTAGGAGATAGCTAGGTTTTGGTTTCACCAACTTTATAGTAACTTCAGACTGCTATACTCGCTTTCATAAACAGCCCAGGACTCCAGTTAAACATGGAAGCCTGCCAACAGATTCTGTAACGGAGACAACTTCATCACATGTTATGAAATACATTGTAACTTAAGATGTAAAAACTTCATCTTCTGGTCGATTTCAAAGAAATACTGTCATTCTAATTCAATTGTGGTTACACATTCTTAAGGGACTAATTTAGAACACAGCTTTTACAGTGTTACAAAATAACTAGGGAGATCACAGAGATATGCTTATAATATAACTGCCTGTGCCAATAAGTATACTATTAATGGAAGACATATTTTCCAGCAATATAGTTACAAAATTTTATTAAACAAATATAAAACAGCAATTGACGTTTTATCACCTCAACTATCTCACCTATTTATTCTTTCTCTAATGATTTTTAAAACGTATTTTTTTATTGATTTTATGTGTGTGTGTTTTGCCTGAATGTATGTATGTATACATTCATTCCTGGTATCTGTGGATATCATGAAAGTCAGTATAAATCCCCTTGATACCGGTAATACAGGTGGTTGTGTGTTGCCATGTGGGAGCTGAAAGTCAAGCCATGCCCTTGGAGGAGCAGCCAGTGCTTTTAATGGCCTTCTTACGTTCTATTAGAAAATTCTCTCTATGGTTTTTAATTCCTTTTTCTAGATTGCAGTTTCATTGAAAACTATTGCTTTTAACTAGTTTTGCTTTTTTGTGGACTTTAATATATTTTATGCTTACCTTGAGCATGATTGTGTGTGGGGTATATGACTGT
>CM053752.1:98494889-98574484 GCA_028658305.1 Pachyuromys duprasi | reverse complement strand
AAACTTGTGCCATTGAAAATAATGTCAAAGACTGGCTAGATCCCAGGGGAGGACATTGCAGCCAGCCCTGAGGAGACAGGATGAGCTGGGGTTGGATGGAAGGGGAGGAGGTCCTCCCCTGTTGGTGGACTTGGAGGGGGTGGGGAGGAGGGAGATGAGGGAGGGAGGGAGAGGGTGGGAGGGAATGGGGGAGGGGGCTACGCCTGGGATTCAAAGTACCTAACCTGTGATTGATATAAAAATAAATAAATTTAAAAAAAGAAAATAATGTCAAGTTAAATGTAGATCTTCCTACAGTTAATATGGATTACAAACAAAACTTTTATAGTACCATTAGAAATAAAACAAATTAGTAAAATAAATTCAGCTTATGTAAAAGGAGCTCATTTGTCTGCCCCTTTATTACATGTTGTGTCCAAAATCTTTTATGAGACTCAATTGACAGATTAAATGCTTGCCTTAACAAGCCTGACATCCTGAATTCAGTCTTTATCACCCACACCTTGGGGCAAAAAAAAAACAAAACTGATTCCACAACATTATAACCTGACAGCCACACGTATGTTGGACACATATACAGCTGTATTCAAGTCTCTTGCTTCCTCTCACTCACACACACAAATAATAACAATACAATTTGGAGATATTTTATGAATCTTCTTTCTCCAAAATTTATTTTTCCCTGAAGAATATAGCATGATAAATGGGCATATCCACCAACTTGCATAGAAACACACATAGACATATTTGAAAAAAGTAAGACTTCATTAAATATAAAGCCACAGTAATAGTCAGGTGGCTTAATGCATCAACATCTTTGAGGCCAACCCTGTGATTTCAGTTCTAGCACAGGGACTTACAGGGTAGAAGCAGATAGCTGACTCTCACAAGCTGCCCCATGACCTGAACATGCAAACATTGACCAGCCCCCAAAGAGAGAGGACAGTGGGAGAGATAGCACTTAACATAATAAAAAGTTAAACACAAAGCTAGTTATTACATATATTTAAAACCGCATTGAAAGAAACGGTAATGCGTGATGGAAGAAACTGGATCAGTAGAAAATAGGATTTTCTCAAGATGCAGGATCATTAGGTTCTCATGTTATCGAAGAAAGGGAAGGAGAAGATCGAACTCGCACTTTTCCTATTTATTTACATCGCAGAGTAACTCTGGAGTTTTCCTCCTAACTTCTTATATCTGATAACTTTATAGGTTTTAAAAGCTTTCAGTGAATATTTACTGAGATACTTCATGCGGACTTAAAGTGTAACTTGCCTTTTCAATGAGGTGTAAATGGGAGCTCTTAAAGTGGGAGCTCTAATGAGGACAAAAAAGTCCAACTACTACAGTCATGATGTTGCTACTGAGGACAGTTTAGAAATCTGCTGTCCATGAAGTATATGTGAGCTATCTATAGCCCTACAACATTACAAATAGAGAAAAGAGGGTGAGATACACGGTTATTATTTATAGACTCTGTGTGTGTGTGTGTGTGTTGTATATGTGTGGATGAACGAATGGCTGCAATGCCTAAGTACTGGCTTGAGTAAACTCATATATATATATATATATATATATATATATATATCATACATTTATATATGGTATTATTTATACATGATACTATTGCTCTTTTAAAACAGGAGGTTCATTTCGAACTACTGGATACTAAAATAACAATGAAATGATCTTACAATCAACTTTGATTACAAACTGCAACAGCACAAATAACCATTTCAATAATATTGTTTCATCTATTAACTTTTTATAAATTAACCAAGATGCTGAAAAATCCCATAAAACTATAGATTTATCATATCTCTAATATGTCATACATGATGAACATATGTGTGTGCATGAATGTATACGTAGTTGAAAATTTGAGGCATGAAGACACATATCAATTGATGTATTGAGATAAAATATTTCATGCACTAGAGTCCACTGACTTTGTTACAATTTATTTGTCATTTTCCAAAATAGAGCCTTGATTTCTGAGGGTTCTTCATGAATTTTTTGTCAGCCTCCAGTGAGCTAAAACTTATGTGGGGACAGGTTGTTTACACACTGAAAATTCACTTTCAGTAAGTTGGAAATGGTTGATAATAGGTTGTTTGTGATTTGCAAATTTGTTCAGTGAGCTGAAAATTTGTCAGATAATGGGATGTTTATGAATTCTAAATCAATAATCAGTGAGCTGGAACTATGTAGATAATGGGCTGCATATGAGTTGTAAATCTATTCCTGGTGAACTGAAAGCATCTTAGATAATGGCTTACACTAAATCCATTTGAGTAGCCTGAAACATGGTAGGCAGGGGCTTGCTCCTGGGATATAAATCTGTTTTGTGTGTGTGTGTGTGAATTGAAACCTATTTAAATAAAGGAGTCTTTACATGTTATTAATCTGTTTTCGATGAGGATGCGAACTACTGAAATAATGGGCTTATTTAGTCTAGAAGATCCCACTTTATTAGCTGGAAACATGTCATCTAACAGATTAGATATGAGGAGTGGATCTATGTTCTGTGACTTAGATGTATGAAATGCTACTACGCTGTTTACTGAAGTATTGTAGCTTTAATCTATTTTCAGTGTGTTCTCTGCTGCATTATGGTTAATGAAGTGGAAAGTCACTAAAGGCCTGTTTTCATAAATGTGGTACCAGACTGGCTTCGGAAGAAGTACATTAGGCTTTGTTATTTTTCAAGTCATCAATTTCTTCTTCTAGTCCAAGAATGCTATAGACTTTGGAAACCATCAGTATGATTTACACATAAACACTTGTCATCTAATGGAATTCTCAACACTGTAGGACAGAATAATGTTTAGCTTGAGCAGAAACTTGAGTCTCACCCTTCTCAGATGGGAATATGGTGTAGATGAGTATGTATAAACTATTAGAATATTTTTGCATTCTTTTACAAGACGTTTTACACTAATACTTTGAGAATTGTGTGACTACAGTGTGTTTTTATTATATCCATGCACACTTCCCCTCTGACTTCTTGGTGACATCAGTACCATGTTTCTCCCTCCCAATATTACATCCTTCTTTTAGTGAATACCAATGCACTTAACTCATACTGGCAGCAGTAATGTGTGTTTACCTAATGTGTGCTGGCAGGTGTGATGAAACTGTGTTAAGGCTTAGACTCGTAACAAATTTTTCTCTAGTTATGGGACAAACAGAGTTAAAAGAGCAATAAAATTGGATTATTTGTTAATAAACTGACATCTAATCACCTGTCCAAATCTTAAAATACATTTACTTTCAATGATTTTACACGTTTTGAGAATTATTTCAATTTTCAAGCTATATTGCTATAAATAAATATAAAGCTAATGCCTCTTGTAAAAAAACTACATATTCAGCTTCTGAAGCAATTCCTAATAGAGTTAATCACCTTTATTATGCTTATAAGTGATATATTTATATTGTACTTCTTTCTTTTTTTTACTTTTTCATTTTTTTATTTTAATTTTTATTAATTACACTTTATTCACTTTGTATCCCCCCATAAACTCCTCCCTTCTCCCCTCCCAATCTCACCTTCCCTTCCTCTTCTCCACACATGCCCCTCCCCGAGTCCACTGATAGGGAAGGTCTTCCTTTCCTTCCTTCTGATCCTAGTCTGTCAGCTCTCATCAGGAGTGGTTATATTGTCTTCTTTTAACTTTAAAAATTATTTTTATTATTGTATGTCAATTAAAGTTCAATACAGATTACTATTCTGTGATTATTTTTAAAACAGTACACTTTATTATTTTCTGAATTAAATATTATTTTTAAAATACTTCATTTTCCATGCACCTGTCTTTAATTTTCTAAAAAAACTTCACTAGTTAATAACAAAGTGGATGACTACACTTTACATAATATATTCAAACAATCTTTGTCCCAAAGAGTTCCTGTTTATGACACCCAAATTCCTGCCTTGATTTCAGCCAGAGTTTTTCTAAGCCAGATCAGTGATGAACTTCTTTTGACAATTTTGGATATTTGATCACATTGTGAATGCAGATTGTGTTGTTTACTAAAAAACAAAACCGAAAACAGCTGTTTCTAGTTGTGGTATGCCTCAGCCCTAGCACACACCTGGAATCCAAGAGCTTTCTACTTGAATATTGTAACCGGGATGAAATAAACTCAACCATAGGTCAGGTCAAGAGGAGGAACAAGCAACCAGTTGACAGAGAGTTAACATAGGATAAAAAACAGAGAGTAAAAGGAAGTCAGAAGGACAGATAGAGAGACACACAGGAAGTAGAAGGGACAGACATTCAGTTTGAGGGTTTTCTTGAAGGCACAAGCCTCTTTTGGGGACTTGGGCTAAGGAGGAAGGTCAGCAGGGTGATTTTTCTGCCTCTCTGAGCTAGAAGGCTTTGACTCCAACATCTGGCTCCCAAGTTTTCACTGGCAAAATATGTGGGTAATGGGGGTTACCCTTCTTTGAGGAGTAAGGGATGGAGCATAAGGAAAATAAGAAAGAAGTGTGGGACTAGGAGGAGAGGAGGAAGGAGGCAATGACTGGGATAAAATAATGAATAAATAAAAATTAAAGTTAAACAAACAAGACAAACCAAACCAAAAAAAAAAAAAAAACAACAACAAAAAGATTTCCTTTCACCCTAAAGACCATGTCTCTTCTATTTATTTACTACATGTACATTCTATTGTAACTCTTTAATAATATAATGAAATTTTAAAACTGGGGAGTATACATGTCTAAAACATCTTTGAATTATTTATATTTTATCCAAGGACAGAATTATAAATGTTCTGTAGCTAAGTCTTTTGAAAGCAGTGTTTCACTAATGTTTACAACTTTAATTTGGGGCTGGGAATGGCTGGGGAAAAGACATGCCTTGGGAAGCCAAAGCAAGATGACTATGGGTTCCAGATAATTTGGTCTACATAATGAATGCTTGCCTCAAAAATATAAATCAATCAATCAATCAATCAATAAATGAAAAGTACAATTTTAGTTCAAGCCAGGCTATGCTTCAAGTGGCAGGACTGGATTGCATTCAACTGAATTCTTAGCCAGTGGGTTCCTGTGGAAATATCCAAACAGCACAGGCTGTTGCTACGACAAAGGGTGGTTCTCTGCAAACTGATAGCCCAGCACCATTTTGTTGAGGACAACAGCAACACAACTCATTGATCACAGAGAAGTCAAGCTGATGCCTACATGCCTTCACCCTATATCCTTGTCTCTTTGGTGCAGGAAGTTACTCTGCAGGCTACTGAAAGTGAAATGTTGACACCAATTTGGCCACAAAGTCTTTGACTTACTTACTTTTTGTCCTGCCTGAAAAATATGCTGGGGCAACGGTGGCACAGAATCTGCAGGAGTAGCCAACTAACATCTGGTTTCACTTCAGGTCCCCTCTAAGAAAAGGAGCTGAGACCTAACACTTCTTTAGTAATCAAGAATCATACACCAGATAGCCCAGAGACCTAGGGTAAAATCAAACACTACTGATAAAAAAAAATCAATAAAATGACTTCTACTGATATTCTACTGTATTCAGTGATCAATGCCTTATCTAGTCATCATCAGAGAGGCTTCCTTCTATAACAGATGGGAACAGATGCATAGACTTACAACCAGACATGAGCTGGAGAAAGAGAGAGTCTAAATGGGAAGTTTCCATCTACTTTCTCCTCTTGGAGCTCAGGGAATCCCACAGAAGGACTGTAACAAAAAGAGGGAATAGAGGATCCCAGGAAAACAAGGCCTTCAGGATCAATTAAACAAAGGTCATATAAACTCAGAGTCTGAAGCACTAGGCACTTGGCTTACATTGGTCTGCACCAGATCCTGAGTATATGTATTAAAGTTTTCGGGTTAGCATTTTTATGGGACTCCTGACCGTCAAAAGAAGGGGTCTCTGGCTACATTGCCTACTCTTGAGAACCCTTTCCTCCTGTTGGATTGATTTGTTGAACCAAGATATTGTTTATTCTACTTTTGTCTTGTTTGGTTGTGATCCTTTAGAAGTCTAATCTTTACTAATGTGGGACAAAAAGGGAGTGGACTGGAACAGGAGGAGAGGCCGGGAGAAACTGGGAGGAGAAAGAGGAGAAGGACGATGAGGAGGATGACTTTCAAGATGGACAAGGACAAGGAGGAGGAGGGGAAGCTACAACCAAGATCAAATGTCTGAGAAAAGAATCTATGTTCAAACAAGAAAAGTCATGAAAAACAAGAGGACTAAAAATATAACACTTTAGCATAATGCCTGGCATATATAATATGTACATAGTAATTTTCACAAATATCATATATTAATATTAGTAGAATTAAATAACTCATGATACAAATGGAAACAATAAAAGTGAAAAACATTGTGTCTGTACAATTTTAAGAGAAACATTTATAGTAGTGTCTCATTGTAATGATTTAAACATTAGAAGAATAAAATAAATTTTTTTTCAAAATATATTTAATATAATACTGAAAATTATCTGAAGAGTAATTTCATTTGAGTTTAAAGTAGAATCAAAGAGTTCCTAGACCCCCTGCTCAGATGTAGCCCATAGACAGCTCAGTCTCCATGTAGATTCCTAGTAAGAGGAGCAGAGATAGTCTCATTGCCTCCTCCTTGATCACTTCGCCCTGGTGGGGCGACCTAGTCAGCCAACAGAAAAAGAGGATCCAAGCAGTCCTGATGGGACCTTCTGTGCTAGGGTAAGAGAGTAGCAGAGGAGGGCTTCCCCTATCAGTGGACTAGGGGAGACATATAGGGGAGGAAGAGGGACTGGGAAGCGATGAGAGAGGAACCTACAACTAGGATACAAAATGAATAAATTGTGATAACAATAAAAAATAGAAGAAAAATCAACAATTATTATTTTATACTTCTCTTAGGATATTCTTTATGCATTTACTTATGTAACTGTCATGACATCATGATATGATTCCCTACTGAAAATTCTCTTATGTTTTATCTTGATGGTCCCATCTTTCCTTAACCTTGACCACTGATTTCATTGATTGATTTCCCTCACTGTATATTCACCCTTTTAAAAATATACTATTGGTTGTTGCTCTTAGAGCCTGTGCTATTGGTGTTCTGTTCAGGAAGTTGTTTCCTGTGCCAATGAGTTCAAGGCTCTTCCCCACTTTTTCTTCTAACGTGTTTAGTGTGTCTGGTTTTATATTGAGGTTTTTGATCCACTTGGACTTTAGTTTTGTGCAGGGGATAAGCATGTATCTATTTGCATTTCTATACATGTAGACATCCAGTTAGACCAGCACCATTTGTTGAAGAGGCTATCATTTTTCCATTGTATGGTTCTGACTTCTTTATCAAAAATCAGGTGTCCATAAGTGTGTGGGCTTATTTCTGGGTCTTCTATTTGGTTCCATTGATTCACCATTCTGTTTCTATGCCAGTATCATGCAGCTTTCACTACTATTGCTCTGTAGTATAGCTTGAGATCAGGGATGGAGATACCTCCAGAAGACCTTTTATTGTAGAAGATTGTTTTAGCAATTCTGGGTTTCTTGTTATTCCATATGAAATTGAGAATTTTTCTTTCAAAGTCTGTAAAAAATTGTGTTGGTAATTTGATGAGAATCTCATTAAATCTGTAAATTGCTTTTGGTAAGATAGCCATTTTTACTATTTTAATCCTGCCAAGCCATGAACATGGGAGATCTTTCCATATTCTGATATCTTCTTCAATTCTTTATCCAGAGACTTGAATTTTTTTTATAGAAGTCTTTGAATTGCTTCGTTAGGGTCAAAACAAGGTACTTTATGTCCTTTGTGGCTATTGTGAAGGATGTTATTTCCCTAATTTCTTTCTCAGCCCTTTTGTCTTTGGTGTACAGGAGGGCTTCTGATTTTTTTGAGTTGATTTTTTATCCAGCCATTTTGCTGAAGGTGTTTATCAGCTGTAGGAATTCCCTGGTAGAATGTTTGGGGTAACTCAGGTATACTATCATATCATCTGCAAATAGTGATACTTTGACTTTTTCCTTTCTACTTTGTATCCCTTTGCTCACCTTTAATTGTCTTATTGCTCTAGCAAGGACTTCAAGAACTATGTTGAAGAGATATGGAGAGAGTGGGCAGATTTGCCTTGTCCCTGATTTCAGTGGGATTGATTTAAATTTCTCTCTGTTTAATTTGATGTTTGCTATAGGCTTGGTATAATTTGCCTTTACTATGTTTAGGTATGTGCCTTGTATCCCTGATCTCTCCAATACTTTAAACATGAATGGATGTTGGATTTTGTCAAATGCTTTTTCAGCATCTAAGGAGATTATCATGTGGTCTTTCTTCTTTCAGTTTGTTTATATGGTGGATCACATTGATCGATTTCTGTATATTGAACCACCCCTGCATAACTGGCATGAAGCCTACTTGGTCATAGTGGATGATATCTTTGATGTGTTCTTGTATTCAGTGTTGTGTATTACATGTATAAATTGACTTTTATATATTGCATAGTTTTGACTTTTTTCTATTTGGATTTTTCTTATAGATATTTTCATAGATTCCTATTTCCATTTTTTTAAATTCAGTTGAATGTATTTAATTACTATTACATAATCTATTTTAAAAAATTTATAGTTCACCTGGAATTATTTTGCGTGGATCAATGTAACAATCCATTTTTATATCTTCTTTTTTTCTCCGGCTGGCTGGTTTTAGTTTCTTGAGTCATTTCTTAATAGTCTGGTGCTTTGTTCCCAATTGGTGGAAATGTATGAAAAGGATTAGGAGGTGCACTAGTTGGAAGTAGGTGTCAACTGGGGTGGGTTTTGAGGTTCAGCGGCTCACACAATACCCTTCTCTCTCTGTCACTGTTGTCTCCACATGTAAGCATTCAGCTATTGCTCCAATTCCATGCCTGTCTGCCATTCTCCCCACCATGTTGATCACAGACTTTACCCCATGAGCCCTTAAATTAAATGTTTTCTTTTGTACGTTGCCTTGATTATGGTTCCTTGTTATAGCAATAAAGAAGTAACTAGGGTATTCCCCAACTGAAGGCCAGTAGGGAATGCAATATTTTAAGTGCTCGCGGGATTAAACATTATGAGGAAGCAATATAGACAGTTCTGAGCTCTACTTATCTATTTATTTAAATCTTATGCCTGAAACAAATTTAAACAATCACGTTATTTTATATACATATCATTTCTCATAAGATAGATTCTACATGTTTTAGATTTAAACCAATCCAACTTTTGAAACATCCAATATTATAAGTTTAATAATATTAAAAATATGAGAAACCAATAATGAAATATATTCTTGATTCAAACAATAAATAAGAAATATGAATAATTCTATTGACTTTTACTTTTATTATGTACTCATGGATATTGTTTTGAGAACTCAAATGTGATTCTAACAAGAATAAAGCAAATACCCGAAAGCAGTTGTTTTAGTATGACTTAGAAAAACAAGCTAGATGATTTTCATTTGTAACAGAATTAATAAAATGATACAGTCTTTGTATATGTTAATGAGCACTGAGGGAATAAATTATCATTGGGGAGAAGCTATGCTGTCTTGATCTTAAGTAGACACATTGAAGATAGGCATGATGGTACATATCCGTGAGTGTGTAGAAACTGTGGAAAGATCCTGCCTACAAAACCAAGATGGAGAGAGATACAGGAAGATAACTGACATCACCTTCTGGCTGCCACAGATGCCTGCACAAGTGAGTATACACTTTCATGTGTATTTACATTCATCTAGCACATATATGTGGAAGCATTCTCACATACAAAGCAATAAATTCCAGTTCTCAGGTATTTCTATATTGTGTAATTAAATGTTATTTTCTGAGAAACATAACCAGAAATGGCTGCTAATGATATTCTGTTATGCCCAGAGATCAGTGTCTCCCTCAGCAATGATCAGAGAAACTTCTGCTTCCAGTAGTTGTGAACGAATACAGAGACTAAGAACTGGACAATGTGCAGAGAATGGGAGACCATGAAACCCGCAGTTCTAAGGGGAATGTCTCCATCACATCCTCTTCTCACAATTTAAAGATATATACAGAAGAGGACAGAGAACGATCGTAAGAGACAGGAAGGATGGATGACACCAAGGAAACCGTGTCTTCCGAACATATCAGAAATAAGTTACATATGAATTCAAAGAGACTGTGGTATCATGCACAGGGTCTGTACAGGCTCAAGCCAGATGGAGTCATAGCACTGAGAGTGTGAACTAGGCATGGCCCCACATTATTAACCAAGGAGATAACTACAAAGAAAGGACTCATTTTCTCCAATGGAGTCTCACTGGGTACATAAATAACCAAGGACAGACCCCTTGTCCAGCAGCTGTTGACCAAGACAAAACAAAGTCAATAGTGATTTTGTAGTTTTTCGACTCACATTGCTTTGTTTGGGTGTATTGCAAAAAATTTACTAGTATTTTGTTTATATGCTATAGTTTCCAATATTTGGGGTTTGGAGGCTTTATGTGTATGCATTTGTCTGTCTGTCTGTCTATTCGACTCTATATGGGAGTCTTGTTGTTATTTTATTATATATGTGCCATATAAATGTTAATATGGGACATTTAATATAGTGAGTTGGCACTACTGTAGACATACAAATTCCACTGCCTTCCTAAAATTGAAATTGCTTCCATAAAGTCAGTACATGTCTTAATGAATGCCATACATACATATGCCAACTTTTTTTTCTTTCAAAAGAGAAAGAAAATATGTAGTTGGATATATTGGAAGGTGAGAAGGATCTAGGTAAAAAAATGAGCAAGGAGAAACTTATCAGAGTAGATTGTATGGATTTTTCAAGTAAAAGAAATAAATGTGGTAGAACAAAGGACAAAATATGTTTTCATAACTTTGTTATGTTATAATATGTAATATAAAACAGTACAATACAATATAATATAATATGAAAAATATGTAAAACCATTCTTGGTATTTATGGGATGGAAAAGTAATTGTAAGGGATAGTAAGCAAAAGTGAAAGAAATGAATTAGTTAATATCTATATGGATATTGGAAATAATTGCTTTTAGATTTAAAATTCCAAATCACGGCTGACAGATAATCAATATTTTCCTTCTTAGCAACAGAGATTTCAGAGCCTTGGAATCAACACTGGATTAATCATCTATATGGATAATATATGGATAGAGGAGGATGAGGGCATGTTGTTACAAATGTAGAAAGCACAGCCAACAAGGTGTGGCCAAATTTATATAATTTCATATTTGCCATTAATATGGATAGCCTTTTAGAAATGAAATGTCATTTTTCTTTAAAATGGATATAAAGTTTTGAACAAACAGAATTCAAAAGGAAAGCTTCTGAAAATTTCACAATATTCCCCATAGCAAACTATTTCTACCCTGACGGTGAGAATCATTTTGAAAGTGAAATTTGTGAACTTTCCCTCAGGTCTAAAATGCTGATTCCCAGAGGTAACTCATATTCCTGCTGAGAGAAATTTAGAAACAGTTTATATAGCAAGAAAATTGCCAATAGTAGTCATTTTAGAGATATGGCTGAGAATGTCTTAGACTGCAAAGGAATTGTTAATAGAAGAATTAAAGACTAGCAACTTTGAACAAACATGGGCCTTTTACTTTGTGAGTATGTGACCTACAAATGAGTGCAGTGCAGTCGTTATGAAGTGTACTGACTTTATGAAAGCAATTTCAATTTCATGCAGCCAGTGGAACGTTTGTATCTATAGTGGTGCCAGTTCACTATGTTAAATATTATTGTACAAAGGAATAGCTAAACATCTTCATGCAAGTGTTCATTATCATTTTTATATTTATTTCCTGAGATAGATGAAACCCCAGAAGAGCTTTTATCAAGATGTTAGAAAAATTTAGTTGAACATATTGCAGAGTAATATAGACAGACCTTCTGGAAATGTGACAGCTGAGTGGTCAAGATTCCAGTGTAGCTGACAGAAGCATTGTAATGTATGCCACTCAAAGAAAGGGCCATGGACAATGTGCAATTTTTTTCCTGAAAAATCATCCAGTGTATGTAATGTCCTCCACTGGACAATTCTGGTACGACTTTCCGGTTGCTATTCATTCAGAATGAGAAAAACCAAGGGGTTCCCAAATCTCCCCAAATAGAGCACTATCTAGGAAATTGAGCTCAATTATCCAAAGAGCTCGCTTCAAATCTTTCTCTTTGCATCTATACCCCCAATAGCATAAGAGATAAAGGATTCATAAAGGGAATAAACTAAGAAAATATTGAATCTCCATTGAAAATAGTATCAGTGTGTATGTTAATTTCACAAAATAGTATGTATGCTAATTTCACAAAATCACCCTTCTTAACTTTAACATAAAATGTTAGAATTCTTGTTTTTCTTCAGATAATAGGTGAACCAAAGTGTTGATTGCCTCACAACATAGGGAGATAACATAGGGGTAAAGATGGATAAATCTTGCTGTCTACGCTCAAACTAAAAAAAAACATACATAATTTAAAATAAACATTACATTTAAAATTTTAGCACTTTGTGATATATTCTCTGAATGGTCTAATCAGCAGTGGCTTTCAACAAACAAAAAGGTACTAGGAAAAAAAAAAACAACTCTGATACTTACAATGTCTATCTCGAAAAGATTAATCCTTCCAACAGGTGAAACATAGCAGCATGCTGCTGCTTCCTTTCATCATAATTTCCATGCAGTACATGGAAATTTCAGAAATAATTGCTTTTAGATTTAAAATTCCAAATCATGGCTGACAGATAAGAATCAATATTTCCCTTTTTAGCAACAGAGATTTCAGAGCCTTGGAATCAACACTGGATTAATCATCTCAACCATCATTGTGTAGCAAGGATGGAGCACGCTGGTTGATTTACAAACATTCTCCTGAAGGAAGGTCAGGCTATGACAGAAGCTTATCACACTGAAATGAAAGAGCTTCTGTTGGGCATTATTTTTATGCACAGAAAAGTTAACCAACTTGTCAAATCTTCCTCTTCCCTTGACATTTACAATAACATAAATATGTGAAGTCTGACGACTCATTCATTTTTAATCATTTCAGAAGGAACTATGTCTCAAAGAAAACTAGTTTTATAATTCACATTGCAAAATAGTTTCAAATTTCTCCGAGAGCCCCACCATGCTTCTCCAATGAAGATTGAAAGGAAATCAGCAAACAGCCATGATAATTATAACTGTGATAACATTTCTGCCTCATCAAGTAAAACTTCTGATAAATGATAAAACATATTCATAAACATGTCAAAAATTTCCTTTTCCCACAGCATATGTTAGTAGGTCCCTGGGCCCAATGACTTTCTACAGAACCCTAGAACATTACTCACCACAGCAGTGTCTCACAGTAACTAATTAATATATTTCAGTTTCAAAGCATCATAAGGCCATCCGTGAGAATAGAGGCATATATGGTGGCTACATATGTATAATATTCATTTCCCTGAACAGCAATCCAACAACAAAACATACCTGTGGATTGTGGAATCTAAAGTGTATGCTGGGTTTTTATAAGCAGACTCAAGAGTTGCTGTCTTTTCATGATTAGTATATAATCTAGTAAAGATAAGTCTTCCATCACCTGTCTGCTGGCAGTTTGAACTACAAACAGATTTTTTTTTTCCTTTAAGTTTTGGAGATGTGCACTTTAGGGTGACATTCTCCAGCTTCCCATTTCTAAAGGGTTATTTTTAAAGTAAACATCTTTTAGAGTGATTCATTCTTACACATATAGACACACACACACACAGATACCACACACACACACACATTTTCAGACAGGATAGAAGAAGTCTAAATAGAGATAGTTCTTACGAAGACTTTGATTGTTAATTCATGATAAATACTGAATCTTTTCTACTGTATATAATTCAGTTATAACCCAAGAAATAAGTGAATTACAAAAAGTGAAAATGTTGCATATAACAATTAATATTTTATATTACATAAAAGATGATAAGGAATATATTTATGTACCAATTGCACATTCAGTCATTATGAACGTTAGTCCAGAACCCTAAGGACATGAAAAAACAAAATGTGCAGGTATAAGGGCATGGTGCTATAATTCCAGCCCTTAGAAAGATGGGACGGGAGGATAGACAATTTAAGGCCAGTCTGGAAAACAAAATGACACCCTATCTCAAAAGAAAGACAAAGTGGGTGAAGGGAGGAAAGGAGAGAGACAGAGAGAGACAGAGACAGAGAGACAGAGAGAGAAAGAAAGGAGGAGTAAGAAAAGCAGAAGAAATAAGAGGAAGAGAAATAAATCACCACCCATATTTATTAGGATTGCCTTAAAACTATTCTATGTAATTTATTTCACAATATTGATTCCAATCTTGGAGGAGTATTGAGGAAGCTGTCTTACAATGTAAACTTCCAGGCAGTCTACATAGTTTTGGATAGATACCTAAATAAAGATGTGGATTTTGAAAATGCAAATGCTGAAAAGAACTAAAGAAGAGAATTTGAAGATCTGCCATCAAAGACACTTCCTGTGTCAGCTCAATGACTCATGTAAAGTCAGTGCACAGTCCAAGGCCTCCGCAGTGGTGGGATGTTATGATGTAAGAAATTGCTAGGTCTCTGGTGATCTGGGAGGGTTTGGAAGAAGGAAAGGGGAGGAGGAAATAATGTAACTATAATCGAAAAAGATAATATACATATGACAGAATGTGTTCATTATCATATTTCCTAAAGGAACTTGGGTTCTAAAGCAGCTGGTAAGTTAAAAATGAAGAATTAAATACAATGCTTTAGATTGCTGTAATTTGAAAAACATCTGTTTCCCATGAAATGGCAGAAAGATGAGTGCTGTTCCTATTTCCCCATGTGTGGGCAAAACAGGTAAACACTACACATTACTTGAATAATAAAGAGGTAAATTTACTTTGAAGACTCTACCTGGATGAAAAGTAGCCAAGTTACCTACTCTTAGCTATGATTATTTTGCCCTTGAAGTCATCCTATCCAAAGCCCATTTTTGCAACTTCAGGCAATGGTGTCAAACTAGTTACTTTTCACTCCCCTGAAAAAACAAACAAACAAACAAACAAACAAACAAACAAACAAATGAATTTATACACGTGATTGTTTAGATAAGGCCTCAAGACAGCATGATTGTTAATTATGTTGCCTTTTCTCCTTGTTTCTTGTATAGTATTATTAAATGTACTTTAAAATAGTGATGGTTTTTCACACAATTTCTCTGGCACAGACAGTACTGCATCTTTGGTCTATTTTCTGTTTTGGAAAATCCATTAGGTTTGTTTAAATACCTTTCAGAAACCATCTGTTTCTTTTCCTTGTACTCTATAACCTCATTTCTTACATAGATTGTGTAGCTCATACAATTCACCTAAAATCTTGCAGGTTTGACTGACTTTGAGAACTGAAACAATTTCAGCATTCTCTCAAAGTAATGCTTTGTAGTGCCTGTATTACATTAATTATATTATGATGTTTATACTATTTGGGAGTTTGTATTACATTAAACACTGTATCATACAAGCAATAAAGGAACAATGTGCTGTACTATAGCCAAGACAAGGAACTCATAAGATATGAATGACTTTACAGTGCAATGAACGTTGGATTCTGTCATCTCATAGCCAGATCTATTAGCTCAAAAGCAAGAGTGGTAAAAGCACTCAAAAACATGCACATGGCACTCTCCTTGCTTTATCCATCTGTGTAATTATCTTGAAATCAGAATAACTTTGGTAAGGGAACTCCTTGCACAGTTATTTTATAACACGGCATATACTGACTGTTACTAGATGCGTGCCATAGTGTATTCCAATATTTCAGCAACTTTGCACACATAAAATATTTGTTCTCCCGAAACTCTTATTTTTACATGGAAGACTTATTACAAAAAATCATTATGGAAATTAAGCAAAATCCCCACATCATCTTCTGTCCTTCATACATATTTGTAGACATGTACACATTCTTCTGTTTATGCATGTTCATGTACATGCACAGCACCCTCACACACATAGTAACAGAAGGAAACATCCATATAGCTGCACTCAAATGTTTCATTTTTCTTTTGTTAGGGACATATATATGGTAATTGTTTTCATTACTATATATTGATACCGGCCATCTGTCTCATATACTGGCCTGAGGAACTATCAAATGAGGTTTAATAAAGGTAATTATTTATAAACCACAAACATTGTCTTTCACACAATAATATAGTGATATATAAATCTCTCTCACACACAAATACATATATGTGTGTGCATGCATACGGAAGAATTAATAGCAACAAATGGGAACAGGGAGAACTTTTAGAGATTTTGTCATAGTTCTAGAACTGATTAATGAGAAAATAGAAGACTTTTAAAAAGGGAAAGGTTCAGACACATCAGTAGAGGTAGAGTAAAGGATTTCGTTCTTATTTCCTACATGCCTTTCAAAACAATTAAACACAGGACACTGGCCACATCTCAGGTGTGTTAGATCAGACCTGGGAAGAACAAAGGTGGGAGGACAGAAGGCCTATAGAGAAAAGAGGGTGGGGGTTTGTCTGTGACAAGCAGGAGACCTAAGTCCAGGTAAGTTCCTGGGAGGTTATGAGGGGGAGTCAAGCAGAGACTCCTAGTCCCAGAAGCCATAGAGACTGAAGAGGACATCTTGTAACTAGACTAGTCTCCTAGTAGAGGGAGGAAAACACCCACCCTATGGGAGTATGCTAACCCCTGACACCATGAAAGATACTCTGCTAAGCCTGCAACAAGAGCCTGTCAGACTTCCACTCTGAGAGACTCTACCCAGCAGTTCCTCAAAACAGACGCTGAGACTCACGGCCAAACACTGAGTGATGTGTAGGGAGCCTTCTGGAAAAGTGAGATGGAGAGGAAAAGACCTGGAGGTGAGACGAGCTCCGCAAGAAGACCGAGAGAGTCAAGTAACCAGGGCCCAGAGGGGCTTGCTAGATGGAAGCATTAACCAAGAACCACGCGTGAACTGGACGTAGGACCCCCAGATAGACAGGTTAGGCTTCATGTGGGTCCTCAATTAAGGGAAGTGGAGACCGCATTGGACATGGACCCACGTGCTAATTTTCCTCGTGGTGGGATTGCCTTGCCAGGCCACAGGGGAAGAAAAAATGCTCAGTCCTGATGAAGCTGGGGTGGATGAGAAAGGGAGCTCTCCTGTTTTGAGAAAAAGATGGGGGGTGGGGGGAAGGGATGGAGGGTAGCACTGGGAGGGGAGGATGGATGAAGCCCAACTCAAGCCATGTTCCCTTTTTTTTAGAGGGACACAGCTCATTCTCCCCTATTCATATGCAAGACAAGGTGATAATAATCCACTGCCACTGTGTTAATTAATCTGCTTATGCTCTGTTAGTTCATGTTACTTCTCAACCAAATTCTCAGTAGAGATTCAAGCACATTGTATCACAACAGATGAGGTGATTTGAATCCGGACACCACTGATGCCAAAGCTCACAATTTCAACTGAAACAGGATGTGGGTTTGTCTCAGGAACTGATAGAGCTAACACAGGAAGAGGAAGGGAAACAGAAAATCAGGGATACTGAGTTGCTGGATAGTGAGTTATGTGAAAGCAATGAGCAAGAAGCATATTATTTGTGCATTATAAACATGATTATAACACAAACTTAAAATGCATTTCTTCAGTTTTCTGACATTCCTGATTTTGTGGCACTTAACATAGTCCACATATGTATAAACTTGAGCTGTGTGGAGCAAACTCATAGGGAACAGGACTGCTGAATCAAAACATTCAGTATTTTTGCACAAAATCCTCATTAGTCATGACTATCAAAGAAAGGAAGATATTTGATTTGTGGCCTCTAATTTCAAAACCAGAAAGTTTCCAGTATTATTACATCATAAATTGTATTATTTAAAATATACCAAGTAAAAATATCTAATTAGTATTAAATTATAAATCCCTATAATATAACAATATATTTTAAATTCTTAAGGGGCTAGAGAGATTGATCAATGATTAGAAGCACTAGCTGTTCTTCCAGAAGACCCAGGTTTGATTGCCAGCACCCACATGGCTGGTCATAAATATCTGTAACTTCAGTTCCAGAAAATCTGGTGCCCTCTTCTGGCCTCTGCTGGCACCATGCATTCATATGCTCTGCAGACACACTGCAGATAAGAAACCACTATATAAAATAAAAATAAATACATTTCTAAATGCTCAAATGTATTTGGGAATAAATGAAATAAAAGTAATAAAGAAAGACATGAAAATTATATATTAATTCAATCACATCTAAAAATCAAAAGGTTACAAATCATATTAATGAAGAATATTTCATATCACCAAAAATCATATTTTAGTATTTTCTATGAAAAAAATATTCTTCAATGTCTACACCTAATTAAAATCCTTCTGCTAAAAAGATGCATGAAAGAAAAGAACTTTATTTCTTTAAGATTATATATCTTTTAATATTTTATTTTAAATGAGACCATCTAGACTGTGCTTGGTAGATACTAAATATTTGAGAATTGAATTAAATGTGACAAGAGCAAAATGATAATTAAACATTAAAGACTATAGAAATGTAATGATATTCTTGGCTAAAAATATTATACTACATGACATCTAACTGTGATTCTTTCTGCTCAAGGATTAGAAATATTACTTTGCAATAAATCCAAACAATAATTTCTAACTATCGTTAAAGCAGTAATTTTGGCATGGAATTACATTACAAAGCACTTTCAATGTAGTTTTGATTAAAGTGAACAGTAGCACACAGCATAATTTTATGCCACTGTTTAAGAAAGCATGTGCTTTAGAGGAACAAGACATCTATGTCAGTATTTCCATAATCAGAGAAATTTTATCTTAGAGTACATAAGAAATAACACAAAGACCCACAAGGGTAGAGTTTGAAACTATGGAGCACTCAGTGCTGAATGGGTTGTTTTCATCAAGCCCTTCCCTTCAAGGCTCAGGAATATATGCAGAAGAGGAGATGCAAAGACTGTAAAAGCCAGAAGCGGTGGATAACTCCAAGGAAGCAATGTTTTCCAGGAACCACAGAGCTGCTACCCATATGAACTCCCAGAAACTGTGGCAGAAAGTCTAAGACCAAAGGGGTTCTAGTCAGACGGTGTCAGTGTAATGAGAGGAAGAGGTTGATGAGATTCCAGTCCCACACAGGAAGCTATTGGCAATTGATACCTGCTGGCGAGGGGAAAAAATCACTTTTCATAAACCATGCTTCCTAGCAGGGTACAGTTCCAGAAATAGTTTGAATAACTCTCTGTCTCTGTCTCTGTCTCTATCTCTCTTTGTCTCTTTCTGTCTCTGTCTCTCTCTCCAAGGATTTGAGGTACACTCATTTTGTAATCCTTTGTCTTGTTTTCAGTTTGTTTTGATTTTCATCTTTCTATTTTGTTGGTTTTAATTTTGAAAGAGAGAAATGGAGAAGCAAAAAATTGAGTGGGTAGACAGGTGGGGAAGATCTGGGACTATCTGGAGGAGCAGAACACATGATGGAAAGTGTAGCAGAAAGCCCCCTATAGCGGTCTTTTTTAAAACTCTATTTTGGTTGTTTAGGCCTCTATCTCCCTTCCACCAACCCCCCAAACTTAAGGAGGAGAGAGAAATGGTTATAGGGTAGAGGGGCCCAGACCCCTTTACTTTTTCTGGCTACATAGGGTCAAGTGTTTTTTTAGGGTTCTGTACCAATCTCTGTCAAACACAGACATTGGTAGCAGTCTCCTCCAGTTGCTACACCAGGAAGCATTTCTGTCTTTCTGTTCCAAACTGCCACACCATCTCTGGTGTCTGGTCTCTCTAAACTCCTCCATGCCACATGCCAACACTGAATGGCACACTGAACACCACACAGACTGCCTCTCCAGGACACCACACAGTCTCTTTCTCAGCCTCATATTTGTACTCTCAGAGTCTTAGACTACGCCCCTCTCCATGCCTCCTATGGAAGGCAGTTACCAGCTGGCAAAGATCCCCTCCCAGATGTGACAATTAACAGGTGTGAACAAATTATAGACCAACTAAAATCTCACACTTGGGATTAAAACAAAAGCATATTTATATAACATACAAAGAAACCAAAGCTTCCATTACAGGAAATACATTTTATTTTTTGAATTAAAACAAAATGAAAGAAATTAAGTCAATAAGTCTAACAACCACTATAACTGATATACTTTAAGAACCAAAAGCTTGAACACTTAAAGAGAAGGCAGGGTGTGTTTTCACAGGGCAAGGGAATATGAGAATCATTGTTTGAGGATGACCACTGCAAACCCAGAAACCAGTTCCAGGGAAGAGCAAAACATTGCCATCCTACTCTTGGATTTTGTTGCCTTTCAGAAGAGTGGGAAAATGAATTATTGTTATAAAGCTAAGAAAAAAAAAATCACTTGTCACAGACCATTTACATGTAAGAAAAATACTTTTGTCTTAATGTTATTCTCAGAAAATAAAGTAACCTGGAAATATTAGTAAGGCTAAACCATCAGTTCCTTCGCCTTTGCCAGAGATCATTATCTATCATCAACCCTGGGATCACATGCAGCCAGCTTGCAGCCCTTCCTCTTTCTGGCTAGAAGGGCCTTCCTTCCTTTAACTCAGCAAGCCACTGCAATTCTGTTTAAACTAACCCCACAGCTGTCTGTTACTAAGTGGTAGATATTTCTGCTACAAAAATTCTCCCCACAACTTTGTAACTTACAGGACTCCATTCTCTGACAACTCACAACAGGGATCAAATTACCCCCAGGGGTATTTACAACAGCAGTTAACATAGTATTCTACATGTCTACAGTGTGTTGGGATATTGAAACAATGGCCAGGAACAATCCACCAGGAGACCAGAACAATGAAAGGAAGAGGACTATATTATATGAAGGATAGCTAATGACTGTTCTAAAGAGTTGGGGAAGACATACTTTTTCCTGTTTGAGATCATTCATGCCTGGGTGGCTGTGGGTGTAAGGAAAATCTAACTTAAAATAGAAATGTGAAAAGAGGACCCCAATTAACCGAGCAGAACACAGGCTAGGATACAGCACATAGAACTTTTAAAGGACATTTAATAAAATGGAATTCAGGTATATTATTTCACCAGCACATGTCAGGAAACATGAGATTTCACTTTATTTCATTATGTACAAATTACACAGAACAAAAACAAGCTGCATCAGGAGCATGTGAGAATGAATGTATTATTTCTCATGCCCTAGCTTTTAGATTGGCAATTTGTCTCAAGTATATCCTCATCCTGACAAACAGTGCTGTACAGACACTGGTGCTAATTTTTCTACTTTTCAGTCAGCTTCTTTGCATTCTGAATATACGCTTCAATAGTAAATTAGGTTAAGCATGCCATGATCTTCAAGTAAGTTTTAATCAGCTACTGAATTTGACTTCTCCACACATTTACATAGTTCCTGCCAATCGGATACAGTCTTCTAGGAAATCTTCTTTCTGATATTACTAACTGTGAAACAATATTTGACTTCTCTCTGAACTCTGCTCCCTATTTAACACTGGCAGAGAGGGAAGTGCCTTTTGAATGGAGAATAAATTAATCTCATTTTCCCTCATTACCTATCAGATCAAATGATCAATCAACAGGCACTTCCACAAGATGATTGCTTTTCTAGATGGATGCCATCTTGTCAGCCTAGCATGCAGGACTGTATCACATACCTACTCAGAATGTATCTCAATCATATCACCCATTCAAATCTCACAGTTCTGTAAATATTGAAAAACTCATAATTACATTGTTATGAAATTTTTACACATTTATGGGTTAATTATAATTTCTTTTTAAAATTATGTTATTTTTATATTAATCACAGGTTATGTACTTTGTATCCCAGCCGTAGCCCCCTCCCTCATTCTCTCCCAATCCCCCCATCCCTCCCTCAACTCCTCCCTGCCCCTTTCCAAGTCCACTGATAGGGGCAGACCTCCTCCCCTTCCATCTGACCCTAGCTTATCAGGTCTCTTCAGAACTGGCTGCAATGTCCTCTTCTGTGGTCTAGCAAGGCTGCTCCTACCTCAGGGGGTGGGGGGAGGGTGTTGAAGAGCCAGCCATTGAGCTCGTGTCAGAAATAGTCCCTGTTCCCCTTACTAGGTCCCCACTTGTATACTAAGCTACCATTTGCTACCTCCAAGCAGAGGTTCTAGGTTATATCCATACATGGTCCTTGGTTGGAGAAACAGTCTCATAAAAGACTCCTGTGCCCTGATATAGTTGGTCCTTGTGGAGCTCCTGTCCTCCCCAGGTCATACTAACTCCCCCTTCTTTCATATGATTCCCTGCACTCTGCCGAAGGTTTGGTTATGAGTCTTAGTATCTGCTTTAATACACTGCTAGGTAGAGTCTTTTAGAGTCCCTCTGTGGTAGGCTCTTGTCCTGCTACTTGTTTTCTCCAACATCCAATGTCCATCCCATTTGTCTATCTAAGTGAGGGTTGATCATCTTACCCCGGGTCCTCTTTCTTGTTTATCTTCTTTAGGTGTACAGATTTCAGCATGTTAATTTCTGTTCTTAGTTTACACACATGCTTCTATCATCTTCAAAAGGAAGGTGGCAAAAGGACCATATTGAGCATAATAAGTTGTATTGTTTCACTTCATGTTATATTCCACTTTCTGGCAATTACAGGGTGCTCAAATAAAGTTAATTTGTAGTAGAGAGAAGTTTCATTTGTTTTGTTTTGGTGATTTTGTTTAATTTTTAATTAATTAATTAATTAATTAATTAATTTTGGTTTTTAAACTCATACATCTTGAAGCTGAAAAGTCCATGAGCAAGGGAGCAGTCTCTACTGAGGCACAACAATGTAAGAGAGGAGGATCAACTAAGCAAGGGAAGAAAAGACAGAACAAAGGACTTCTTGTTTTATAACACTACATTCTCAGAAAAAAAAGTACACTCCCATGAGAAAGGTACAATCACTTCCAAAGATATATTAGTTTTCAAAATCCCTACTCCCTCAAAAGTAGCAATGGCAATTAGGTCAGCATGAATTTTAAGTCCAAACCACATGCCAATCATGTTCTAAGAATTGCATCTTCACCTTACTTTCTGGGTTTCTATTAATACTATTTCATATTGGCATTCAGTCAAAGGTAAGTATTGAAAATAAAATGTTCCCTGCTTTGCTCATATTTTGAATATTTAGAAAGATAGTGGAAATGGAACACAGGATCTAACTGGGCACAGGCACCCTATTGACCTCTGCTTGCTTCGGAAGATGAACAGCCTTGGCCACATACCCCTACTTCATGTTATACCGACTCTCTTCAAGCCCAGAAAGATAGACATGGCTCCTCTTCTGTGGATTAGCAAGGCTGCTCCTTCCTCCGGGAGGGGGGAGCGGGGGACGCGGTTGAAAAGCCAGACATTGAGCTCATGTCAGAAATAGTCCCTGTTCCCCTTACTAGGGTACCCACTTGTATACTGAGCTATCATTTTCTACATCTGAGGAGAGGTTTTAGGCTATAGCCATACATGGTCCTATGTAACTATGAATGGAAATCATGGACTGTGAGCCAACAGAAAGACCTTTTCCCTTACCTTGCTTCTCTTGACTATTTGGTAACAATAACCAATGTGTGACTGCCACTATCTAGGTACAGGTAGAAAACAGTTCTATAATAGGGGAATCAGGTGGCTCTAATAGGAGAAACTCATGCAATCTTAAATATGTCACTTTGTACTGCCTTTTACTTTTCCAGTTACTTTTGATCTCAGTCATGCACCTCCTATTACAAGAGCATTAATTCCTCCTGTCAAATAATTCCAAGATATTACAGCAGTTATTTTATGCTTGTAATTCATGCATTTTATTTCAGTAATCTTTGCTGCTTTTATGGGATATTTTTTTTCACTGTCTCCTTCATGCACTACCTTGACTTTTCCAGATTGTTCTGTATTCATTGTCTTATTGAAGAGTACTTTTAAGAAGTTATTTTCCAGAAGAATCTATGAATTTGCTGAGATTGAATGCTCAGATAGTTTTTGAGTGAAGAGATTATTTAACCTGGATACCAGCATTCATATTTTTAGCAAGTGCTTCTGTAATTACCTTGGTTTGACCTTGGCCTTTAAATTGCAGCCATCTCTTTCACAACTGACCAGCTCTGACCCCATTCCTTTCGAGGTTGATGGTCACAAGTCATTTCTGTCCTCCAGAGCCTCTAGGATTGGTAATTTCCCAAGAGTCAGTGGCCCAGGAAGCAAGAAATGCATCTGTATTTCAACCATATTGCCCCACAGCAGTCATACGCTAGACCTGGATTTAAAAGAACCCTTTCAAAACCCTGACAGTAAGATCATACAGCCAGAGCAGAGTATTCAGACAGCAGATGTCAGAGCTGTTTTTTCAGCTTTCTATTTTTTATTATTCAAGAAAAATTCTATCTTGTTTTTCAGATTAGCAATTTTTTATTAATATTCATGTTAAATGTTGTATCTAGAATTCTATTTTTTTAAGTGAGAGATGGCTTTAAAGTATGCATTTTCAACAATTTTGTTAACTACCAGTTGGGGAGTGGAAACCATACACAGAAATATCTATAACAAGCACACACACACAGATATATATATATATATATACATATATATGTATATACATATATATACATATATATGTATATACAACATATATGTGTGTGTATATTTATTACATATGAAATAAATATGCTATATGTATATTTATAAATGTTACTTACATTTTCCCTTAGCACAGATTTTAACAGGTAACAATATGCATTGCATATTTATTCTCCAATGCCTAAGTATCCGTAGAATATAGTAAGCATTTAGTAAATACTGAATTGTATTTAATAGCTCTTGGCACGGCTTCTTTAAAGTTTAGATAATAAGTTTTCTGAAAGAGTTGGAAAGTGTGTGGTGAGAGCCTTCTTCCCACCATTTTATGTACTAAATTGAAAGAAAAAAATAAAAATTAATTTGTTTTTTCTAAACAAGGTTTCTCTGTGTTGCCTTGCCTGTCCTGGACTCAGTTTGTAGAGTAGGCTGGTCTCGAACTTACAGAGATCTGCCTGTCTCTGCCTCCCTGGGTGCTGGACTTAAAGGCATGCACCCACCACACCCAGCTTAAAATGAAAATTCTTAATCTTATTTTAATATGGAGGATGGTTTATACTCTGGTGGTTTTTTAAATTATTATTATTTTGCTATTGTTTTTGTTGTTTGTTGATTGGTTGGTTGGTTGGTTTGATGGCTGAGACATCTCTCAGTAGGCAGTTCTGGCTAGTCTAGAATCATCATGCAGACCAGGTTATTCTCAAATTCATGGAGATTTGCCTACTTCTATTATGTTGTGATAAAAGTCTAGATATCATCTGATATTTTTAAATATAGACTGAAGGACATGCAAAATGACCCAAGCAGGTAGAGAGGCCTTCCAGCAAGCCTGGTGACCTGAAATTCACATCACGGAAGCAAAAAGTCCTGAAAGTTGCACACTGATCTCCATATATATCCTGTAGCACGCTCTTGCAGGAACCTCTCCTCCCACACCACCTTCATTCTCTGGGGACTCGAACTCTTGCTGTTCTGTCTAGCTCTTTCATCAATGTCCTCCTGCAGCTTAACTGCAGGATCCCCTCCTAACACCCTACCTTCATTTTTGGGAAGCACCATCTTTTGCTGTGGATCTAGCTCAGCTTTTTCCCATAGACACAGCCAGTCTTCTCTGTAACCTCATCTCCATTCTTTTCTATCAGCTGCCAGTCCACAGAAACTTTTTCTAGCAGTCATCTCCAGTGGCCATACTGGGCTACAACTCAGGTAGGCAATTTTCATTATTCTTCCTGGTACCAGTCCCATTAGATCTTCCATTTAACCCCATTCAGAATTTCCTCCTAACTAATCTCTATTGTTTCTGTCACTTGTGACCCACAGCAGCACTCTATACCAGGGACCTAACAGCCACCATACTAGCCTAGAATCAAGAGGGGTCAGCAGAAACCTCAGATCCAACTATGCATCCAACAAAGACAGAACCAGATGTCAGTAAAAGAAACACTCAAACATAATTACTCTAGATGCCTAGATCTCAATGAAAATATACAAACGTGAATAGCCAAAGCAATAAGCTTCCACCAGAACCCAGTAACCTGGTAACCATGTTGCAATAGGCCCTGAGAAATGCAATAAGCTGAGGCACAAGACAAAAACTTTAAAAACAGCAATTTTGAATAGATGCAAAGCTCTTAAAGATGCTATGAAGGCCATTAAAACAGAGTTTTAAAAAAAATGATAGGTCAGAAGGAAGGAGAAGAAGACCTCCCCTATCAGTAGACTTGGGGAGGGGCATGTGTGGAAAAAGGGAAAGGAGGATGAGATTGGGAGGGGAGGAGAGAGGGGATTACAGGGGATACAAAGTGAATAAAGTGTAATTAATACAAATTAAAAGAAAAAAAATAGGCCAAAGAGGAGGACATTGCAGCCAGTCCTTTTTGAGTTGTTGGCCAAAGGAAAACCTGTGAGAACTCCTAAACATCATAAGCTATTGCCCGTGCTATTGGCTAGTCTGTAAAAATCTCACAGTCAGGCCCTATTTCTGAAGGCAACACTTACTTAAATCATTGAAAATGGAAAAGTCATGCTGATGCTTAACTAGAAACTTCAGCCTTACTGACTAATGTTCATGGTATTGCAAGACATACTAGCAGAGGAGAAAGGCAATCATTCACATTCCCCAAATACAAACCCTGCAGCATTCAGCAGAGATCTACATGCAATATATAGAGCTACAAATAGTGACCCATATATTATGGGAGTAACCAAACACATTTTGATTGGATGTAAGGCCTAATCTATGACATGGAACTCATACATTCTAATGTGATCAAGAATAGGAGAACACAAGAATCTCAGGGAAAATTTAACATTATTAATCTTCTAAAATGAAATGTCAAGAAATGATTTCTAAAAATATACTTATATACTTAAACTTCAGTGTCTTACTCAGCCATTACCCAAGAAGATATTTTTCTTGAAGTTGGTGGGAATAATACAAAGACCCACAAGTGAGCAATAGGTAGAGAGTGAGAGACTCACACATTGTTCTCTGACCTCCAAGTATCAATACACTTACAAACACAATAAACGAGCTAATAAATACCGTGTAAAAAGGAAAACAAGCTGTACTGTTTTATCATAGACATATAAGTAAATACATGTTCATATCATAACTTTAAAATTAATTATACAATACACTAAAAATCATTAACATGGGCAATTTAAATTGATGAATAATATAATACATAAACTATATCCCAATAAAACGTTTAAAAGCCTCTTACATGTAAAAAATTCTTTAATGCCAGTCTCCCTGCTATCCCAGTCCCATTTCTCACCCACTTGTGCCATATAATCTGGGCACAGGGGTTGGTCTTTTGTGAGACTGTATCTCCAACCAAGGACCATGTGTAGATATAACCTAGAACCCCTGCTCAGAGGTAGCCCATGGTAGCTCAGTGTCCAAGTGAGTGCGGTAGCAAGGGGAACAGGGACTATTTCTGACATGAACTCAATGGCTGGCTCTTCGACCCTCCTCCCACACACACACCTGGGGGAGGAGCAGCCTTGCTAGGCCACAGAGAAGGACTTTGCGGCTAGTCCTGAAGAGACCTGATAAGCTAGGGTCAGATGAAAGGGGAGGAGGTCCTCTCCTATCAGTGGACTTGGAAAGGGGTAAGGAGGAGATGAGGGAGGGGGCTACGGCTGGGATACAAAGTTAATAAACTGGAACTAATATTAAAAAAATTAAAATTTAATTAGAAAAAGGAAAGGAATTAAAATTGGGAAAACAAAATAAAATAAAACCAAAAAACTTTGTGACCATGAAAAAAAAATTCTGTATTTTAATCTTACCGAATTATTTCTTTTCTATTTCTTTAAACTAAAATCTTTTTCAGTTCTTCAACTTTGAAAATGTTTACAACCCTTTTGATCTGACAATCTTTAAGCTATCAGATGTGCTTAAAGACTCCAGAAAGGATATAGGTTTATGGTTATTGAATAGAGCTAGTTGTTCTTTTTAATTCAAACTTAAATATGAAAGTTTGCTTTGAATATTTGTCAGAATTGCCATAATCTAGAATAGTGAGTCGATATGGATGATAACAGAAATAAAACCTCCTACGAAAGGTAATTTTTTAAAGAAGAAAATACTTTTATAGCTTCACAGATTTTCTAACCACCTGGCATCCTACAAGATGGCTGGATCCTCTTCTTTTATCTGCTATGATATGTTAGTTTGATTACAGCTATGCTGTGGGGAGAAAAGAGTTAATACAAAGTTTTTTGGGTTTTTTGTTTTGTTTTTTATTGTTTGTTTGTTTAGATAAGAGTGGATTCTTTCAAAATTCACAGTACAGGACAAGGGTAAATGTAGTATAGACTCTGAAACCATGGGTCTGGACCTTTCTCACTACATTAAAATGTATTGGTCTATCTCTTGGTGTCTTGGTGGAATGGGTGACTTATCCCTGCTATTTGCAAAACACTGGTTCCTGTGTACACATTCTTTCCAATGTTGACAATTCCTTTAGGCTGTGCCATAAACTCACAGACCTTAAAAATCACACATCTTATCAGAGAAGTCTCAAAAGAGTTAGGAAGCTGTCAAATAATAATCATGAATAAGTGTTTTTATAAGTAACTAATTTTTACTTGAAAGTTTGATTTTTAAAATATTATTTGCAGTAAATATCATAATGATGGCATCATATACATTCCCTAGAATATATCTGCCACACACCCGGGTGTGTATCCATTACTACCATATCATTCCCTGTTTGGGAGTGGATGGAGTGCCTCTGGGGAAAGAGCCAGCTGATTACAATCAATCAAATGCCTGGCTTCCTTCAGAAGACAACATAAATTCCTTATGTATTTTGTCTTTTTCCTCATACAAAATGCTGAAGAAATCTGATTTAAAAAACTACAAAAATAAACAAACAAACAAACAAAAACCCTAATGTTATCCCCAAGGTTTATGCTTAAGTTAAATGAGCTGTTTTTCTTCATAAGCTACAGTAAAAAGTACAGTGACCTCCAGTATAGATGGATGTGAGTGAAAGCTAAGGTTCAATTATAGCCAGATCTTTTTAAACCTCAGAGCAAAGGTTAGCTCTAAGAAAAAGACAGATATTTAAAAACTTATTAATTTTGAGAATGATTTTGTTCTCTTTTGTCTCTTGATAGTACACTCAGGATCCCTAGGGATTCACACTCTAAGAAGTACACACCTAGAATCATGCTTCTTCCCTCTCTTCAACTACATGGCACACCCAACTGATAATTCCTATCTGCCCAGGAAATGTCCTTAATTCAGTACTGCACAGCATCACCTTTTAAAACTTTCATGAGTTTCTTCACCAGGCCAGTTGTGTATTCTCTGAAGAGCTCAGGTATCTTCTAGATCTACTGCATTAAAATGATTGTTTGCTTGCAGTTTTCTTCATTAAACTGTAGCTTCTAAAGGTCTCTGAACACACATTAATCTTTTACCCCTAAGGGGCCTAAACTGTACATGATGAACAAGTTAATTAATATGCTGTGGTGATGAATCCTATCAGCGTGGGAAATGACAAACTGAAGAGTAGTACAAATGCAAACTTCATCCAGACATACCCAAAGAATCAGTGAGTATCAAATATGTATTAATCTGTGCAGTTATATAATTGTTTTACAGATACATGGAAAGAGAGAGAAAGACAGAGACAGAGAAAGAGACAGAAACCGAGAGAAAGAGACAGACAGAGGGAGAGAGGAGCCAAAATGTTCTGAGCCATAAATGTACAAATTTGGATGAAATGATGAACAAACATGGCAACCTATAGAATAAAAATTGTGACTCTGAAATAAAATACAATATGACTGACTTAGTAACTTGGTTTTGGGTTTCTTAATAAATCCCCCTCCAGATTTCTATGTTAAACACATATTTACATTTATGAAAGAGCACATTTATACAAATAAGTATTTAAGATATTTGTGAAACACACAAATCATTTATCAATAACTTAATTAAATTTAACAGTGTATACTGGATACAAGATGGGCACAATCTTGCCAAAGAATAAAACTGAGTCCTTTGAACTGAAATAAATGTTGGCAATGTGTCAATATAGGTCAGCTAGACAATAAACACATTGACTGTTAATTCACTTTTATAATTAGGGATTATATATATATATATATATATATATAATATATATATATATATATTAAAACATTATGTAGGAAATAGTAGTTTTCACCTCTGCATGAAATGGCATTGACATGGGTGAAATAGACATTTTATGTTTAAGACTATATTACTTTAAAATTTATTATAAATGTATATAATATATTGCAATTTAAAAATATAGATACAAAGACTGATTCCATATAGTGAAATAGAAGGAGTAAGGAATAAACAGAAATTGCAGAGTCAGAGCAGAGAAAATCTGTATGAAGATGTTAGTATTCATGAATACTGGAGGACAGAAAAGAGGATTTTGTAAATTGTGTAGATAATCCAACCTAAATGAAACAAGAAGCTTGAATGCTTTCAGTAAGTTATTTCTTTTCCATGCTTTTGGTTTGTTTTACAAATTAGAATTTTGTGCATGTTGGAAAAGGTCTCTCTACTGAAATGAATCTTCAAACCGAAATCAGTTCTTTAACATCCCCTCCTCAAGATACATACACACACTGATATTCACTAATTCTTCAGAAAATAGAATAACTAAAAATTGTTAGAGATACATTAAAGCTAGCATTTCACCCACACTTGAAGGAGATAAAATAAAATAAATTACCCATACTACAAGACTTATCTGCAGCAAATATGACGATAAGATGTTGTAGATATGATTAAAGCTACTGTTGAGAGCATGTTCGGGTCCTGGCTGCCTTTATATTTGGGGAATGGATAGGTGAGACAGTCCTAGTCATTCCTGAACATGAAGTCTTGGGAGTATAAAGTGCTTCATGCACTTACCACCACTATTTCTCTAAACCAAGTAGCACTTGCACACAAAAACTTAGGATTTGTACTTACTTTCCACAATTACTTGTCTGTCTTCCCAGTTATCTTTAATAAGCTGTATATTTCCAAAGTGCGCATCACTGTAAAAGATCCGATTGGTCCCTTCTTTTCTTTGACTGTAGTCAAAGGCCAGGGCGATGATATTCTTGAAATAATGTGGGTTCTCATAGGGACGTACTGGGGAATTTAAATTGGTTTCATCAGAAAGATGTATGCTTTTTAATATTGTTCTTCCAGAATATAGCAAATAACCCTCGTGCCTTAGACAAGTAACTCCATCCCCAGCCAAATATCCATGGGCACAGGCACAAGTTCTCCGGGAATGTCCGCGGTAAAGGCACAGCTGCTTGCAACCACCATTTTCCTTGGCACAGACATTGGTTCCTGAAAACAGGAAAACACAAAACACATCTTTTAAAAACGAATTATTAAAACACAGGTTTTAGTTTCTTGAATATCAGTTTGAAGAATTATATGTATATGTATACAATCTCAGCAGTGTTCCTGAGGAACAGAAGGGACTGCAATGTGTGGGCCTCATTGTGCCTCACCTCTCAGGTATTGGACATAAGTGCCTATTTTTAAAAGAAGATCAAGTAATTTCTTACTATTAGTTTGTAAGGCTAAATAAATTCATTATTTCCGTCTTCAAAATTACATAAAGTCTCTTTCATAGAAGGAGATGGAGTGAAAAGTATTTAAAAATGAACAAATCCATCGTCAAAGAAGCAATGATTCAGAAATGCACATTGAAGACCACCATTTCCAGCATCGTAACAACTTTTGCTCTAAAATATAATCCAAAACAAATATTTCAGTTGCTTCTCTAATACCCTAGTTGTGCTATGTACTTTTTGTCGGGTGTATTTATTTTTCTAATAAATTTTAAAACATTTTATTTAAAACTTTTAAAGATTTTAAAAACAGTTTTACTACAAATTCATTCTCAAGATGTGTCCTATGTCACATGACCATACATATGTGGAAAAAAAAGAAACATACATATATGTAAACTATTAAATGTTTCATTCCTTGGGCTTCTCTCCAGTTTTTATAAAGTAAAATCATCAAATGGAAATTTTGAGGTTTTGAACTTGATACAATATAAATCTTAATCTTGAAGAACAAAGAGAAATGATGCAAAATATACTAATAATATATTTCATTAAGTGCTGACCTTTCTCTCTCACTCGGTTAAAAATTTTGATCTCCTTTAGGTTGACTCCAAGTCCCGTTCTCATGGTTATTGTTTCTGTGACATCGTTCTTGTGGCCCCTTCTGACTGATCCATTGGCATGTGCTCTGCCAAAAGTTGAACATACTAATAAAAATAAAGTTTATTTATTAACAGTTTTCAACTAATTAAAATAAAGCGAGGTAAAAGTGAAGATAAGAGACAGGAAGACAAAATAAACTAGATGCAGTGTGTGGTGCTGAAATGCTTGACCATGGAATACACAGATGTTGTTACTGGCTGGCCTCTTCTGTAAAAATTATATGGTTTTGTGAAATCTTTTCTGTAACCTTGCTAAAGTATGCCTAATCCTCCAAGGGCAAATAAATGGCACTAAAATAACATTTTGAGACTCAAACACTTATGAAAAAAATAAATTACCTGTCAGACCAGTAGATGTAAGCCCCAAAGACTGCAACGGAAAACAGATCCACATTGCTCCCAGACAGCACCACTTCACGATTCTCGCCAGTGTCAAGGTCAATTCTCTCTATCTTGTCTGTGCGAGCATCACACCAGTATAATTTATTTTCCTAAATAGTTATTGGAAAGCAATAATACAAACTGCTTTGGTTATTTATTAAGAAAATAAGAGAGTATTAAAAGTAGACTACTACAAGTTGGGGGTGAAACAGTTTAGAATCTTAAAAACAATCCAACAGACCTCATAGTCAATGGAGATGCCATTAGGCCATACTATTCCCATGCTTACAATCATGACCTTCTCAGAACCATCGAGGCGAGCTCTCCCAATGCAGGGCATTTGTCCCCATTCAGTCCAGAACAAGAAGCTGAAATTAAATGATCATTTACAATAATTAACAGATTAAGGGACATCTAATAAAACAGCAAGATGATATCAAGACTCTTAACAGCATGACATTTGTAACAGAAATGAATAATAAACTATACAACTTATTTTACACATATCTCTACAGTTAATAATAGAATTTTATTATAAACCATATTTAACTAGGTACAGAAATCACAAGGCTGGATTCAGTGCTTTGGAAGAATCACTTGCATATGCTCATCCTATCTGAAATTCTTCAACCAGTTACCTAGGTTTGTTTCTTGCTTTTTGTTTTTTTCAGTTTATTTTTCATGAGGCCTCTGGTATTATAAAGGCATAATGAACACTATATCTTAATAGCAAAGCACACAGGCTATAGTAAAATATTACACTGGCCTTTCTTTACCTTCTGAGTCATGTTGAACATTTTTCTTCTACTAAATTGTAGATGCACTAAAGACTATGTTTTTTTTCTGTTTTATTTAGAATTGTAAATATAGCATCCAGTAATTTTGATATTTAGAAATTATATCTAGTATTATTTAATTTATACATCTATAGACCAATCATTGTAACTTTCAGCCCTAACCTTAACTCCTAAACATCTTATTTAAATTTTAAAGATTAGCTTGTGATTCCATCCTAAAATACAATTTCACATTTGCAAAAGAAGGCATTTTCATTTTAATAATCTCAAAAACAGTGATGTGAAAGTATCTGTACTCCAGAAAAAGAAGCTAAAGTAATAATGAGACAAAACAAAATGAGAATTTAAACAATGAAGCTACCAATTCATTCATTTTTTTACTCATTCATTCATAAATTTCAGTATGTATACAATAGCAGAAAAATCATGGTTTTTAGATATACAATTCTTCCTACATTTCAAATTATACAAATACAAGGTTTCAACCATTGGAAAATTAAAGTTAAGAAAATATGGTAATCATTCATTCAGACAGGAACAAGTTATCTGCGAAGATTCATATATGAGTTAGTATGACTGAAGAAAAGGTCATAAGATTTCGTATAAGAAACTTAAAGAAAACCTGCTGACTTTTTACATACTCATATAAAATTATTAATTAACCTCAAAAACTTAAACTACATAAAAATTATATTCTATTTCTGCATATTATTTAGCATCACTCTAAAAGCTGTTTTTTTAGCTGATAAAATATGTGTGTTGTTATTTGACAACAGTGTAACTAGAATTCCAAGTAACTGAATCCTAAAGGCGCTGTTGTTCATATTTACAAGTTCTATAGTTTAGAAAGGGGAAATTTAGTAGGAAATTTTACTAATGCTTTAGTAGCATGAATCTAGTATAGAAGGCATGAAAAATGTGTACAGTAAAGTCAAGAATTTTAAGTGATAGTTTCAATATATCAATAATATTAATTGGTAGACAAAAGTCTGATCCCATTTAATTTTTTTAGGACTAATGTGATTGTTAAAAGGCAAAAGCTGTTGAGTAAAAATGGAGTCACTCTGGCACCTGGGGAGTCATTGTTATCATCCCATAACATATTTAAATAAGGATGGAAATGCATATAATAAGACTTTTTTCTGTTTAAAAATACACCAAATGAGCAAGGAAGAGTAGAGGTTTTTTTATTTTAAAATTTTTATATTATTTTATTCACTTTGTATCACAGCTGTAGTCCCCTCCCTCACTCCTTCCCAATCCTACCCTCCCTCCCTCATCTCCTCCTATGCCCCTCTCCAAGTTCACTGAAGGATAGTTTTAAATTATATCGGTAAATCGCCATGTGCTGTTTAAGCTTGGTGAAAGCAGACTCTACACTGTGCCCTCCCTACTTGCCAGTAAAACTCACTCCCAAGGCCCTGAAACCAACAGCTGAAGGTCACAAAAACACTCTCCTTGAGGAAAGCTGCAAGACAGACTATTTCCAAACAAGATTACTGTTTGTTCTAAAATGTAAAAATGTTTAGAGTGAAAAGGAAAGCCAGAAGTCCATCTATGGAGAAGCTGTGGAAGGCTGTTTGGAATTCCCTCACCTGTCTGTTGCAAATTCCCCTGTCAGTTTCTGCTGGATAATAACATAAGCACCTTATCTTTGGTCTCTCTGATCTATTAGTTTAGTTTTGTTTGTTTGTAGTTTTTAACTTGAAAGCCTCACCTGAAGTGACACTTCTCTACCCAGGGCTCTCTCAACCTGGCTCTCCAGCTGGCTTCCCTAATCAATTTCTGCTGTAGCTTGTAAGCCCACAATTGGATGATATTGCCTATAGTTCTCCCTCTCATAGGCTAATCCACTAATTTCTGGGACATGTTAGCCCTTGATCTGATGATGTTTTACTCTCTCCTGGTTCTATCTGCTAGGTGATGTTTATTCTTTTTAATTTTGCTTGTTATTTATTTAATAAATTGACTAATTTAAATCTAAATGTCCAGTAATTTTATATCATTCTGTGGAGTTTATGGAAAAATAGTCTCAGTAAGCAGGTAAATATACTTGTGCCCATTTCTCATCATTGTGAAAATGATGGCTGTGAAAGTGAATGTTTTCTGTTCATATGATCAAACAATGGACACGAGAGGAAACAATTTCAAAAACTAAAATTACAGACCTGTACCATCATCTTTGCTTTTTATTGTTTTATCAATGCTAATGATTTTATAATGAATGTTATTTTTCCTGAGCTAAAATGAATATAACAAGAGATGTCCAGACATAAAAACAAACAAACAAAAAAACCAAAAAACAGAGGTGCGTTGAAAAGCTGACATGAGCAGGTAAGAGCTTAGTTTTGAAGAACACGCTTAAATCATTTAATTGTAATAGCCCTTCTTAATTTGAATTTGTGATACTTCCATGCAAGAAACTGAGATGAGTACTGGTAAAAATTTCTGGGTTAAAAATTATTAAAAAATAAACTATTCTGAATGTAGATTTTATGCAATTTTTTCTGCATGTAAGAGTGAACTGAAAGGATATCCTGCTATACAAAACCAAATATAACTGTGCATGGGGATGATTTTATGGTTAATTAATTAATAAATTTGATAAGGTCAAGAGATTTTGAATGGACCAAAGTTGAATAGTGTCTTATAAATGCAAGGCCAAAATGAATGTATTTTTCCTCATTTTTAGCCTAAAAGTAGAGAGCTGAATAGGTAGCACCTTTAGGAACATAGGACAGACATAGGAGAGTGACACTCCAAGCCTGGGAAAACTGCCCCATTTGAAATGCTTTACAGCTGGGAAATGCTTACAGTGTCGAACGACATGGCTAAGACTTGGGCAGTTGACGACTTGTGTGGTAAATTTTACACAGAAAATGCTTTCTCGCTTCCATTTTAAATTTGAAACAGTCTAAACATTTTCCAGAATAAAATTCTGTATTTGATTACAATCTTTTTTGGGTAACAAACTATTTGTTAAACTAATATGCAAATCATATATTTATATATGTTTGCTCTTATACAGAGATATAATGCTCAATCAAGATAGGCAACATATGTTGTCCAAGAAATGAACAAGATGTTTGATTTTGCTTACAGTTTTATGCTATGGTGACTGGTCAAGTCTTTCCATGTCATGCTATGATTTCCCTTACTTTTCATGCATAAAAAATGACTTTTCAGTATAAAGAAAATTATTACATTCAATTCGGCCTAATACCTAGGAGCTGCCAAAAGGAAAAAAAAAAAAAAAGTCCAGGAGTAGAAAGCTGACATTTCAAGTGGAACTAAATTCCTAGGTGGTTCCAGGTTTGCATTTGGCTACATTTAAAAAGACTTCAAGTCTCTATTGTTTCAAAACAGGCTTCATGCCCACTTTTCATGGCACATTTATATCTTGAATATAGCTAATTTACGCCGTTATGGTTCCCCTTTCCCTTGACAGTATCACCTGCCATGTTTTAATTTCAAACAGAATTGTAAAGTGCTGTAATTTATTTCTAAGTTAGGAATTCTAGCACTTAAAATTCTATGTTTATATAACCTGGAAATCATTTTTTGAATAATGTTTACAAACCTTTCATTTTAATTCCTTTTTAACTGAAGTCAAGTCATTAAATAAATGCATGGCAAATCTGCACAGGGACACCTGTCATTGGTGTTTTCAAATACTAATATTTCCTGTGAATCTTTTCTACTTTCAGCTGTAAACATGGAAAACTCTTCCTTCACGTGAGTATTTATGGAATGCTTTCAACAAAAAGAAAAAAATGAGGGTACATAAAGACTATTCTAATATTATTATAAATATTAAGTTTTTTGGCTTGTTAATTGAAATGTAAATTTTACATTAGGGATGATGATTAGGAAGTCAAAACTATTTACAGACATCTTGCTGACTCACTGATAAGCTCTTAGTCTCTCAATGAAGTGGAAGGGTGAACCTGAGAAATATTTCCCAAGAGAAATGGAAGCATTTGAGGGTAGAAGAGATAGCTTATGGTTTTTGTGGAACCAGGGAAGAGCAACATTTCATTTTTTTGGAAGACAGGGGGATGCAGTAACACTGTGAACTTTGTGTTTAAAAGTTAGTTGGGGTGGGAGCAATGTGAGGTTGGTTCAGTGACAGGCAGATAAATCTAAAGGGAACTAAAAATATAAAGAGATTAAATGGATTTTTAGTAGCTTTAAAATATTTACATATATTTTATAGATTTCACTGTAGGTACAATAATTCACTGAATGATCCAACTGAGATCAGTTCAAATGATAAGTAAATTGAGGGAGACAAAGCCAGAAAAAAGTGTCAGACAAAGTGTCAGAAATAAAGAGAATCAGTAAAAATGCTCAGAAGCTGGAGGGGCCCTCAGAGAGAACCAGAAAGCTACTGAAGGCAGGAAGCCGAACATTAAATTCTTCGGAGGATAGTCAACAGGGTAAAGTGTCCAAGAGAAAGCAAGGGGAGTAAAACCAGAGAAATTCCCCAGCCAGAAGCCAGGAGTGGGTGAAAACCACCCACTAAAAAGCAGTCACTGATAGGGGCAGTCCTCCTCCCCGTCCATCTGACCCAAGCCTATCAGCTGAGCTGCCATGGGCTACATCTGTGCAGGGGTTCTAGGTTATCTCCATGCATGACCCTTGGTTGGTATATCAGTCTCAAAAAAACAAAAAAAACCTGTACAATAACAGATCATCTGGAGGTATCTCCTTCTCTGATCTCAAGCTGTACTATAGAGCAATAGTAATAAAAACTGCATGGTATTGGCATAAAAAGAGAATAGTGGATCAATGGAATCAAATAGAAGACCCAGAAATGAACCCACACACCTACGGACACACAAAAAAAGCCAAAACCACACACACACACACACACCTAAAAAAGACAGTATTGTCAACAATTGGTGCTGGTCGGGCTGGAGAAATGGCTCAGATATTAAGAGCACTAGCTGCTCTTCTAAAGGTTGTGAGTTCAATTCCCAGCAAACACAAATTGAATACATTCTAAAAAAATGATAATAATAGAAAAAATTTTTAAAAATGGTGCTGGTATAACTGGATATCTACATATAGAAATGTAGAAAAAGGCAAATACATCCATGTTTATCATCCTGCATAAAACTAAAGTCCAAGTGGATCCAAACCTCATCATAACACCAGACATAATAAATCTGTTAGAAGAAAAGGTGGGGAAGAGCCTTGAACTCAATGGCACAGGAGACAACCTAGTGAACTGAACAGCAACAGCACAGGCTCTAAGATTAACAACCAATAAATGGGACCTCATGAAACTGGAAAGCTTCTGTAAAACACAGGAAACTGTCTACAGAAAACGACAGCCTACAGACTGGGAAAGGAATTTCACCAAACCTATATTTCACAGAGGGCTAATATCCAGACTATATAAAGAACTAAAGAAGTTATAAAGCAAAAAATCAAGGAATCCAAATAAAAACTGGGGAAGAGAACTAAATAGAGAATTCTCTAGAGAAATATCAAATGGCAGAGAAACACTTTAAAAAATGCTGAACGTCCTTAGTCATCAGGGAAATACAATTTAAAACGACCTTCAGATTTCACCTTATACCCATCAGAATAGCTAAGTTCCAAAACTCAAATGACTTGTTTTCTCCTACTTCCAATGTCCACTCCATTTGTCTTTCTAAGTTAGGATTGATCATCTTACCCCGGGTCCACTTTCTTGTTTATCTTCTTTAGGTGTACAGATTTTAGTATTTTTATCCTATCTTATAGGTCTAATATCCACTTAAAAGTGAGTATATATGTGTGTCTTTCTGCTTCTAAGATACTCACTCAGGATGATCTTTTCTAGATCCCACCATTTGCCTGCAAATTTCATGATTTTCTTGTTTTTCATTGCTAAGTAGTATTCCATTGTGTAAAAGTCCCACAATTCTATATCCATTCCTCTGTTGAGGAACATCTGGGCTGTTTATTATGAATAAAGCTGCTATGAACATGGTTGAGCAAATGTCCTTGTTGGGCACTTGAGCATCTTTTGGATATATGTCTAGGAGCGGTATAGCTGGATCTTGAGGAAGCACTATTCCTAATTGCCTGAGAAAGCACCAGCTTGATTTCCAAAATGATTGTACAAGTTTACATTCCCACCAGCAATGGAGGAGGGTTCCTCTTCCTCCACAACCTCTCCAGCATGTCTAGTCACTTGAGTTTTTGATCTTGGCCATTCTGTTGGGTGTAAGATGAAATCTCAGGGTCATTTTGATTTGCATCTCCCTGATGACTAAGGACATCTAGCATTTCTTTAAGTGTTTCTCTGCTAATCCATATTCCTCTACAGAGAAGTCTCTGTTTAGCTCCGTACACTTTTTTTTTTCATTGGTTTGCTTGATTTGTTGCTTTTTAACTTCTTTAGTTCTTTATATAGTCTGGATATAAGCCCTAGTCAGATACAGAGTTGGTGAAGATCCTTTCCCAATCTGTAGGCTATCATTTTGTTCTGATGACAGTGTCTTTTACTTTATAGAAGCTTTTCAGTGTCATGAGGTCCCATTTATTGATTGTTAATCTTAGAGCCTGTGCTGTAGGAGCCTACCACAGAGGGCCTCTGAAAGACTCTACCTAGCAGTGTATCAAAGCAGATGCTGTGACTCATAACCAAACCTTGGGCAGAGTGCAGGGAATCATATGAAAGAAGGGGGAGTTAGTATGACCTGGAGAGGACAGGAGCTCCACAGGGACAAATGTATCTGGGTACAGGGGTCTTTTCTGAGACTGTTTCTCCAAGCAAGGGCCATGCATATATATAACCTAGAAATCCTGCTCAGATGTAGCCCATGGCAGCTTAGTATCCAAGTGGATACCCTAGTAAGGGGAACAGGGACTATTTCTGACATGAACTCAATGGCTCACTCTTTGACCTTCTCCCACCCCCAGAGGGAGAAACAGCTTTGCTAGGCCACAGAGGAGGACATTGCAGACAGTCCTAAAGAGACCTGATAAGCTAGGGTCAGATGGAAGGGGAGGAGCACCTCTCCTATTAGTGGGCATAGAGAGGAGCAGGGAAGACATGAGGGAGGAAGGGTGGCATACAACCACTGACAGCACTCTAGTTTTATGTTCCTACAGCTAACACTCCAGTGACGTAATGGATCATGCTGATAATCCTATGAATGTGCCAGCCATTGGTTCATTTTTTTTCCTTTTTTGCTGCTTTAAATGGGCAATGTCACAGACTCATCTCAAGTGTCACATAAAAGCACCTAGGACTAAATCCGAGCAGGGGTTCTAGGATATAGCCCATGGTAGCTCAGTATCCAACTGGGTACCCTAGTAAGGGCGACAGGTACTATTTCTGACATGAACTCAGTGGCTGGCTCTTCGACTCTCTCACCCACAAGGGAGGAGCAGCCTTGCTAGACCACAAAAGAGGATATTGCAGCCAGTCCTGAAGAGACCTGATAAGCTAGGGTCAGATGGAAGGGGAGGAGGTCCTCCCATATCAGTGGACTTGGAAAGGGGTAGGGAGGAGATGAGGGAAGGATGGGGGGGACTGGGAGGGAATGAGAGAGGGGCTACAACTGGGATACAAAGTACATAACCTGTGATTAATATAAAAATAAAATAATTAAAAAGAAGGAAAAAAAAGCATCTAGAGGCTGTCTTCTGTATCCCCTGATGTCTCACTGTTCTGTGACTACCTTTCAGGCTTCCCCTCCTTTAACAACCAGTCCATTACAATTGTCTTCTTTGAATCCCTCATTTCCTGCTCTCTCTCACTCTTGCTCTGCTTCTAACTCACACACACAAATAAAGTTTTTCTTTTGTTGTCTAAACTTGTCATGCTTTACTACTTATAGTCAGATCAACATATCGAACAAATAATTAGTTAATTAAACATATGGAGTGGTAGATGTTGCTGTAATAAGTCCTGAAAGTATAATTTGGAAGTTTTCCCAGTGAAAATATTGACATTGTCAAACATAAAATTGGTGAATTCGGGAGTAATATTTAACAGTTAAGGGGAATGAGTACCAGAGACTATCAACTTTACAAAGTCAAAGAGAGCAAAATATTTTGCAGTTACATATCGGATAGATATATATCTAGTAATCAGAATATACAAAAATAAGTAAATAGAACACAACAGTATAAAGCATAGAATAAGAAACTGAATAGTTCTTAAAATAAAAAAATACAAATGGAAAATAACATTTAAAAAAACTGCTCAACACCCTTGCTCATTACGAAAATGCAAGTTAAAACCACTTAAATAATCTGCTTCACTCTAATCAGAATTGCCATTATCAGGAAAATGAATGACAAAAAATACTTGTGAGGATATGGAAAAAGGGTGATTGCTTATTTACTATTGGTGATAATTTAAACTGGTGCAACCACTATGAAAGTCAGTGTGGGTGCTTTGCAAAACACTAAAAATAGATCCACAAAATAACTCAGCTATGCTATTCTTTGGCATATACCCATTGGACCCCAGATCCTGCAAAGAGATAGTTGTACAGCCCTGGATACGCCAAGCTAACAAATTAGCTTAGATGCCCATCAACTGATGAACAGATCATGAAAATATGTCATATGTATGCAATTCACTTTTACTCATCTGTAAAAGAAGATGAGATTATAAAAATTGCAGAATTGGAAAATATATGAAGTGACATAGCAGAGGTTCAGAAACTCAAATATCACATGTTCTCTCTGGTACGTGGATCCTATTTCCTGATTTTTATATGTGTATTTATGTGGGTGTATACAAAGGCATGCAAACTACAAAAAGGCCCATGAAACAAACAAACAAAACAGAAAGGAAATATTAGGTTTTAGAAAAGGTTAAAGACACAGAGTGAGAGAACCAAGAAGAAAAGGAGAAAGGAGGGCCAACACAATTAAATGTGAGAACAAAAGCTTACTAAAATTACTAAAATTAAAAAAAAAAGAGTTTGGCTAGAGTTATTTTAAAGGGATGGCTAAAGCTTCTCCTAGAAACCACAGCGTATTTAAAGGAAAATGCCAGCCAGGAAAGTTCTTGAGGTCCCCAAAACAGTACAGGTTATTCTTACTGGTCTTGGTTACTCACAAGAACTAGATGGTAAGACCTTATTCCTAAAAATATGGCATGTGTTGGTAACGTGACATGGAGAAATCAAGCTGAAACTGAGCAGGAAGCAACTCCCTGAAGGCTGGCTTTCATAGTTTCAGAAGATGCTGTACAGGCTGCTGGGGGAAAATTGTCATCCATAGTCATATTCAGCTGTGAATTTTTTATGCTGCAAGAATGATCTGCTGGACAAGATGTGTCCATTGGTGCACTAGTAATTTTACTCTCTGGAGTACACACAACTACTTTCTGACTGTATTTCAAGCCCACTTAGAGATGGAAATTCATCTCTGCAATTACAAATCTGGTGGAAACCATGGCTGGAGAGCATATCGTCCTCAGTGGGGAAGCTCCTGCCTTTGTTTTGGTAAATGGACATGATGTGCCTTTCAAATTGCCTTCAAAATATTTATGATTATGCCCATAGATTGGTAATGCTGTCAACTTTAGTCATAAAAGGATCTTTGTTTTTATTTTTCAGTAAGTGGTAGTTAAAACATTATTACAGAAACTCGTAAATGGAGGAAGTGCTGAGGATAAATGACATAACACTTGGCACTAATTAGAACAACTATAGCACCCCTCAAGGCTCATGGAACATTTTCAAAGATGAGACAAAAAGAATGTTAGAGCCAGATAAAAGATAGGGACTTGTGATTTGCTCTTTTTGGTATGTTACAGCTACTGTGCATTTGAATGCTCAGCAGCACTGATGGCCATCCCTCCATGAGTAGGTAGAGACAGTTTTTGGAGAGAGAGATTCTTTGGTAGTGTGCTTCTGAGATGGCCATATGTTAGTAAACACCCTTGATTCTGATTCTTGTGTCTCTCATAAAATTCATTGAGTAAATTCACTCCCTAAAGACAAAATATAATGGGTACTAATTGGAAGAAGGAAGAGGATCACCAGAACTGAGAAGAGGTTAAAGGAGAATAACAGTAGGTAAAGATTTCTGTAGTGTCTTATGTACTTGTGTGAAGATGTCACTATGACACGCTAATGTGTATCATTAATACATTGTGACAGTAAGGCAAACGGAACAATTAAAAAATAAACAGTTCATAAAGGAGAATGGGATAGAAGGAGCAGTAAAAGAAAGCAGTCAAGCGAGCTAGATTTTTATGCCTAAAAAGTCTCTTTGCACCCTGACAAGTCAGAGGCTCTCTTCCCTATAGAAACTAAGTGCAGAGTGCTTAGACTAGGACATTATCCAAGCCTGAAGTAGTGGACTAACTATTTTAATAATAATTGTGTCAATATTTACTTTTATTCATTGCCCGTTTGACTCATTTAAGGATAGACATGTAGACCACTGTGTTTACATGCCATGAACTCATAGAAGTATTTCTCTGTACATGAGCTGTACAGGAAAGACCAATCAACATTTAATCATGGATACGGAATGGAATGGGATCATTGGGCCCCCCGACTCTCTTGATTAGCTTTCGGGAGTTAATGGTTGTTGAAGGTGGGTTAGTCATTTTGTCCAGTAGTATAGCCACTGGTAAAATGACCTTTATCTGATAAATGAACCTCTAGCATGTACATTCAGTCAACTCTATTTCAACTCACTGGGTAACAAAAATTAATAAGTAAAAACTGTAAAGTAAAAGTGAGCCTAGCTGGAAAGAAAGTGTTCTTTGGGAACTGGTGTGGGGTAAGAGGGGAAATAGGGTACAAGGCTGACCAAAATATATTATATGAAATAGTTAAATAATTTAAAAATAAACATTAAAAGACATAGTAAATATGACTTCTTCTAATAGGTACTTGAATAGTTAAAATAAACTTTATGTACTAAAATTATTATCACATTATAGATAGTATAGTTAAAATAATGTTACTCTCTAAATTATTGTGATATAACTTAATAAAATACAGTTCAGATCCAGAAAATATAAATAAACCCTAAAAATTACCCTTTTTCTGGGTGCACAGCTATAGATCTTGGTTGATCCAGGCCTTGGGAAATAATTACATAACGGAAAGAGCCATTGAGTCTTGCAACTTCAATTAAATTGAAACCATGATCTGTCCAATATATGTTGCCTGTGAGAAATAAAAAAATGTCCACAATCAAGTTAGGAGCAACAGAATTGCTTATCAATTATGCTTCAAGTTAAATTTATGAGTATTCACATAACTAAAAGTTTGTTTATTTCAGAGTCTTTTGTATTTGATAAACAGCTATAATTAAACTAATTCATATAGACTTTCAATGACAATCTCATATTTTTTCTGGTTTAAACCATGTAGTTGAAACTTTTCCCAACTGTTCAAAGTATGTGTTTTTACTTTATGCTGACACTAAGCTAAAGGAAATTTCTTATGCTTTGTTTACCATGTGGAGCTCTCTGGAGAATTGAGCAGAGTTAACAATACACTTCCTACAACCACATAGAAAGACTTATCCAAAGGCAGTAGAAAAAGATGAACTAAATGCAAAAGAAATTATTCACCCCCTTGGCTAGAAGAATTTTTTAAATGTTCAAAACAAGAACTGGAAACTTTTAGAAGAAGAATGAACCTCCTAGAAAAAAAATAACTGTGGAATTAAAATAAGATTAAGATGTAGATTTTACCAGCAATCCAGTCAATAGCTATTCCTTCCACTCTCCCCAAACCATTGGTAACAATGTCTTCTTTCCAAGTCTGGTCTCTTTTAGCTCTGCTGATTTTATTAAGGCCCATGTCTGTCCAATAGATGGTGTCGTTTTCTATTGATAAACACACAAAAAAAATACATCCATATAGAGACTATTGAATGCATTGATATACATATAAGGATTGCTTGAGAATCAGCATTGAGGGATTATCTTGGACAGAATATAGTAGATTGTGAACATTCTTTGGGATAGTTTACCAATTTAAATAGTAGTAAGAAAACTATAAAATTAATGAAATTAGGTTTTGAAATTTAAAATTTAAAGGTACATTTATAAAAATTCTTTGTTACATTTTCCATATTGTTCTATTCATTTAGCTCAATATCTTAGTTAGGGTTTTTCTATTACTGTGACAAAACACCATGACAAAAAGCAAGTTGAGGAGGGTTTATTGGGCTTATACTGTCAGACCACAAGCCATCATGGAGGAAGTCAGGACAGGATCTCAAGCAGGGCTGGAACCTGGATTCAGGAGTTGGTGCAGAGGTCATGGAGGTTTCTACTTCTGACTTGCTTCTGGTTTGTTCAGCCCACTTTCTTATAACACCAAGGACCAACAGTCCAGGGATTGCACCACCCACCTTGGGATGGGCCCTCACCCATTAATCACTAACTGAGAAAATGATCTACAGTTGGATCTCATGGAGGCATGTTTTCTTTCAACTGAGGCTCCTTCCTTACTGATGCCTCTAGCTTGTGGCAAGTTGACACACAAAACCAGCCAGTATACTCAGTAAGTCTTTATTCTCGTGAATTAGCTGAACTATGTCTTTTCTTCTATTTTTGCTTGTTTTCTACTTGATGCTGAATACTATTGAGGATAATCAGCTGATGAAAGCCTCCAAGCACAGAGACAACAGAAAGACATGTAAAATTGTTTCAATTGTTTCAAGGATATTTTAAGCATTCAGTCATTCTATATATGTAAATACTGAAATCATCACATCAATTTTTCCTTCTGAGTATGAAATAGCATCTCAAATGTAAACAATTTTCTTATCTCTCAAATTCTTTTTATGAAAATAAATTTCAGAATACTTGAAGAATTGCTCCATCTACCATCAACTCTTTAAATAACTGACCTTCTTGAATATTTGAAGGAAAACTGTGCCTAAATATTATGAATGAAATATATTACATACATATGTAAATGCATGAAGGATAGCAATTATAGGCAAATGATTTTCTACACAGCTTGTAGAAAGACACTGGGGACAAATCATTAAATAATAAATTTGCCACCAGCAAAGGTTTTGTGCTGTGGCCAATGTAGACATTTCAAGAACAAATCCTTTAAGAACAATATAATTTACTTTGGCACACTGACAAACTATGGAAATAAAGACAATGCAATTAATATAGCAAAGCCATTTGTTAGCAATTTCTAGGATTTTATCTCAAATGAAATATAGCTTCAGTACTTAGACCAGAGTTGGGAATGATATCAAACAATATTGCTATCAAAAACAGTTCTGTCTGGGATATGATGCTTTGAAGCCAAGCAGAAGGCAATATATACACATAATTATTAGGAAACAAGGTCTTTTCTGATCTGCTTGTCAATTTTCACCACTGAAACAGGGAATTGTTAAGTCTTAACAAAAACTGTTTTACTTTTTATAAATATTAAGTGACATATAATGAGTTCCATGTTTGCTTCAAGTACTAAGCTCTATGAAACATCAGGTAGACATTGCTAAGCTTTCTACTTTGCTTCTACTGTCCTACAGTCTTCCTAAAAGTACCTTCCACAGTGATGATGATCATTACCTCAGACCTTACGGTTGTCTTTGATCATTTTTTCTCCTGTTCTACATCCAGTTACTTGCCCAAGTATGCAAATATTTAATCCAATTTCAACAAATCATTGCTCTCTTTACTTTTCTTTCAAAACATAGCTCCTATTCATTAATATCCCATTCCTTTCTACACTGACACTCAAGGTCTCTACCTCATAGTTGGAGTCTCCAATAACTCCTTATTGGCTTCCACTTTGGCTCCTAAACTTTCCCTTGGAAGAGTCTTTTTCAATTTAGGAATACATATTTAAAAGGCAAGTAAGACTGCACTTGCCTCCTTTCCTTCAAATTTCTTCATATTATATCTGTGCATATTGAAAACAGAGTTCCTTGCCATTAACTTAATGACCCACCCAAAATCTTTATACCTCTCCATCCTGATATCTTTTCACTCTCTCTCTCTCCTTCAACAATCTCTAGTAACAAAGACTTTCCTGCTCCAAAGACAAACAGATTTCTCTTCAGTTGCAAGTTTTTGTTTTTTTTTTACCTTTCCTTTTAGCCTGGAATATTCTTTTCCTAGAATATTCTTTTTCTAGATCTGTTTCAAACTCAAATATTCCCTTCTTAATAAAACTTCCTTGACTATCCTATAAAAATATTTTCATGCCATATTTTTTTTCTCCCTCACTGATTTTGTTCTCCTGTATAGCACCCATTTGTATTAAAGACATTTATTGATCATTTTCTGGTCCATAAGGGTTGATAAGTAGGTACTCATGCTATTTCATGACATGTACATTTTATAAAACTTGTTATAATGACTGCACATAAAACACCATTTATTGATTTGTTTATATCTATCTTGTCATACAGTGTTACATTTTTTTTAAGTTTGGAATTTTATTTTATTTCCTGCTTTGTTCCTAGAAGCTAGGACAACCCCAGCAGACACCAACTTCACAGTTAATATTTAGAGAAAGCAAAAGTGCATATAAAACACTGTATAAAACTTGTAGGAAGGTAGCACAAGGAAAACATATTTATGACAAGAAGGAATTTGTAAATGTAAAAAAAAAATACAGGAGAAATGATTGGCAATAAATAAGAATGTAAGATGAACAGCTGTAAGTTGTAAAGAGACCCATTAAGCAGGAACTTAAAGAAAACCACAGCAATATTCTCAGCACATTACTCAAGTATTCTGCAAGCTTTGAAGATGTCCATTCTGTGTTAACAGGAAGCATGACCCTACAATCTAATCTTCTGCAAACTAGAAACTTGCAGGTTTTAGTTCCTGCCTCTGACTGCTAACCTGTGCCTAGAATATTTTCAGCTTCCAACACTTACTGCTGAATAAGCTCTCGCTTTCTGATTCTTTCTGAACTTTGGCTAGATGGTTCAATTAACCTGTACTGGTTCAAAACTTTTCTCCAAGCTGACTGATTCAAACTGGCTTTTCTCCCCTTGTGACTGAATTGCTCTGCTTGGAAAACTTGCCTCTGAACTCTACTAACCTAACTGCATGAACTCAACTACACTGAACTGCGCCAACTATACTTTACTCTCAAATTCTACTGGACTATTTCCATGAGCCCATTCTCTCTCTCTCTCTCTCTCTCTCTCTCTCTCTCTCTCTCTCTCTCTCTTTCTGTGTGTGTGTGTGTGTGTGTGTGTGTTTGTCTGTCTGTGTGTGCTGCTCTTAAGTAGCTTCTCTTTCCTGTCTGTTCTCATGAGAGTTAGGCATATCCTATCTCTGACTTCTGTCAAATCTTCCTCTGATTTGTCACTTTCTCTGCTTCCCAATTAGATATGATTGTTTGGGATTAAAGGTGTGTATTAAGGGCATGCCCAGGTGGATCACACAGACCTAGGTCTTCAGATGTTATCCATTGCCAGGACAGCCATGTTGCTGGATTAAAATTCCTCTAAAACGTCTTCATACTTCTTATTGTTTAACATCTATATTTGCAGATATATGAATAATGACACCTGCTTTTTTCCTAGTTCCATTTTTGATATATATTTTACCATAGTTTCATACAAGTCTACATGGATTTTGGGAACTCTCACCATGAACTTCATTGTACAAAGAAGACAAAAATAAGAAACCCCAGATGGAAACAGAGGAATTCAGTTTATGAACTCAGCTAAATAAAATAATATATTTCAGAGCATAGAGATGTCCTTAAATAATTCTCTAAGCTTTATATTTAGCTTATGTCTGTTAAAGATACATACAAAGATTGCAAAAATTAATGCCCTTAGTCATCATGGAAATGCAAATCAAAACAACTCTGAGATTTCACCTTACATCCATCAGAATGGCTATGGTCAAAAACTCAAGTGACAAAACATGCTAGAGATGATGTAGAGAAAGGGGAACCCTCCTACACTGCTGGTGGGAATGTAAACTTGCACAACCACTTTGGAAATCAATCTGGCGCTTTCTCAGACAATTAGGAATCGTGCTTACCCAAGATCCAGCTATACCACTCCTAGGCATATATCTAAAAGATGCTCAAGTATACAGCAAGGACATTTGCTCAACCATGTTTATAGCAGCTTTATTTGTAATAGCCAGAAGTTGGAAACAGCCCAGATGCTGCTCAGTTGAGGAATGGATACAGAAAGTGTGGTACATCTGCATAATGGAATATTACTCAGCAATAAAAAACAAGGAAATCATGAAATTTTCAAGTAAATGGTGGGCATTGGAAAAGATCATCCTGAGTGAGGTATCCCAGAAGCAGAAAGACACATATGGCATATACTCACTCATAAGTGGATATTAGACATATAATATAGGATAAACATACTAAAATCAGTATAGCTAAAAATACCAATCAAGAAGGAGGACTGCGGCTAAGATGTTCAATCCCCATTCAGAAAGGCAAAGAGGATGGGCATCAGAACAGGGAGAAAACAGGGAACAGGACAAAAGCTTATCACGGAGGGCATCTGAAAGGCTCTACCCTGCAGGGTATCAAAGCAGATACTGAGACTTACAGCCAAACTTTGGGCAGAGTGCAGGGAATCTTATGAAAGAAAGGGGAGATAATAAGACCTGGAGAGGAAAGGAGCTCCCCAAGGAGAGTAACAGAACCAAAAAATCTGGGCACAGGGGTCTTTCTGAGACTGATACTCCAACCAAGGACCATTCATGGAGATAACCTAAAACCCCTGCACAGAGTAGCCCATGGCAGTTCAGGGTCAAAGTGGGTTCCATAGTAATGAGAACAGGGACTGTCTCTGACATGAACTGATTGGGCTGCTCTTTGATCACCTCCCACTGAGGGGCTAGCAGCTTTCCCAGGCCATGGAGGAAAACAATGCAACCACTACTGATGAGACCTGGTAGACTAGTATCAGGAGGAAGGAGAGGAAGACCTCCCCTATCAGTGGACTGGGGAAGGGACATGGGTGGGTCATCAGGGAAATGGGTAGGTGGATGGGTTTGGGAGGCAAGGAAGGGGAGAGCTAAGTGGGGATACAAAGTGAATAAACTGTAATTAATAAAAATAAAAACTAATAGACCAGAGCAAAAAAGTCACCAAAACCTATTACTAAAGAATAGCATTTTATTCAAATTTATAACATTTCCTTAGTTAATAAGAAAGTTGTGCATAAGTATGTTCACTTTCTTGATAAATTTCAGATTTGATTTCCATAAGACATTGTATATATGACAGTTAATGTACTTTTTATTTTTTATGAAGAAATTTATAAGGATGTCTTAAAAGTTGTTGGATTTTTAACAATTTGTTACATGTTTTAGCAGTTTATTGCTCATGGAGTCAAGATAACCTCAAGGAAGCTCAAGCTCAACCTTCAAAGACCAGTTCTATGCATTCTGATTGTTGACATCAGAAAAATACTCTATCCATTGGTCTTCTATCTTGTAGCCATCGACTTTCACCCAGGCTTTAATTATTTTCTAATACCTTCAGATGACCTTGTACCAGATAACTTTTCATTTTGTGGTCAGAAATGTGCACATTTTCAATAATTTGTCTTGTCATTCATTACCAGTGACCTTAACAGACAAGGCAAGAAATATAATTGTTGCCACGTTTATGAAGGCTGCCTTAAGGCCATGGAATTCATTAATTCTTCTGGCTTATCTAAGATAACAGTTTGCAGTCTGTTTCTCATTTTATGACATTGACAGATATGACAGTTATTTCTAGTGCAAGCCCCTTCTCCTATACTTTCAAAATTACCTTTACTATATAGTTTTAGAATTTAAAAAAAACTTCTAATGCCATTTCTATATTCTTTCATCGTTATGATTCTCAGTGTAATGTTCCTGTTAAATCATTTTGACTTTGAAATTCTTGACTTTAATTGATTTGAACTTTACTACCAAACACACACACACACACACACACACACACAGGATCATTCACACAAGCATGCAATACATACTCAAATTGAATTCATGTAAGTATGGGATTGGGAGGTTTTTTTTTAAGATTAGACTCTGGATCCTGATTCTATGAGGGCAATTGCCACACCTTCCACCAGCTTCTCAGTGGTTCTGTCCTGTGGAGCCTGGGTGAAACACCATGTCTCTGGCTCCTTCCTCTTCTTCCTCCCACCTCTGTTTACAATCCCTTTCTCTTTCTCTGTGTGCATTTTCATCAAAGACGTCTTCTCTCAACCTAGGTACATAATCTGGTTTTGCATAGTTTAGACATTCTTAGACTTGACAAGGAAAGTTGTAATAGTAATGACACAGCCATACCTCCAAGATTTTATTTTATTTTTATTTTCTTATTCACTTTACACCTGAAACTTAGCTCCTTTATTCCCCTCCTCCTGGTCCCTTTCCTCTGTTCCTATCCTTCCTCCCCTGCCCCACAAACCCACCCTAGCACATCCAGTCACATCATGATTGTGTACTTCCTCTTTCATAGTGTCCTGGCAAGGTAACCCTGCAAGGTCTAAGTGATTCTAAAAAAATATAAGAAACCATGTCAGAGACAGCACCCATCCCCTTTCTAGGGCACCCACATGGAGGCTAAGATGCCCATTGGATATATATGTGTAAAGAGCCTATGTGCTATTCATTCATGGTCCTTGGTTTGTGATTCAGTCTCCACAAGCTTGTCTGGGTCCAGACCATTTGGGATTGTTGGTCTTCTTGTGGAGCTCCTGTCAGGACCTCTGAGATTTTAAATCACTTATGTTAAAGCCCTGCATAGGTTAAATATTACTAATGAACATATTGTGGTAGTTAGCATCAACTGTCAACTTGCTAAAACCTACTGTCTCCTAGGAAGAAGGAATATCAGTTGAAGAATTGCTTATATTAGTGCCCTTTGGCCATGTCTGTGAGACATTTTCTTGGCTGCTAACTGATAGATGAGTGCTCAGTTTACTGAAAGCAAGATAATCCTCAGGCAAGTGAGGCTGAGCAAATACATATAGAAAATGACAAAAAAAACAGCACAAAAATCTAAGACAATGCAAGAAAATGTTAAAGTTTTGGTTAATTCCATGTTCTTTACTCTTTAAATTTTTCTTTCTCATGCACCTAGTCCTACAGCAACTTAATGTGCCAGTACAACTTGGTACCCATGGAAGACCTCCCCCTTCCCTGAGGGGAAGAAGAGGGGAGAGTTGTGGGAGGGGTATAAGGAGGTGGGGGAAGCGAGGAGGAGGAGCTGTGGTGAGGATGTAAAGTGAATGAATAAAGTATGAACAAGTTTGCATTCCCACCAGCAATGGAGAACGGCTCCCCTTCCTCCATATCCTCTCCAGCATGTATTGTCACTTGAGTTTTTGATCTTAGCCATTGTGATGGGTGACATTTCAGGGTCCTTTTGATTTGCATTTCCCTGATGACTAAGGATGTTGAACATTTCTTTAAGTGGTTCTCTGCCATTTAACATTTCTCTGTTGAGACTTCTCTGTTTAGCTCTGTACCCTATTTTTTAATTGGGTTACTTGGTTTGTTGTTTTTTAACTTTTGTGTTGTATATTCTGGATATCAGCCCTCTGTCAGATATAGGGTTGGTAAAGATCATTTCCTAGTCTGTAGGTTGTGGTTTTGTTCTGTTAACAGTGTCCTTGGCTTTACAAAAGCTTTTAAGTTTCATGAGGTCCCATTTATTGATTGTTGATCTTAGATCCCTCAAGACCAAGCTATACCACTCTTAGGCATATATCCAAAAAATTACTCAAGTACACAACAAGGACATTTGCTCAACTATGTTCATAGCTGCTTTATTTGTAATAGCCAGAACCTGGAAACAACCCAGATGTCCCTCAGTTGAGGAATGGATACAGAAATTATGGTACTTTTATACAATGGAATACTACTCAGCAATTAAAAAGGAGGAAATCATGAAATTTGCAGGCAAATGGTGGGACCTGGAAATGATCATCCTAAGTGAGGTATCCCAAAAACACTTTTTCTTCTAATAGATTTAGTGTATGTGATTTTATGTTGAGGTCTTTGATTCACTTGAGATCATCCTGAGTGAGGTAACCCAGAAAGACACAAATGGTATATACTCACTTATAAGTGGATATTAGCTATATAATATATAATAAACATACTAAAAATCTATACAACAAGGATGATATTAGGGAACAGGTTAATCCTCATCCAGAAGGGCAAACAGGATAGACATTGGAAGTAGGAGAAGACAAGGAGCAGAACAGGAGTATTCCACAAGGGGCATCTGAAAGGCCCTACCCATCAGGGTATTGAAGAAAATGCTGAGACTCGTAGCCAAATTTTGGGGAGAGTGCAGGGAATCTTGTGGAAGAAGGGAGAAACCTGGAGGGAACAGGAACCCACAGGAGACCAGTAGAACCAAAAAAATCTGGGTTCAAGAGGTCTGGCAGAAGCTGATGAATCAACCAAGGACCATGCATGGAGAAGACTTACACCCCTGCACACATGTAGCCCGTGGGAGCTCAGTCTCCATTGGTGTCACTTTTTAAGGGAAGCAGGGGCAGTCTCTGACATGAACTCCTCCGTTGCCTGCTCTTTGATCACTTCCCCCTGGCGAGGTGGCCTAACAAGACCACAGAGAGAGGATCCAGACAGTCTTGATGAGACCTGATATGTTAGGGTTAGATAGTAGGAGAGGAGGGCCTCCTCTATCAGTGGACTAGGGAAGAGGCATGAGCGGGGGAGAATGGGGCTGGGAGGAGATGGGGGAGGGGGCTACAGCTGGAATACAAAGTGAATAAATTGTAATAAATAATATTTTTAAAATTACAGAAAATGAATTATGAAAGATTTCCTCTTTCTTTGTGGATACCATATTAAATTATAGGAGTAAACCCTTAATCAAATAGGTACTTTGAGTAAGCAATTTCTTAGTAAATGAATAAATAAATATAGCATAAGTGAAATCTGTTGGTTTTGGTGTTGTGAAATAAACAAGAAAAGTTTAGTGAAACTAATACAACTGCCACATGAAAAGTATTTCACAATGAAACTGAGTTGACAGAAAAGGTCCATATTTGTGGTTAATTTCTTTTGAGGACTGTGATTAGAAGATGCCAGGCATGGTTAGTCCCAATGCTTGGGACATAGAGGCAGCAAATCTCTGTGAATTTGAGGGCAGCCTGGTCTTCAGAGTGAGTTCCAGGACTGTTACACAGAGAGATCCTGTCTCAAGAAAACTAAAACCAAAGAAGAAGAGGAGGAGGAGATCCTCTCTGGGTTCTCAGATCAAGCCATGCTAAGCCTTCTTGCTCTGAAGACTGATGTTTCTCTATTCTCTCACCTGTCTATCATAGCATGTCATTCAGTCTTGGCATACAGTGAGACATCTGGAACAGAAACTAGTATGTAAGAATTGTGATGCAAAGAGAATCACTTCACAGAGCAAAAGAGGATTTTCTTTATGCTAATTTTGAAAACTTGAGTAGCAACTTTTTATTTTTTGTAAAATTATATTTATTATTATTATTAACAATTTAATCACTTTGTATCCTGGTTTTAACCCCCTCCTTTATCTCTTGGTCCCACCCTCCCTTCCTCTTCCTCCCCTTTTTCTCTCCCCTAGTACACTATTAGAGGAAGTCCTCCTTTCCTACTGTCTGACCCTAGCCTATCAAGTCCTACCAAGAATGCCTGGATCCTCTTCCTCTGTGGGCTGGCTAGGTCACCTCACCAGGAAGAAGTGATCAAGGAGCAGACAACTGAGTTTATATCAGAGACTGTCTCTTCTTCCTTGATTAGGCAGTCCACATAGAGACTGAGCTGCCTGTGGCTAAGGGGTGGGGGGATGGAGGTCTAGGTCTTCTCTATGCATGGTCTTGGTTGATGCATTAGTCTCTGCAGTCCCCGCTGGGCCTAGGTATTTTGGTTTGTTGGTATCCTTGTGGGGTTCCAGTCCCATCAGGTCCTTCTATATCCCCCTTCTTCCATGAGATTCCCTGTGCTCTGTCCAAAGTTTGGCTGTGAGTCTCTGCATCTGCTTGTATTCCCTGCTGGGTGGAGTATTTTAGAGGAGATCCCTTTCTTCTACTGCTTCCAAGTGTCTATCCTGTTTTCCTTTCTGAATGAGAATTAAGCCTCTTCCCTAGGGTCCTCCTTGTTGTTTAGCTTCTTTATGTCTGTAGATTTTAATATGTCTATCCTATACTATATGGCTAATATCCACTTATAAGTGTATATACCACACATGTCTTTCTGTTTCTGGTAACCTCACACCCTTCACAATGGCCACAAATAGCAACTGCTTTAACAGAGAACAGCTCACTAAAACCTAGAGGTGATGAAGAAACAATGTATTAAATGCAATGACTTCAGAATAAGAGAGTCAACATGATGACTGCACCCAACTTGTGCTTACAGCCAGGCCACAAGATATTCAATGTCTAGTCTCAGGTATAAGTAAAATTGCTCTTCCTATTCCTCCAAATGTAAAAAAGCATCACTTTAATCACTTTCTTTGTTTAATATTCCTTATTCAAAGAGACTCAATAATAAACTACTAACAAATTCCATTTGTTTCTTTCATCTTGAGAAAGGTAAATCAATAAAAACACTAATGGGCAATTATCTAACAGCAACAAATCACTAAGTACTCCATCATAGTGAGTAAATAAGGTCCACAGACTCCAAAGGTTTTAGATATCTCCATCCCATTATTGCAAAAGCTCAAATAGTGCATCTTCTCTTCTTGATTATTAGTTTGTCACATAAGAAATATAAGCCTGCCTGGCTTTTGTGTTCTTTATGGAATTTGCATTAAACATATTTAATACAAAAGGTTTAACATTTTCTCACAGGGGAAAGAATAGAATGTTTCCCAATCTATGAAGTCACCCTTAATTTGGGTTTCCACTATTGCTTTACTGTTTCTGCACGTATGAAGTCACTTCTCAGGTGGCATGTGGCTCCTTTGACTTTCTGGAAGCCGATAAGAACACAAGTGTCTGTCTCACCCTCATCTACAAATTAGAAATAAAACAAAGGCAACTCCAAGTAGAAATCACTTTAATGTATTCTGCTGCAGCTTTTCAACAGAAAGATGTCAAACTGAGACAGCTTGTAATGCCTATCAGAAACTCCTAGGAAACCATCAGTTCTTTCCAAAAAACTGAGACCTTACATTTTTCTGTTACAAAATGGCAAAAATCTTGTTCCTTAAGTATTTGAGTGTTTATGATACCAATAATCCCTGTTTCAGACAAATATCATTAATACACTACAAAAATAAAGCACAGATTTCTCAGCAAATATGTCTGAATGTTTTGTATCATCATTCCATGTGTGAAAAACAATAATTAAGAAATGTATTATCAAGATTAAATTGGAAAAAAAGACTGTTTAGAGGTAGTGAGTTCTCATATGTTTAATTACTTCTTTCATTTTTTGATATTATAATTTAGTCACATCATTTACCCCCGCCCCTTTCCCCCATTCAAGTCCTCCCATATACTGTTTCTTGACCTCTTTCATTCGTGGCCTTTTAAAATTAATTGCTGTTATATACATGTTTGTGTATGTGTATATATCCTATGAATATATATAACATAACAACCTACTCAGTTTGTGAGCTTTCATTATTAGAAAATTCTAATATTTTACTTTAAACATCAGTAAAGTCTTTTTGTGACATGGTGGAATAATTGAATATTTCTCTGAATTTTCCTAGTATATGAATTTTGGAAGAACAAATTGAGGATGTACACTATATACACACACACATATAAAATCATCTCATATGTAAGTATAAGCTGGTAACAGTGGCCTATGTTTATATTTCTCAAACTCAGAAGACTGAGATAGAAGGATCACAAATTCAAGGTTATCCCAGCCACCATCATAAGACACTGTCAGAATAAAATAAAATAAATATAAGCATAACATTTATATGTGACACATATGTATATATTCTATATTATAATTATTTTCTTTTCTAATCTGTGAAAATGGAAATTAAAGGTAGGACATGACACATACTAGCTAAGTGTTCTGCCACAGCTATTGCACCAGGCCAATGTGATCGTTTTGAGTTTGAATTTACTGTTCTTTAACCACATTCAAACAAGCACACAGCACAGTACAAGGGCCAGTAAGATGGTTCAGTAGGCAAAGTTCTTGCTTTGTAAGTCAAACAACCCAATTTCCATTGTTTGGGCCCACATAAAACTGGAATAAGGGAATCAGTTCCACAAAGGTGACCTTTGTCCTTATCCACATGAGTACACAAACATAATAATAAATACATTTTAATCCAATCACAGTGTGTAAACGTGTTGTGCTTGTACTTTCATCACAAAAATTATTGAGTATTTTCTTGTTAAAAATTTAAAACAGTACAAATTAGCACTTTTTATAGTTAACTGTGTATATTATAGAAAATACAAAAAAGATGAACTAATCATCATTCTTCGTAGAAAACTAGCAACTTTCAAAATTATTGCCAGCCATACACATCACATGCCATTTTATAGTAATCTGCCGTTGATTCACATCTCTTTTTTAGGAAGGAGGGATGCTCCATGAACTTTTCATAGTTAAAATATTAGAAGCCAGTAAATGTTTTGAACCATATACATAGAGAAGTTCAAAGAATAAATGATCAAACATATCCTCATCCTGACATTAAAAAGTTTAAGCCAACATGTCAAAAAGCAAATCTGTCTGGGCTTTTCCTAATTCTGTTTAATTACCTGCTCCTGCTTAGTTTGGTGGGATAACCAGACTCCCTATAGCCAGGACTAGTGACCTATAAGTGACCCTTGGGTCTTCCTGCATAATTATTCTTTACCTTACTATGGCATTTCATCAATGTTCAAATCTTTCATGTTTTAAATTAAGTTATGGTCAAAATAATACACTAAGCCACCGTGTTTCTTCAAGTCATTAGCTAATAAACTTGGAAAGAGTGAAACAACACTGAGAGGGACTCCTTTTTTTATTTTTTAATTTTGCTCTTCTCACAGCTGATGTATATAAATAGTTAAAATTCAAATAAGATCCTGTCCTGGTTAGTTTCCTTTCCCAGCTTATCCCAAGACAGTCTCATGGGAAGATGGAACTTTAGTTGAAAAAAATGCCCCTATCAGATTAGCCTGTAGGCAAGTATGTGTGGCATTTTCTTGATTGGTAATTGATGTGGAAGGGCCCAACCAGCTGGGGTGGTCTACTCTAAACAGGTGGTCCAGGGTGCTCTAAGAGAGCAGGAGGAGCAAGGCAACAAGCAGCATTCCTCCATGGTCTCTGCTTCAGTTCTCTCTAAGTTTCTGCCCTGACTTCCCACCTTGGCTTCTTCTGATGATGGAGCATAACCTGTAAACCAAATGATTCCTTTAGTCCCAACCCCAAGGTGCTATTGAAAGTCCTGGCACTGTATCATAGCAATGGAAAACCTAAGACAAATCTATTAGTGTTATTTTTTTCTGTGTTTCCATTTAACCTTAGGATGAAGGCCAGGGTCTTTAATAAGTCAAACAGTGATGCATAATCAAGGGCAGAAGCTATGTTGAGTAAGATAGTTTGCAGCCTTACCCTCAATAATTATTTCAATATATTATACATTTTTCATGTAAATAACATATGCACATATATCTCAAAAACAAAGGAAAAATACTAATATATATGTGTGTATGCGTGTGTTTATGTGTCTGTGTGTTTGTAATCTACAAAAACTTAAATATAACAGTGGAAATTTTCATGTGTTCTGTTGTTTTATTCAGTTCCCTGAGAGGTTTCTCTCTTAGAAAAGCCTATCTTAAATTTTGCTGTGAGATTGTATCACCTAGAAATGACAGAGAAATTACATCCATGAAGTCTCACCAACATACCTGCCTAAATAAGACCTGACATCAACAAACATTCTAATGTGAAGGAAGCAAGGCTCAAAAATCCTCAGCTACTGATAAATAACGATAGGCAACTAAAGAATGCTGAGAACGGAAGAAATTATCCCCAAAGAAGAGCACACAAATTAGTTATCCAATACCAAAGGATCAAGGAGCAAAATATACATACCAGAAATGGACACACTAAGCAGACTGTATTTATATACTTAGGAGTGTGTGTGTGTATGTGTGCATGTGTGTGTTTGGGTATCTGCATGAGTACTAATGTAAAGGCACAGGTGGAGAGCAGAAGACTTTGGGAGTTGTTACTTTCCTTCTATTTTGTTTCAGAAAGTCTCCCTTGTTGATTTTCTGCTATGCCTTCTAAGCTAGCTGGTCTGTGACTTTTGGGGATTGTCTTGACACCATCTAACTCATCTTTGGAGGAGTGTTGAGGGTGGAGGTGCTCTGTCTACACCTGTGGCTTTTATTTGGTCCTGGGTACCCACTTGCACAGCCAATAAACCTGATATCTCCCAAGAACATCCATATTTTTTTTTCCTTTAAGACAGTGCCTCATCAGGTTATTCTCTACTTCATTATATAACCCAAATTGACCTCAAACCCACATAGTCCTAAAATTTTTAATCAGTATTCAGTTTTATATCTTCTGTCAGGAAGCTGAACTTGCTGTTGCTTTCCTAGAAATTTGTATTTATCTCTATGTTGTTAACATAGATTATTTTGTAATTCATTTTAGGGAGATGTCACCTGCCACTCTAGTGGATTACATCTATTTTCATTCCTCACGGGTTTATGTCTATTTTCAGCTTTCCATAATGATGATTACCAGATTTTCATAATGATGATTTCATAATCATGAATGTTCACTTAAGTTATATAAGCAGAATTAAATGTATTCTTGATAGTTGCATGTAGAATAATATGATAAAATATTTGATGACAAGCTAAGAAATTACACAACATGGTAATGTTTAGCTCATTATTTAATTGCAAAAGAACTAGTAGGAAATCACAAAGCTATATATATTTTTCCTATGATGAATATTAACATTTGACGGTCAGCTATGAGAATAGTATCATAGTATAATGAATTTCATTATTCATCAAATTTTTGTAAAATGAACACAATATGATCCTATGTAACTCATGCTCAAAATTCCAAGAAAATTTTCAAATACTGAAATTCACAGAAAAATGTAGCAGTCATATGCAAAAGAATACTGTATTGCTCCACATCATTTAGCCAGTTTTCATGAGATTATAGGATATTCTAATATGTTGTGTATGAAATGTATAAAAATTTGCAAATAAAATAAAAGTGATGAAAGACACATGGAAGATTTGTGAATCTTCTTTCCTTTTCTCTCTCTCCTTTTCCATTTTTATGTTTGAGAGTTCCCATGATCAAATGTTTAAACATCCTCCATCAGGTTAAAATTTCCCCCGTTAATGACCATGCCAAATAAGATGCAGAAACTTTAATGGTAATAGCATAGATTTACATATGTGAATCATAGCTTATGTCATTCAGAAAACCAGACACTTCATCAGTTTCCACAAATATTTAAGTTGAACTATACTCTATGAGTCATAGAGTATAGTAGAATAAGAAAAAAGAAAGTATTTCTCTTTTAGCTAAAAGAAAGAAAGTCTTCAAATGAGTTAGGTATAAGAGTATATCTTTTTTTTTTTAACTCAACAGAATCAAGAACAGGGCTCCTTAAAAGTTTAAGTTTTGAAGCACAGCAGTTAAAGGATTTATTTTACCTCTGTAGTCCATACTTGTGCTGGTGAGAAGTTGAAGATTGTTCGCTATAAGAAAAGTAACAAGGATAAAATGGAAAACATATAAAAAAGATTCCCATATTAATTGACATTATCAGGAAATAAAATAAAGTAAATTATATCTATTTTTTAAGTTTGGAAGATTTAAAAACATGTGTATCTCAGGAGAAAGATTCTTTAAGAAATACAGTGAGAATCCAAATGAAATATTTTTAAAGGTTTATATCATAAACATCTTTAGAAGGATAGTCAAGGACAAAGTTTTGTTCTGAAGCAACTAACTTGAAACGTTTTCAGTTATCAAAGTAGAGATATAACCATTCGCTGTGTCAGTCCTTGTGTTCATCCTTTCCCCCTGCTATAATTCATAGAGCTGCAAGGCTCTTAGATCTTAAAATAAAAGCAGTGGCAGACTACTAGATAATTGGAGAGGAGTCTACAAAAGAAAGATCTGGTGCTTCTGTAAATTTAGCTTATGACTGAGCAGACCTGCCAACTTCCTCAGATTTCAGCTGAGGAAAACATTCTACAAAGAACATTTTCCTGAACACAGCACAGGAAGTCTCTCTATAATCTGCAATAGATGCCATCTTCTGTGTGTATGTGTGCTTATTGCCTCCAGATTACCTAACTTTATGACTTGTGTGTAGTGAGAATTTTGGTTTCTTTAAAAAAAATAGTGATGTTATGGGACTAGCTTTTGTTTAAATTCCAGGTGTGGGGTACAGGCTGCTTCAGATTGTCCACAGATGTTAATTATGATTATGTCATGCACTAGCAGAAGATAGTTGATGTTTGGACCTCTGGGAACTTCTAAGAGGGAAAAAAATGCCAGAGTCTAGAGAGGAATGGGGGTGCTCTGAAGAAGGCAGCGGTTGCTGTTCATGGTTGCTATTGTTGCAGTTTGATGAGATGTTGGAGACATTCTGACTACCAAAATGACTTGCCCCATGGAACCCAATGGCCCTCTAAAGAGATCTATGTCTCAGTGTCTCCTTTTTCTTTCTTTTTCTCCTTCCCAGTGTTGAGGGTTTGGAAAGGATTGGAGTGGATAAGAATTGGAAGGGTGGTAAAGATGTAAGAACCCAACAAAATAGCAAAAGTGCCAAGACTTGTATGAAGGCTAATAATAAAGTTATAAAGTTAAACAATGAGAACTTTTTTTTCAAAATTCTACTATTAGAAATTTAAGTATTATTTATAATAGCTAAAATTAGAAAAGAACAAATAAAAACAGGCACTGTGATTAAGCAACAATAAAAAGAAAATGTTACCAAATCATGATGCAAGTCACAGGTACTATTGAAAGGGGAAAAAGGGATAAAGGAAAATATATTGCATAAGATTTACTTTTATAAAATTTCCAAACAAATCATCAAACAAACGGCAAAATTAATGGTCATAAAATTACACAAGTTACTGCTTATGAGACTAGGCACTAACTGGCTAGCACTAAAATAGAATTTGATGGCATGAAGGATTATTTTAAAATGTGTTACTTGTTCACCAACTATACCATAGATAATTAATTATATGCTAAGTCAAAAAAATTGAAATAAAGAAAAATTTTACAAAAATTTGAATGGTAAATTTCAGTTGGATAATCTAATCTTTTTCTGAATTATGTTTCTTTGGGAATAGATATCCCAGGCCTAACATCCAGTTATTCACAAGATAAAGGTAAATTCATAAGAGGATAAACCACAATGCCTGGTACAGAACTTTAGTACCAAATGAATATGCCAAATTAACGGAAATCATACACATTTAAGCAATTAATCCTTTGAGGGAAATATTTTTATCATTATAGAAAACAACATAAGTCACACTTGCATTCCACTTGCCGGGTAAATGAATAGAGAAAAGTAATTTAAAATCAGATAGGAAGAATTGTAAGTTTAAAAGGGACCTCAAGGAAAATAATAAATGGATGGTTCTTCCCATGATGCTTAAACCACTCTTGCACAAGTGGTCTGAGCCAGGCCAATGTTCACAGGGTTCACAGCTGTGTAAGAATATTATTGCTTTTATTCCCCAATAGCATGCATAGCACATTTTAGCAGTATGGAATATAGACAGTAGGGATGTTTCTTCTAAATTACTACCAACCTAATATCTTTGTTTTGTGGCTCAAGTATGTGGTGTCTTCAGCCATTGGGTCAAGTTCTACTGTGTACCCAATAGCACTGACAATAGTCTTTAGTGTTTGCAAGGGTCTATGGGATATCATTGGCCAACAATTCTGAAAGAGGTAGTTAATTCCTGGTGATAGATTATTTGTTAGTCTATGGTATCTATTAAGGATATTGTTACCCTTTCAACCATTTTTATGCATGACTGTGTACTGTGTGTGTGTGTGTGTGTCTGTGTGTGTGTGTATGTGTGTGTAATGAAGCTTCTACAGTAGTAGGTAATTAGGGTAAGTAACCTGTCACCATTGTAGAGCCACAAGAACCTATGAGTAGGCAGGTGCTAGAGGAGGACCCATGACTATTATTATCATGCTAAACAGACATAGTATTAAGCTGACTCATAATGACATACTGTTACCCCAATAGATTAGGGTATTTTTCAATACTCCTCAGAGAATCTTCTAGTAGACGGTGATGAACATAGAGATCTATACGTGGCCAAGATATAGAGAATAACAGACTGCTCAAATTCTGCCATAAATGGACATTTATACTTCACTGTCTCCTCCAAAGGCTCAGTGACCATTTTGGAAGAAACACAATTAATAGCAGAGGTTTCAGATGACTGTAACGAACAATGGTATTTTCACACACACACACACACACACACACACACACACAGCTTTACATAGGAATGCACAGCAGTAATAACAGTATGCATAGGCTCTGTGTAAGCTCAAGTCATACCAAATCCTAACATAGAGAGCGGGGTTATTGGCAACTGATTGATACTGTGAGAAGAGTCAGTTTTCTGTAGGTGTGTTGCCATTAGTAGGTCAGCTACACTCAAGTGGAAAGTCATACATCCATAGGCAGTACAAATTGAACTTGACGGCTGAAGAAAAAAAGTTGTTGGTAGGGGTTGGGAATGTGATCACAACTCATTGTACAAAATTCTGAGATGACTAATAAAAATGGAAAAGAAAACCTGGGTTTAGAGAGTCTGCTGAAACTGATACTCCAAACAAGGACCATGCATGGAGATAATTTAGAACCCCTGCACAGATGAAGCCCATGGCAGTTCAGTTTCCAAATGGGTTGCCTAGTAAGGGAGACAGGGGCTGTCTCTGACATGGACTCAGTGGCTGGCTCTTTGATCACCTCTCCCTCGGTGGTGCAACCTTGCCAGGCCACAGAGGAAGATGATGAGATCTGATAGATTAGGGTCAGATAGAAGGGGAGGAAAACCTGCTCCCATATCAGTGGGCTGGGGGAGGGACATTAGAGGAGAAGAGGGAGGGAGGGTAAAACTGGGAGGAGATGAGGGAGAGCTACAGTCAGGATACAAAGTGAATAAATTGTAACAAATATTAATTAAGTAAGTAAGTAATTTAAAAAAGAAAACTTCCAATAATTGTAATAAGAGTTCAGACAGGGCAAAGAGTAGATACACCCAGGCTTAGAAGAAACTGATGGTGCAATTACTGCTATTCATGGGAACTTGAAAGAGAGGAGTTATAAGTATAAGAGCAGCAGTAGCAGCAATCACAGCTAGGACGAGCACCCTCCCGAATAGGTCTAGAAGTACCCTAGTTAAGCAACAAAATTCCAGTACTCCATAAGCCATTCTACTATCCTTAAGTTTAAGCTGCATAATTGACAGTCTGGTCTCTTTTTCAGTATGGGCAAAATTTTATTGAAACTATGTCAAAGTTTAAGATGTTTCCTAGCTAAACTGTCTTCTTCTACTCTCTCTTTCAGACAGGTAAAATCTTTACCTCAGTGTGGCAATGAGTTTTCTTACTACATTAGTATATTGTTATATACCTAATAATATTTGGTTCTTTTCTCAAGAGACCAAACTAGCATATATGGTAGTATGAATCTCTAGGAAATTAAATATTCAGTGAGGTTCATGGTTTACTTTCTACCAGCCTACAGGAAGTGGATATTATAGCCAGGGATGGTTTATGGTGCAATGAGAGCACTGAACATATGATATTCAGTTAGTAAGAATTTTCTACTAAGTGAAGCATCCTGTTGAAGGAAGAACATTCTACCAGGAGCAGCACACATTTAATAATAAACAGGAAATAATTTATATAAAGGCAACATGACTGTCTGATTAGTCCTGTGTTGTAATGCACTCTCCAGAGAGATAAAAAGAAAGCTGACAGCTGCTAACGAGTAGTTAAGACTAAATGATAGAGCCAGGTTTCACAGATTGGAAAGAAGACCACACAGTGCAGCAAACTGAAGTTCTAATTGTTGGCATTATGGAGCTTCAGAGATGTTAAGATGCTCAGGCAAGACAGGTCCGTGAAGAAAAAAAAAATCACATTTTGGGAAGACCTTGGACCTGAAAATATGACTGTGTGGGGGGTGTGGATGTTTGCAGAGGTGATTTACTTTTCCCTATGAAATCTAAAACTTAATTGATTTTGAAAAATCTATTATAAAAATTGTTTCTTGGTTCCTTAGTAGCTACATGCATTTCCTATCAGGCTACTTTGCCAATGTCTAAATCCCAGACGAGTCTATCTGGAATTACTGAATATCACAAAGGATCAAAAAGGAAAAAGATCCACAGTAGATAAATACATGACCAAACCAAGCTAAGACTATCCTCCTTGAATTTGATTTGGAGGGTGCTTTGTCCAGAAGGCCGAGGTAAAACACAAGGGTAAATAAAAAGCATTCTTTTACATTATGATACTCTCCCAGAGCCAGATATTAAGACTCAGGTAAGGACCACAGACATAATCTATTTCAAAGTGGCCTGCTTCTACTGGATGAACGCAGGAGGTGTGACATTCAGCAAAACAGAGTAATGCAATAGCACAAAGGCCAGCACCTCTCAAAAGTTCAGAAGAGCAGGGGGGCTCTGCTTAGTAGTCCAAAGTTGAGACTGTAAAAGAGCGGGTTGGGTAGAGACGATACCAAGTGTGTCTCAGTATCTCCACAGGTTTGTATCCACTACCTCTAAATTTGCTGTGTTTAACTAGCAATAGAAAGTTCTAAGGTCATAACTACCTCGAATAGAAAAGTAGAAGAGACATCCATGAAGACTTGGACCATAGAAATGAGGGATGTACAAGGGACAATAGCCTCAAGATCAAATACAGCCAGAGAGCCAACAAATAGTTGTTTAACTCCTCCTACAGCATTCACACACACACACACACACACGCATGCACACACGCACGCACGTACATGCATGCACACTCCAATAGCAACTCTACCCCCAACTACCCACAGAGAGAAATTAAAAACAAACAAACAAAAAACTGCAACAAGTGAAAGAACAGAAGCCAGGAGGCAGTTGTTCTAATAAAATCTCATGACCCTTTGAATAAATCTTAAATCTACCCCAATTTTAATATTTAGAATTTACTGATTAAAGAAGTACATAAGGCCTTGGAGAGAAGCATCCTGCACCATTTGATAAATTATGTAACTATGACAATCTGGCTAGCTCTTGCTGATAAAGTGTACTTACAACCATTTACTTGGGTTTCTCAGTGGTGGAGAGAGGGAAAGTCTCAAACACCATCTGAATGAATTTTGGTATCCTAAAACTTTATGCAACATCTCTGGTGTTGCAGGATTGAGGTGGGAGAGGTTATAAGAGCAAGGTAATGAATTAAGTCCTAGCTAAATTTTGGCTCATTATGGGCTGATTGGAGCCATAGACTCACCTAAGTGCCATTTTCTCATCCACCCACAAAAATTGAACAGCATATTTGGAAGGTAGGTGATAAACACTGAGTTTATTACCTTTATGGTGAGAACTTTCACAGAAAAGCTGAAGAGATAACTAAAATGACCCTTTTCCACAAGCACCACCACTACTAGACTCTAATCTGGATGTCCAAGATAGGGAAAATAAAACCTTAAAATATTTCCCTTCTTTCATATGATTCCCTGCACTCTGCCCAAGGTTTGGTTTTGAGTTTCAGCATCTGCTTTGATACACTACTAGGTAGGGTCTTTCAGAGGCCCTCTGCGGTATACCCCTGTCCTGTTTCTTGTTTTCTCCTAATTCCAATGTCCATCCCATTTGCCTTTCTAAATGAGGATTGATCATCTTGCCCCAGGTCCTCTTTCTTGTTTATCTTCTTTAGGTATACAAATTTTAGTATGTTGATCCTATCTTATAGGTCTAGTACCCACTTACAAGTGAGTATATACCGTGTGTGTCTTTCTGCTCCTGGGATACCTCACTCAGGATGATCTTTTCTAGAGAGGACAGGAGCTTCACAAGGACCAAATATATCAGGGCACAGGGGTCTTTTGTGAGACTGTTTCTCCAATCAAGAACCATGTATGGATATAACCTAGAACCCCTGTTCAGATGTAGCCCATGGTAGCTCAGTAGCCAAGTTGCTTCCCTAGGAAGGGGAACAGGGACTATTTCTGACATGAACTCAGTGGCTGGCTCTTTGACCTGCCTCCCCCGAGGGAGGAGCAGCCCTGTTGGGCCACAGAGGAGGACATTGCAGCCAGTCCTGAAGATGCCTGATAAGCTAGGGTCAGATGGAAGGGGAGGAGGACCTCCCCTATCAGTGGACTTAGAAAGGGGCAGGGCAGGGAGGAGATTAGAGAGGGAGGGTGGAATTGGAAGGGAATGAGGGAGGGAGCTACGACTGGGATACAAAGTAAATAACCTATGATTAATATAAAAAATGAAAATTATTTTAAAAAAACTTCTCAAAGAGGATAGGCATGAATAGATAAGTTTTGTATCATCATTAAAGACAGGTTATTGTCCCTACTACAGGTAAGCAGTCCCTATTTAATTACTACCTGATTTAGAAGTCTGAGTTCTGGATAAATTGAATGTATCATTGAAGACTACTATAAATTAGAAGAGGCTTAAATAAGTTAAAGCCCCCTTAATAACCTTCTGGGCTACATGGGGTATCATATTGGAGAAAATTTATAAGGCCTTGAGCGTATGGCACATTAAGCCCTGACCTAGTAAACAGTTTGATTATAAACCAATCTCAGAGGATAATCAGAAAAAATTTAAACTCTCCTGTAACACATAATTATTGTTTATAGTTATGACCCAGGGTTATATTAAATTTTATATCCTTTGCATATAATAATTTGGAGCTTTAAAAATATGCATCACTAGATTCCCAAGAAAACATTAGAGTGGCCTACTATATAAAAAAATAATATACTACTTAAGCAAAATAAATTAGTGATGGCTAAGATGTTGAAAACATTAGTAAAAATTGTATATTCCAAAGAGTTGAATGGAAACTTCAGGAACATCCAGAGATGTACTATTTTAGTGATGTTTTTATGAATCAAATTATTAAAAATATGTTTAATTATCCTTTTTGCAGTTCAATAATGTCATACTATCAGATAATACTACCTTACAGAATAAAACACAGTGCAAATCAAGCCTCATTGGTATAAGTATTAACATGAGCTTCAGGCAATTTTCTTAATAATATGGAAACTACAAGGTTTTACCAAGACAGAAAGCACTAAATGGCTATGCAGTGGTATTAGTGAAACAAACAAACTCTTCACTTAATCCAACAGGCCCAATCATGTTGGGAGAGCGAGATCCATGAAAAGGCACAAAAGAGAATTTACAAAAAGCCTTAGTGGGAAAACTCAATGCAAATGAATTGGATTCAACAATAAGATGATCACACAAAACCGTATATAAATAAAACCTATACAATAAAACCTATATAATATGTTCCTGGAATCAGGAAGAACCTAATGCTATACGTTGAAGTTTCTAGTAAGCAAGGATCAAGAATTTCCATTATAAGTATGTTCTCATGTAGAGCAAGGTTCTTAAACAATCAGCTGAAGGAGAAAAACCAACTTTGTCTTCATGGATTACTTAGTTCTCTATATTGTTACAATCTTAACATGAATTACAACAACATTCAAAAGCAGCTCTGAAATTGGTAGATAAGAAAAAACTGTCTTACCTGTGGAAGAACTATAAGCAACAAATATGGGGTCAAAGAAGTTCCCATTTATGCCCATCTATAAATTCTTAGTCAATATTTAGAGGAATAGCATTTGTTATTGAGATGTGCAAAACATAATTAGGAAATTCAAGGTAGGAAGGTCTATGATAGTATTATGTGAACTGATACATGAAAATAGGCATGAAGCATGAAGACTTTTGACTCATGTGTTTTTACCTGCCCCTAACACCTATCACAAAGGAAGCACTAAGAAACAAAACAAAACAGAAAAATTCTATAAAGTGGTTTTATAACTGTCTACCTAAAGTATAGAAGTAAGAAAGCAGCCAGAAGAACAGGTGCAGCTCACCAGAATCCAGTCCCCTAATAGGGAAGAGAACCACTCCTCAGCCTTAGGCCAAATGGACTACACAAGCCACACAGGACAAAAGACTAGAGAGGAAACCATGGATCAAAACACACATCCAGCATAGACAAAGTTGTAAATTGTAAACTTATAATCACACCAAACCCAGATGGCTACTCACCATCAAAAGAACACAATCAAAAACAGCCAATAGACAGGGTAATATGGCAGAGCCCAGCCATCCAATGTCAGCAAGTCTTGAATATTCCAATATAAATTAATCACAAAAAAAATTACTTTAAATCCAACTCTATAAAGATGATAGAAATTTCTGAGAACTGGATTTGGGGGAACGAGGGATCACCTTATTGGCTCTTAATAGCATTAATAAAAGGATGTGAAAATAGACTCAGAAGGAAACTAAAGCACAATATTGTTAAAATTGAGAGAACAGCAAGGCATGCCATTTGTGAATTTTGACAATTGTCAAGTGGGGGAAATTTTTGAAAAAGCCATATCTTTAAAAAAGCAAACAGGAGACTTCCCTAGGGTCACTTTGACCAACAATTCAATTAACTATAACCCTTTCCTGGTACTGGAAAAGAATCTGGGAAGAATTGAAGAAGGAAAACTGTGATCATAATATACTGTATGAAAATAAAATCTATTTCAAAAAAATTAAAACTATAATTTATAAATGAATAAAGAAATAGAGCAGTTTCAGTAATGAACACCAACAAAAGGACACATGTCAGACAAGATCTACCTTATGTGCTCCAGGAAAGAAAGAGAAAGCTCAAAATGTCCAGGAAAGGCCTATATCCAAAAGAAACATATATTTAAAGAAAAGAAAAGCTTGCTTTTCTTGTTAGCATTGAGAAAAACAGGCAGGCTACATGATACTCTGCCTGATTAAAGCTCCCTAAACCCCTCCATCTAAGGATGGGCTTCTAGGAAACAAAAGCTAACCATCTCATTGGGAGCATAATTAGTCCTGCTCACTCCCCTATTCTTCAGCTGAATCAGATTTCCTGGGGGGGGGGGGGACGGGGGAGAAGAGAGTCTGGACACCTTACCAGACTTGCAGGATCAACCTTTAAAAGGAGGAGACAGTAGTCTGTAATGTTTTGGTTAGCGTGGAATGTCAGGTTTCCCTCCAGTTATGGAGAATGAACTTAAGACTATTAGTTTGACCAGGGGCGAAGAGCTTTACCTTTAAAAAAAAAAAAATGCCTCAATGAAATCCAGACACCACTAGGTGTGGTGGCCAACACCCTTAATCCCAGAACTCAGAAGGCAGAAGCAGGTGAATCTCTGTGAGGTCGAGGCCAGCATGGTCTACAAATCAAAGCCAGGAAAGCAAGAGCTCTATCAAACAGAGAAATTCTGTCTCTGTTTGACAAACAAACAAACAAACAAAAAGTTCCACACACCTTCACACTTTATTAATGAGGCACTTCCCTTTCTACAGTTACCAAGAAAACAAAAGGTGGGCTACAAGTTCTTCAAAGCCCAATAACATCAGTTAAATCCTCAAGACCAACACTAACAGTCTAGGTGTCTAACAATCCTCTTCCTTGTATCCTCCACAAAGAACAGCTTATGTCAAATTTCAACCAGTTTCCTAACTTTTTCAGTCAACTTTTTTTTCTAGTAGACTTAATGCCTGCCTAGGATATTGGATAGCCTTGGACAGTGATTCTCAACCTGTGCATCCCCTTTAGGGATGGCAGATCAGATATTTTACATTACAATTCATAATAGCAAAAGTACGATTATGAAGTAGCAATGGAATAATTTTATGGGTGGGAGTCACCACAACATGAGGAACTGTGTTAAAAGGCAGCATTAGGTAGGTTATGAACCACTGCCCTTAGGGTACACATGACGGACAGTATAGAAGCTCATGCTTCATTACCTACATCAAACTTATCCATGATATTGCAAAATGTATATGTTTTGTTGACTCACAATTTATTTTCAAGAGTCATACATTGTTATCTTAGAAAAGAAAACAGAACTGCTAATATCAGGTCACAGTCATGAATAGTTAAATGGCACAAGTCACTGCAGGTCACACCCATTGCTATGCTCCACAGTGCCACTAGTCACCTCACTCTTTGGCACACAGGAGAATTCCCTAACTCCTGTACTCATTTGAGTTATCTCAATAAACTAAGGCTGAAAGGTATCTTTTAAAATGTGATTGCTTGTGTTTGGGCTCTATGAAAAGGTAGGAAATACAAAAGAAAGTATAAGAAATGAAGCCCAAGTGGAGGGAAGCATATCAGGACATCAGGGGAGATATGCTAGTGAGCAAAGAAGTTAAGAGGTTGTGTACAGATAAAAGTGATTTCTGTCATCTCTTTCGCCTGGAAAAAATACATAAGATTAACACTGCAAATTTCTAATTAAACACATGATTACTACCATGTACTGAACATTATGATAATCCAGTCATTTTTCAGTTTAAAAAATTGATGTGACTATTACTGATTGTTTTAAAACACATTTTGATACTACATTAGCTTGTGAGGATTATCCTAAAACAAACAAACAAACAAACAAACAAAAAACCACACACACACACCAAAGATTAAGTTGTTTAAACAATAGGAACTCATTGTCATAGTTCTAGAGGAAGAAAGATTGGTGTGGGGATGTCATCATCATTTGTTCCACTCTACAGTCTTTCTACAGCACTATCTTGTTCCTTTGTCTTCACATGACCTTTGCCTTTGCAGTCTGTGCTCTGCTCTCCCTTCATTCAATGTTTCAATGTTCTGCCATAATTCCTCTTATAACAACAATTCAGAGTAAGGTAACCTAGAAGCAGAGAGACACGTATGGTATATACTTACTTATAAATTGATATTAACCATAAAATATAGGATAAACAAACTAAAATCTATAGTCCTAAAGAAGCCAAACAACAAGGAGAACCCTAGGGAAGATGCTTAATCCTCATTCAGAAGGGCAAACAGAATAGACATCAAAAGAGGGAGAAGACAGGGAACAAGACAGGAGCCTACCACAGAGGGCCTCTGAAGGACTCTACTCAGAAGGGTGTCAAAGCAGGTGTTGGGACTCATAGCTAAACTTTGGGCAGAGTTCAGGGAGTCTTATGGAAGAAGGGGGAGATAGAAGACCTGGAGGGGATAGGAACTTCACAAGAAGATCAACAGAGCCAACAAATCTAGGCCCAGGGGACCCTGCAGAGACTAATGAATAAACCAAGGACCATGTATGGAGAAGACCTTGACTCCCCTGCTTAGATGTAGCATATGGATAGCTCAGTCTCCATGGGGGTCTCCTAGTAAGTGGAATAGGGGTAACTTCTGGCATGAACACAGTTGACTCCTCTTTGATCACCTCCCCCTTGTAGGGTGGCCTTACTAGGCCACAGAGAAAGAGAATCCAGACATTCCTTATGAGACATGATATGTTAGGGTCAGATAGTAGGGGAGGAGGACCTCTCCTATCAATGGACTAGGGGAGGGACATAGGGGGGAGAGAAAGAGAGGTGGGACAGGGAGGAGTTGAGGGAGGGGGCTATAGCCAGGGTAGAAAGTGAAATAATTGTAAATAATAATAATAATTTTAAAAAATAACAATTCATCTACATCTCAGATTATTTCAAAACCCATCTGTGAGTACAATTTCAAATCGTAAGAATACATGTCAAAGAAGATAGAAGTTGAAATATGTGTAAAACTACCATTATTCTTACAGATATTTTAAATGGAAGACTATCAAGCCATAGATAAGCCTACTAATGAAAGCTCCAAATCCTTTCACAACTCCAAATCCAATGGACTTGGAAGCAAAGATCTGATGAAGATCATTACAATTCCATGCTACAGGTTACTAGTTGTTCAAGTGGAGCCCTTTCAGACTTTGGTAACACAGAATCAATTACCAGTTAAGCTCAAGTCTGACTCTGAAGCCAGCAGCAAGCATGGAAAGTGAGCCCAAGACAGTTGTCTTATATCTTCAGCATACACACCAGCGGTATCAACAGTCTTAGTCTATAAGGATTCTTTGTTATGAATGAATTTATCAATCCAAAACTTAGATCTCTGATTCTATTTCATAAGCAATTTCTTGTGGAACACTCAAATTTGCAAAAAAAAAAAAAAAAGGTTATTAGAATGTTTTTTTCTAACAAAAGAACAAAGATAATATCTTCTAGCGTGTGCTGTAGGCCCAAAAGATCAGGGCACACATGAAGGGGAGGTTAATGTCAGTGGGCGTGCTTGGAGGCTATGAAAAATAACTCTTCCCTCCACTGTAGGAACAGTTTTCTTTATCTAGATCATATACAATAGCTTCATACATTTTGTTATTACAATAGTTAAGTTTCTAATATAAAACAATCTATCATTTTAAGAGTCTTAAATTGATCAAACTTTGCATTTCAGAGACATAACAGCCAAATTAATAGTATTTTGGTATAATTAAAATATGTGCCAAGATATTTGAGAAATCTGATAATTAATAAAATAAATGATCAGGGATATAATTGTTATTCTTATATAATTTCAATTATGGAAGAATCCATGAAATATACTGTCACTAAAGATATAACTCTGCATGTTTTAGACCTGTTACTAATGACTTTTGCCATTGACAGTATTAGAGCAATGTTATTATATTTTAATTATATAGTATTGAGGATGGACTTTCTTTATTACCAGAATTCACAAAGAACTTCAAAATTTTAGAATGATTTATCCAACTATTTACTAATCATGCAACATAATCATGTGAAATATTTGGTAGGATTTACATCATGATTCTCAGTGCTGTTTTGAGACTAAGGAGGTGTCAGCAGCGTGATCAATGACTGCCGAAGGTATTCCAAAAACATAATACAAAGAAACTCATTGCAATTGAGACAAATATCATGCTTATACTGCTAGTCATGAACATTTCTAGGATTAATTTTGAATTAGTTAAAATAAATCCAGAAACATGAACAATATTTACTTATAACTGACACTTTTACAGTAACAAATTCCAAGTACTTTGTGAGTGGAAAGAAATCATATTAGTAACAGAATGTTTCACTGAACTAAACGCGCCACTCATAAGCTACGCTAAAGTGATTAAAGTGAGCCAAAGTAGAGGGCTTGTCTCTGAAGCTCTTCTGCACAAACAAGCTAAGAGCACTTAGAGGGCAATGGCAGGTGACAAGTGGGCAGGCCTGTGTTCACAAGTGCTACAAAGAACTGAGAGCTCTTCTCAGGCCTCGCTTTTAAAAACTCTGTCTGAGATACAGGGGTGTCTTTCTTGGGGACAAAGGTTAACAGATCACTTGCCATTCAGTATTGCTTGAGGGGCATCCATACTCCACTCTCAGGAAGAAATGCTATTAAAAACTGTGGGGTTTTTTTTCCTCCTTAGTAGACTTATTTTAATATGGGGAATTTATTGCCATAACAAAGGAAACAGCTTTTCTAGTTCATTTAATGTGTTGAAGTGCAGAGAAACAAAAGAGCTTCTTATCCATGTCCACTGTTGGGACTGAAAGCCAAGGACTTGGGAAGATTTTAATTACAAAATAAAAGCAGTCACAAGATGACAGTTCTGGGCATCTGTAACACGGATAATGAAAGGTGAATTAATGTGGTCACTGTCATCATCATAGAAAAGTAGCATATAATATTATTATACTGTAGAGTGAATAATGCAATATATAATTACCAAATAAACATTTAAAACATTGTTTTATAGCCAGTTCCCTTATGGTCTGATAATGGCAATGAAAGTAATTGTAGGGCAGAGAGAAGTAAAGACTGCTTTCTAGCTTCCAAGTCACTCATGGGATCGAGGAAGTATCAATTAAGGACTCAGACTCTACCCACCTGTCATAGAATACACCTGCTGGTCAACATGGCCAGGAACACTGAGATTCAGGACAAGAATTTCTTCCATTTTTTTACATTTCTATTTTATCATTTTCTCAAACCATGTTATCTAAACTATTCCTAATTATTCAATACTTAGACAATTTTCTTTCGAACGGTTAATCAAAAAATCTAGAATCAGATTGTATTTTGTTATCTAGTTTTCTCACCAGACATTAAGACTCTTAGAATCAGCAGGGCTTGGGTTTGCTCTGCTCCATGCTTACTACCTTGAGAGGGATTTAACAAAGAATTCTGCTGCTCACCATGAGCTAAGCAATGACAATACTAATGCAGCTGGATAATCAGATCAGTGGTTAAAAGCAGTAGTTCCTTTTCCAGAGGAAGAGCTCAGTTTTCAGCACCATCATCAGGCAGCTTACCACTGTCTACAACTCTAGCTCCTGCGGGTCCAATGCCTCTGGTTCCCACAGGAGCTTCCACTCATGTACACATAGGCAAATATAGACACAAACAAAAACATAATTAAAAATAAATCTCAAAAATAAGAAAATAGCACCAATATCACTGCTTTTCTAACTACTGCTTTTTTTAGGATTTTTCAAGACAGGGTTTCTTTGTATAGCCTTGGCTGACATGGAACGCACTCTGTAGATCAGGTTGACCTCCAACTCAAAGATCTGTCTGCTTTTGCTTCCCAAGTGCTGAGATTAATGGCATGCACCACCACTGCCTCTCTCTCTCTCTCTCTCTCTCTCTCTCTCTCTCTCTCTCTCTCTCTCTCTCTCTCTCTCTCTCTCTCTCTCTCTCCTCTGTGTACTTTCTCAGATAACTGGTAATAGCCATACCTCAAGACCCAGCTATAGATACTCAACCAAAAGATACATACACCCAAAAGATGCCCACCATTCAATAAGGATTTTTGCTGACTGATGTATATTTATAGTAGCCCGAAACTTGAAACAACCTAGATGTCCATCACCCAAAGAATGGATAAAGAATCTATGGTACATTTACACGATGGAACACTCCTCAGCCATTAAAAACAAGGAAATCATGAAATTTTCAGGCATGGATGGAACTAGAAAAGTTCATCCTAAGTGAGGTAACACAAATCCAGAAAGACACACAGGTATATACTCACTTATAAGAGGATTTTAGTCATATAATACAGGATAGATATACTACAGTGCACAGACCCTGAGTAGATAAGCCCAATGGGCACTGTAGGTTTCATGTCAGCCCACTAGTGAGAGGAGTGGGGATATCTCTGACATAGACTGTGTTGCCTGCTTTTTGATCATTTCTCCCTGATGTGACTTCTCTACTAGGCCACATGGGAGAAAGATGAACTCAGTCCTCATGTGAATAGATGAGCTGGTGTGTCTGGGTAGGGGGTTCCACTATTCTGAGAATTAGGAGAGAGGGAATGGGGAAGAGAGAGTGGGCCTGGGGGAGAGGTGGGAGGGGCCTATGCCTGGGATGTAAATTGAATTCATTAATTAAAAAAAGAAGGTCAAAAAGAGAAAGAAAATAGAAAAAATAAAAGAAATTAGCCTGTATAAGGAACTGACTCATAGCATATTGTGTATCCACTTTTATTCATAAAGTTAATGCAACCTAATGTAGACATAAACATTTAGAGATCTATCTAACTTCACATTTATAACATGGAATTATTTTTAAAATGTTTATTCTTTAAAAGTGATGGAAATTGGACCATTAAGATGGTTCAGCAAAGGTGCTTTCCACCAAGCCTGACAAGCTGAATTCAGTCTCTGAGGCCCACATGGAGCAAAGGAAAAGAACTGACTCCAGCAAATTATCCTTGACTTCCAAAAGTACGCATGTATTGTTTATCCCCCAAGATAAGTAAATAAATTTAATAATTTTAATGACTGAAATATAATAGAATATTAAATTATTTTCTAAATTAATGGTCAATATTTAAAGTAACTATCTTTAAAATAAAGACTGGTAAGTCTAATTTTGTATTTAGAGGACTCAATTTATTCAAATTAAAGACAAATATTTGTTTTTATTATATCATATAGAATATATTATTGAATCAGTTGTTTAATTAAAAATACATGCTAGGGTAGTATTCAATTATCAATTTAATGATGAGAGTATTTGTTTTTAAAAGTATAAGTGTTCCCAAACAAATGCTGGCATAAATGAACATTGTTCTTTTGTGTATGTGATGTGAGGAGATAGAAAACACTATGCAGATAGAGAGATTATGTCCATGTTTGTATGAGATAAAGGAGGGAGAAAGACTGTGCACATGTGTGTGTGAGAGGAGTGAGAGAGGAGACAAAGACTGTGGGCATATGTGTGGGTGTGTTTGAATTTGAGCGTGTGAGTGTATGAGTGAATATGTGTGCATCCTATTTGAGAAACTATTTTTTTCTTTTCTTTCCATTTTTGTTCTATATTTTAATGTAATTTATTTATTTTTATATTAATCACAGGTTATGTACTTTGTATCCCAGCTGTAGCCCCCTCCCTCATTCCCGCACACTCTCCCCATCCCTCCCTCATCTTCTCCCTGTCCTCCTCCAGGACCACTGATAGAGTCGAAGAGCCAGACATTGAGGTCATGAAAGAAATAGTCCCTGTTCCCCTTACTAGGATACCCACTTGGATTCTGAGCTACCATAGTCCTTGGTTGGAGAAACAGTCTCATAAAAGAGCCCTGTGCACTGATCTATTTGGTCTTTGTGGAGCTCTTGTTCTCACCAAGTCTTACTAACTCCCCCTTTTTCATGTTATTCCCTGCCCTCTGCTGAAGGCTTGGTTGTGAGTCTTAATACCTGCTTTGATACATTGCTATGTAGAGTCTTTCAGAGGCCCTCTGTGGGATGCTCCTGTCCTAATGCTTGTTTTCTCCTACATTCAATGTCCATCCCATTTGTCCATCTAAGCAAGGATTGATCATCCCAACCTGGGTCCTCCTTCTTGCTTATCTTCTCTAGGTGTATAGATTTCAGAATGTCCATCCTATCCTATAGGTCTATATAAGTGAGTATATACCAACTTTTTCTTTCTGCTTTTGGGATACCTCACTCAGGATGATTGTTTCCAGGTCCCACCATTTGCCTGTGAATTTCATGATTTCCTCCTTTTTAATTGCTGAGTAGTATTCCATTGTGTAAAAGAACCACAATTTCTGTATCCATTCCTCAACTGAGGGACATCTGGGTTGTTTCCAGGTTCTGGCTATTACAAATAAAGCTGCTACGAAAATGTCCTTGTTGTGTACTTGAGCATCTTTTGGATATATGCCTAAGAGTGGTACAGCTGGGTCTTGAGGAATCACTATTCCTAATTGTCTAAGAAAGCACCAAATTGATTTCCAAGTGGTTGAACCAGTTTGCAATCCCACCAGCAATGGAAGAGAGTTCCCCTTCTCCACATCCTCTCCAGCATGTGTTGTCACTGCAGTTTTTGATCTTAGCCATTTTGACCAGTGTAAGGTAAAATCTCAGGGTCATTTTGATTTGCATCTCCCTGATAGCTAAGGACGTTGAGCATTTCTTTAAGTGTTTTTCTGCCATTCTACAATCCTCTACAGTCAGTTCTCTTTTTAGCTCCATACCCCATTTGCTCTTAGAGCCTGTGCTGTTGGTGTTCTGTTCAGGAAGTAATCTCCTATGCCAATGAGTTCTAGGGTCTTCCCCACTTTTTCTTGAACCAGTTTAATGTGTCCGGTGTTATGTTGAGGTCTTTGATCCACTTGGACTTTAGTTTTGTGCAGGGTCATAAATATGGATCTATTTTCATTTTTCTGCATATAGATATCCAGTTGGACCAGCACCATTTGTTGAAGATGTTGTCTTTTTTCCATTGAATGTTTTTGGCTTCTTTGTCAAAAATAAAGTTTCCATAGGTGTGTGGGTTCATTTCTGGGTCTTCTATTCAGTTCCATTGATCCACTATTCTGTTTCTATGCCAATACCATGCAGTTTTTACTACCATTGCTCTGTAGTACAGCTTGAGATCAGGGATGGAGATAACTCCAGATGATCTGTTGTTGTATAGGATCGTCTTGGAAATTCTGGGTTTTTTGTTTCTCCGTATGAAGTTGAGAATTTTTCTTTCAAGGTCTGTAAAGAATTGTGTTGGTATTTTGATGGGAATTGCATT
>CM053752.1:98419121-98494389 GCA_028658305.1 Pachyuromys duprasi | reverse complement strand
CTCCATTGAGTTTGATATTAGCTATAGGCTTGCTGTATATTGCCTTTACTATGTTTAGGTATGTGCCTTGTGTCCCTGATCTCTCCAAGACTTTAAACATGAATGGGTGTTGGATTTTGTGGAATGCTTTTTCAGCATCTAGGGAGATGATCATGTGGTGTTTCTCCTTCAGTTTGTTTATATGGTGGATCACATTGATGGATTTCCATATATTGAACCACGCTTGCATGCCTGTATTGAACCACCCTAGCATGCCTGGGATGAAGCTTACTTGGTCATGGTGGATGATATATTTTATGTGTTCTTGGATTCGGTTTGCAAGTATTTTATTGAGTATTTTTGTGTCAATGTTCATAAGAAAGATAGGTCTGAAATTCTCTTTTTTTTTGTTGGGTCTTTGTGTGGTTTAGGTATCAAGGTGACTATGGCTTCATAGAATGAGTTCGGTAATTTTCCTTCTATTTCTATTTTGTGGAACCGTTTAGAGAGAATGGGTGTTAGGACTTCTTTGAAGGTCTGATAGAATTCTGCACTAAAACCATCTGGCCCAGGGCTTTTTTGATAGGGAGCCTGTTGATGACTGCTTCTATTTCCTTGGGGGATATAGGTCTATTCAACCTTTCTACCTGATCTTGGATTAATTTAGGTAGATGGAATCTCTTAAGAAAATTGTCCATTTCATTTAGATTTTCAACTCTTTATTTTCTTGCTGAATCCAGACACTGCAAAGATTTATTTCAACTTCCACCCAGAAACAGTTACTTTGAAGCTCTTAATATGAAAAACCAGATCCTGACCTATTTCTTTCTAGTGACAATAATTACTGTGTATATGTATGTATAATTTTACATAATTTATATGTATGATATTTAGCATATTGCACCTGATCAACACAGAAAAATCATTCAGTGAACTAGACCAGAGACAATATGGTCAGGTTAAATAAACATTTAATTTGATAGTGAAGAGTTTGTGATACACATTTTGGCAAGAAAATGTTTTAAATGGGTTTGTACAAGCAAATAACTCCTTTATGTCTATGTTAAAGATTCTTCAAGTGACAAAGCTCACTGCCTAGAGTACAGAGAAGGTCAAATGATGTCTGTAGAAGGTATCTAGCCTTAGTTAAGATACAATTTATGGTGAACTTGTCAGCAAACTATGTGCCCAAACCAGCCTGTCTGGAAGTAATAATGCTGCTTTTCTCTCACAGTGAAGTACAGCAGGGAGGAAGAGAGACTCTTGGCAAGTGCCTATACGTTCCCTTTATTCTTTCAAGGTTCATGGCTAGACAAAAACAAAAATTATTGTCTTTCTTAAAAGAAAGAAAAGAAAACAATGTTGTATTATTTCTATATTAAAATTCAAATTTCAAAATAGCTATTCTCATCACTCTCCTGACATTATGCTGAATCCAAGCTTAGGTTTCCTAGGCCGCTGGGGACATGAGCTTTACTATGTATCCTCTTCCAACACAAATACACACACACACCCAATTATTTTATTTTGCTAGTGCCTAGGTAAAATCAATCTCGCTTGAAACATACGTGTAAAATTTCCTGTCTCTGAACCCTAATGATAGCTTATACATAGTGAAATGTATGTCTCACAAGTTAAGTTGTGATTAATTCTGTGTTTCACTGTGATTATCCTGAGTTTACAAATGTGCACAGGAGAGCCATGCTTTCTCTGAACTTGAACACTTAATTTCTCCCCACCTGCAGTTGAGTATATGTTCTGCATGCCAGACTGTTTGTTATAGGATTCAGTCTGATTTTGTTAGGAGAACAAAAAAAAAATGCAGTGACTTTACATAGTATAATTAAAAAAAAATATTTGGGTCATTGCTTTCAGAGTAAAGCCACACTCATAAAAAAAAAAAATGAGAAGGGAAAAGCCTCTGCCATTTCCTTTCAAGTGGTTTCACATAAAGTGAACCTGATAACACATCCTCAGACACCTTGAGAGAGAGAATGCAATGTCATAATATAGAAAAGGAGTTTAATTCATAATCAAAATCCACATAAGTTCATTTGGAACTGTTCGTCTTTGGATATGTCAAGTCTAGTCTTTGGGCTCATGTGATTGTGTAATAAGCTTTTCTAAGAAGGTTCTGGCTATAGTGACTATGACTCTTCAAAGCTAGCAATGCCCAGCAGGGCTGTTCTCCTGTTCTGCATGAAGTTAGTGGGTGAAGAAGGTAATCGCATGAATGCCCATTCTAACAGCTTTCTGGGAAGCTGAACACTGGAGCAGGAATACTAGGGCTTACATTGATCCCCTTCATTATTTGTCCAGTTGGTGATACTGTTATTTATCTAGTTGGTGACTCTGTGTAGTGTGCTTGCTCTCTCCAGCCAGTCCACAACTTCCTGGAGATGCATCTCAAGAGAGCAATGTAGAAGCTGAAGAGCTTTTCGCGTCACTTTTCTGTGGAGTTTCTAGCACAGCCTAGCCACAGGCTTGCCAAAATCACAGTAGCGAGAACAGAGAGCACCTACTCAGGCAATTAGTATGTTCACTAGGAACTGGTAGATCAGTCATTTTAGAAGCAAGTCTGCTGTTCTCTCCTCCTATCCCTCTCCTATCCCTCCTATCTCCTCTCAGGTGGGAGCAGATCTTTTTTTGTGGTGTTGTCAAATCAGAAATCCTATAAGTTCCTAGTTACATGAAAGACATGATTGTCTTTCAAGACACCAGAGGCAGCTCGTACACTATCAATATTCTAAGATTGTAGAGGACTTCAGAGAATGAATATCTCTGGATATGCAGAAAGCATTTAAATCTGCAAACAACATTTTCCCCCCGTATCTAAGAGTATTTGTGATTGCAAATGCAAGGCTATTTTCAAAGTGCACAATTTCCAGGACATAGGGCAGGTTGATTGTTCCATCTCATTTAGTTTTTCTGTTCAACAACATAATTATTATCATGGCTCATTTACATTTGGAACACCAGATGTGATAGCATGAGCTGTTAACACATTACTATCGCTAGGACTTTTTAAAGTCTAATTATATTGTTATATTATTAATTCATGTCACAATAAGAAAATATGGCCATATTCTTCTTAATGATATACCTGATACTAATCAAGTAATAGTTTTTGAAAAAACTCAATGTTACTAGTGGTAAAAAAAAATGGTAATAAAAAGAGTTAATCTGCTTGAATATTTAGAAGACTACATAGATGAATTTCAGTGAACTCATTGAAATGAGAAGTAGAAAGCTCTCTAAGGCCAAATGTAAGGAAATACACATATATGTGCACACACACGTTCAAACACAACATCCTGATTTCAAGAGTTAAATTTGTCTTGGTATGAAATATTTCAATATTATTGTTACTAGCCATTCACAAAGTATATTTCTACAAGCAAAATGGTTTAAGAGCACTTTCTGCAAGTGAATTACTTTACAATATGGTGAGTTCATTAAGCAAAGCATGCATACCAGCTGGTCTTCATTCTTCTAATGGACAGATTGAAAGATGAAACTCAAATTCAAAAGGCTAAAAGCCAAGAGTACATCTTTTACCAATGTCAGTCTTATAACTTAATGGCTATTGTGACAATGGAATACCTCAAATGTTTTATTGTTATCTTGTTATTTCAAAAGAAAGGAAAAACAGCACAAACATGGCAGGAATTTTCAATTAAAACCCACAAAATCTCCAAATCTAGCTGCAAATATGCAACTATGCCCTTATCAGGATTGCAGTTTTAAATGATCCTGATGTGTATCTCTTTGGAAGGAGCCTCTCCACCTAGTAAACTAAACCCAAAACTCATCCCTGACCCCAAAAGAAATGTAACTTTTGCCTATACAGTCACCAGTTCTGCCCATTGCTTGATGTAGAAATCTCCACAGACATTACAGGATAGAATTACCTACAGCAACGCAATGAACTTCAATTTTCTCTGACAGAAAATAATGCTCAAAAATTCTTTAGATGGTCATTACTACGCAGGGTCTCTCAAAATTTTTACCATGAGTTCTAGCGCATTTGGAAATATAAGTTCACTTTTTAATTCCATACAAAACAAAGATACCTTCTAACCCCAAGAAAAATTTAAATTCTATTTTGAAAAGATAACGATTTTTCTCTTAAAGAAATAAGCTTTTGATTTTTCCAAGCTGATGAATGAAAAAAAATTCCCTCTTTGGAAGTAGAATTTTGAATCATTTCAAATTTACATTTGTTTATAAAATTCAGTAATTTTGGAAGAAATATTGCTCTTACGGTATGACTATGCTGAGAGTCTGGACAGTAACTACTAAGTAAAGGAGAAGTAACTGATGCTTCTATAAAAGACAAACACTTCCAATACTCATAAGAGAGGAGAAAATATTATATAGAGAGTTCCCATCAGTTTGTATAATCACTGAGCAGAACACCAACTTAAATGACAGGAAATGAACACAGATTAAGCTTCTAGACTTTATAAAGGATGATGCGTCTTTGTTATTTTTTTGTAGATAATTTTGTTATATGACTATATCAAATCATTTTTTAAACAGACTTTAGCTCTTAGAGAAGCTGAAATCTTAGAGCAAACACTGAGAAATTAAGAGATTTCCCCCAGATCACAACAAGCTTCACACACAACAAAACCCAACACTAAAATGGTCCACTTGTTAAAACTGATGACTCTATACTGACAGATCCTGACCAGGGCATATTTACATTCCAGCTCACTACTGTTATTCATTTTCTGGGTTCTGACAACTGGATTAATGACATATATTCATCAGTTAGACTCAAACAGAGGGCCTACCTTGCCCTACACCTGCCAGAGCCCCACCAATCCATCCTCTGTGCCACCGTCCTTGTCACATTGTTGCAACTCTGATGCCTTTATTGTACCCATACTTTCCTACTTGCAAAGACTGTGCATATCAAATCTTTTAAAACTTTTGGTTGCCAACAGTTAATATGTGATTTTATGAACAAGATGGAGTGAAAATCGTGATATTTTTCAAAAAGGGGGAAATTATGTAACATGATTTTTAATAAAAAAGAATTTAAAAGGAAACCACAAAGAGTTTTAGAAAATATTTTTAGATACCATGCTGGGCAGAGTCTTTCAGAGTTGCTCTGTGGTAGGCTCCTGTCCAGTTCCATTTTCTCCCTCTTCAGATGTCTGTCCTGTTTGCCTTTCTGAATGAGGATTGATCATCTTACCCAGCGTCCTCCTTCATGCTTAGCTTCTTTAGATGTACAGATTTTAGTATGTTTATCCTATGTTATATGTCTAATATCCACTTTTAAGTAAGTATATACCATGTGTGTCTTTCTGCTTCTGGGATACCTCACTCAGGATGATTTTTTCTGCAGTCCATGGCAGCTCAGTCTCTGACATGAACTGATTGGCCTGCTCTTTGATCACCTGCTCTTGAGGGGGGAGCAGCCTTACCAGGCCACAGAGGAGGACAATACAGCCAGTCCTGATGAAACTTGATAGGCTAGGGTCAGATGGAAGAGACAGAGGACCTCCCCTTTCAGTGGATTTGGGGAGGTGTTGGTATAATGTTCTTTTGAAATATATACACCTTACTTTTGTTCATTCAAATGCTATTCCCCTCCCCCCTACTCTCTGGTTTCAATCCGGATATTGCATTGTGATACTTATTCTAAGCATCCTGCCTCAACTTTGTGTAAACAAGCCAAAATAAAGCAACTAGCCACAATGTTGAGTGATGGGAGGAGTCAGAGGACAGGAAAGAGGGGAAGAGCCAAAGGGCAGAAAATGCATGGGAGGAGAGAAAGTGAGAGAGAGAGAGAGAGAGAGAGCACTAGGAAAAGGCAGAGCTGGAGGACAGATCTTGGAACTATGTGGAGATGGACTGGACATAATATTTACCCAAAAGGCAAGTATAATGTGGGAAATCTAAATGTTAGCCCTCCAAGCTATAAGGGCTTGGAGGTTTAAGAGGGAGTAATTATTGCCCAGAGTTGTGTTCTAGGTTAACTAAATAAGCCCAGTCTCTGTGTGGCGATTTGTTTATACAGCTGTTTAGGATTAACAGCACGCTTTACCAGAAGATATATCAATAGTAAATATCAATCATCACCTACAACAGGGAGGGGCATGAGAGGGAAGGAGGGTGAGATTGGGAGGATATAAGGATAGGGGCTACAGCTGGGATACAAAGTTAATAAACTGTAATTAATATAAATAATTAAATAAATAAATGAAAATATTTTTAGATTATTTAAAGTTAGGACTTATACTGAAACTGACAAATTGAAGTTTAAATAATTCTTAAAAGGAAGTTCACAGTTTTGACAGCCTTCAGTACTAAAAAAGAGTTTGATTTTTTTCATAACTATAATTTTGCTATTACTGCAAATCATAATGTAAATATCTGTGGTTTTTGGATGGTCTTAAGTGACCCCTGTAAAAGGGTCATTTGACCTCTCAAAGGGTTGAGAGCCACTGTTGTAGATGCATCCTGTATCATACTTGTAAAGACAAGAATCATGTGACTACACAAGCCTGACTGAAGCCCTTTCCCTCAATTTACAAGCTATTCGCACCTTTTTCTGAAAAAATCACATGCTATATGCTTCATCCTTCAAAGGACCTAAATAATGAAGCAAACAGTTTTAAGGGGGGTCTTTATTTCAGAAAGCTCTCATGTTATATTAAACTTAATTAAATAAATATGATATACACTTCTTTCAAAAATAATAGTTTGAACTTCCAGCTTGCAAACTAGAAAAGATATGAAAACTAACTCCAAAAGAAATAGAAGAAGCAGATGCTTGAAAATTAGAGTAATTTGTTTATATATATATATGAACAAGAATACCAGAGAATATCAGAAAAGCCAAAGTTGGTCCCCTGAACAGATCAGTAAATGTCACAAATCTCCATCTTGACCCACCAAGATAAAACAAGAGACAAATTACTTGGGTATGACATATTACTCACATTACCTTACAGAAATCAAAAAACTTTTTAAGGCAATTTGATGACTAGCTGAGGTAGAAGGAGGTCAGCCTAAATAGAGTATAATCCTATATCAAATGATATTTTAAAAATATATTAGTAATACCCCTTTATGACATTACTCCTTGACAAATTTAAAAGAGAGATATCTTCCTTAGATTCACGAAGAACACCCATAAAATTTTAAAAAGTTTAAAAACAATGACTGTATTTTCCTTTACTGTCAAACAAGATGTAATCTCTAACATCATAGAATAAGCGAAGAAGCATTGGTTTACCCCTAAGAGACAATACAGGGTAAAGATGTCATCACCAATGGCTTCTCATCAACACCATTAAAGCCAGTACAATGTGTTTAACAACAACAACAAAAAAAGGAGAAGTAGGAGGAGGAGCCAAAAGAGAAGAGGGTCATGAGAAAGAAGAGGAAGAACAAAGGAGTGAAGATTGGAAATGAATTAAACCCATTGTTCCTCTCTTGCTTCTCTTTCTCTGTGCTAAAAAGCTCATGAAAAGATGCTAAACAAATGTAGGCAGTAAAACAATGCATAGCAAATCCTTATGAAGAGGATAAACCTGCTGGTATATCTGCAATCATAACAGACTCTTAGGTCCTGTCAAGTCAGAAAAAAGAATGAAACCTTTCTATACTCCTGAAAGAAATGCAAAACCATTCAAGTACTTTAGAGAAATCTTTGTAAGCTTTTGACATGGTTATATATGTCCTACCAGGTATACTCACACATACATATATGCCCAGGAGAGTTAAAACTGATTTACAATACCACATCCTATACAGAAATATTCCTATTGCCCTTAGGAAAAATAATGCCAAAGCCTAACTTATATCAACTGAAAAAAAAATAGATAAATAAAATGTTACCTACATGGAAACTAAGCAGCCTATGAGCTTTATCTGAGCAGGAGGTGTAGGTGCTCTCCATGCATGGTCCTTGGTTGGAGTATCGGTCTCTGCAGGCACTCCCTGTGCCCAGGTATTTTGGTTCTGTTGGTCTCCTTGTGGAGCTCCTGTCCCCTCCAGGTCTTTCTATCTTCCCCTCCAGGTCTTTCTATCTTCCCCTCCTTCCATAAGGTTACCTGCACTCTGCCCAAAGTTTGGATATGAGTCTCAGTATCTCCTTCGATACCCTGATGGGTAGAGTCTTTCAAGGGCCCTGTGGAAGGCTCCTGTCCTGTTCCCTGTCTTCTCCTGTTTCCAATGTATATCTTGTTTGCCTTTCTGAATAAGGTTTCAGCCACTTCCCTAGGGTCCTCCTTGTTGTTTAGCTTCTTTAGGACTATAGATTTTAGTATGTTTATCCTATATTATATGGTACATGAATTCAGTGGCTGGCTCTTTGATCACTTCTCCCTGGTGGTGGGTGCATCCGTGCCAGACCACAAAGGAAGATGATACAGCCAGCCCTGATAAGACCTGATAAGGTAGGGTCCTCCCCTTTCAGTGGACTAGAGAAGGGGAATAGAGGAAAAAGAGGGAGAATGGGTAAGTCTAACAGGAGATAAGGCGGACTACAGCTGGGATACAAAGTGAATACATTTTAGTAAATAATAATTAATTTTTAAAAATTAATAAAATTGCCCCTCCTGTTAATTTTAATTTTTAAAAAGTTACCTGCATCTACATATTTATTTGTCAGAAAAGTCACAAAGCATGAGTGATTTACATCATATAGATTTCTGTGAAGATGTTCTAAATTTAAATATTGGTGACAGTTGGACAGCTGTGAATACACTCCAAAGAAATGACTTGTTGTGGAACAGTCCATAAAAATGAATTCCAAAATATTTTAATTACTTTAAAAATTCTTGTTAAAATACAAAAAATTCTATTTTTCAACTACACTGATGTAAAAAAGAATAAAAATGTCAAACTTGAAAATAATTCAAAGGTTCAAAACTTTTGAAAGCTGCGTGGTGGTGGCATACACTGTCAATCTCAGGACTTGGGAGACAGATACAGGCAGATCTCTGAGAGCACGAGGCCAGCCTGGTCCACAGAAACAATTTCAGGACAAGCCAGGGCTACATGGAGAAATCTTGTCTCAATAAACCAGGGGAAAATGGTGTTACAAATATTAAATATGCAAATTAGGTCTAGAGAGTAGTTAAGAGGATCTACTGATCTTAGGAAGGACCTGAGTTCAGTTCCCAGTACCCCTATTGTACAGGTCACTATGACCTCTGGCTCCAAGCTCCAGAGGATTTAACACCTTCTTCTGACCTCCACTGATACCTGCATGCACACACACACACAAGTAATTCTTAAAAATAAAAATAGTCTTGTTTAGTTTTGTTATTCAAGACAAGAATTCTCTGTGTAGTCCTGACAGGCCTGAAGCTCACTTTGTAGACGAGGTTGGCCTCAAACTCAGCCACCTGCCTGCTTCTGCCTCTCAATTCAAAGCATGTACCATAACTGCCTAGCAAAACTTTTTCTTAAACAATGTAGTTATATTAGAAAAAATATGTATAGATGATGTATAGAAAAGTGTTACGATAGAATGACATTTAGTAGACCCAAGATAAAAAGATATCAAGAAAATAGAATCTTTTTAATTTTAATTTTTATTAATTACAATTTATTCACTTTGTATCCTCTCTGTAGCTTCCTCCCTCCTCCCCTCCCAATCCCACCCTCCCTCCTCCTTATCCACCCATGCCCCTCCTGCAGTCCACTGATAGGGGAGGTCTTCCTCCACTTCCTTCTGATCTAGTCTATCAGGTCTCATCAGGAGTGGCTGCATTGTCTTCCTCTGTGGCCTGGTAAGGCTGCTCCCCACTCAGGGGGAAGTAATCAAAGAGCAGGGCAATCAGTTCATGTCTGATACAGTTCCTGTCCTCATTACTATGGAACCCACTTGGACACTGAGCTGTCATGGGCTACATCTGTGTGGGGGTTCTAGGTTATCTCCATGAATTGTCCTTGGTTGGAGTATCAGTCTCAGAAAAGACCCCTGTGCCCAGATATTTTCATTTTGTTGCTCTCCTTGCAGAGCTCCTAAAATCATGAAATTTGCAGATAAATGGTGGGAACTGGAAAAGATCATCCTGAGTGAGGTATCCCAGAAGCAGAAAGACACACTGTATATACTCACTCATAAGTGGATATTAGACACATAATATAAGATAAACCTACTAAAATCTGTACACCTAAAGAAACTAATCAAGAAGGAGGACTCTAAGTTGCTCAATCCCCATTCAGAAAGGCAAAGAGGATGGATATCAGAAGAGGGAGAAAGCAGGGAACAGGACAGGAGCCTACCACAGAGGGCCTCTGAAAGGCTCTAAACTGCAGGATATCAAAGCAGATGCTGAGACTTATGGCCAACCTTTGGGCAGAGTATAGGGAACCTTATGAAAGAAGTGGGAAACAGTAAGATGTGGAGAAAATAGAATCTTAATGTGACAAAATATTAATAGTTGTAGACAACGTAGAATAGTATTGGTGGACATTTTATTTGTTTCTTTTTCATAATTTTGCAATTGTCCCATAACTTTAATAAACTAAATTTAGATGAATTTGTATTCGATTATTGTCTGTATCTGCTGTAAGGTTGTGATAGCCAAAGTAATAATTATTACTTCACCAGATCATTTTAATTATTTTAAATGATTTGCTTTGATAGTTGCCTACATTTTTATTTAATCATCACTCTATTTTGAGTAATAGAGTTTATATGAGCATTACAAAAAATTGAAAATACATATACTTATTAGTATTATTTTATTATAGCTCTCAATTAAAATCTGAAACAACTGAACTCCAAACATCAATTGCTTTACCACTAAAATAGTATATATGGAAAACTATAATAATAAAAAAGACATTTTAAATGTGGTTGTGAATAGAAACCACTGAGAAATCTTAGAATTTCTATTCTCCATTGGTCAGAGTTATATGTCCTAAGAAACAAAATGAAAATTGTGAATATTCTTATTTGGTATTTAATGAATAACTTTTCAAATACAGTTTGAAGTTAGATTAAAATATGGTATCAGTTTGTTCATCATGTTAATGTCTGATTTACAACAAAAGGACCAGAATATCTCTCTTAGTATTTCCCCTGATGAACAGAGCAGATTAATTAATTCAGTCAGTTTCACTCTGATTCTGCTTACATGCATAGTATCATGACTATTGACTAAGAAAATAGATGGTCCTTACAAATAGCCTGTAGGTTACCAGCTAAGGTGCTGTCAGTATTGGAGTTTTAACACCTAGATCTGATCTGAAAATCTAGAAGAGACACAGACTGTTAATAGCATAGGGTGTAATTTTTCTCTTGAGTGTACTCCATAGCTATGGATTCACAAATAGTAAGCAATCTCTTCCAGTTGCTTATAATCTGACAACCAAAGTATAGTTATGCTTTGGGTTTCATCTGAGCCTTTTTCTTCTTAATTCACTGTGCTATATCACCTTTCAATTTGCATTCACCAAAATGAAAATGAACAAGTAAATGAAACCGATTTCTAAACTGAAGAAACCAGTTCTGTTTTTTCACTAGTGGGGCCCATGAGGTACTACATCTCTTCCTCCTCTGTTGCGATTAAGATGATGACCTCTTTAGACACCTCTGATGATGTACCTGTGCCATTTCTCTTATGTTGCTGTTTGGTAGAAATCCCCAAGCTTTACCATCACCGTTTCTGTAAAGCCTGAGCCTCCCAGGGACTGAACTGGGGCGTAACACTGAGTGTTGCACATTGTAAACTTATTTCATTCATCATTTTATGCTTCGTTTCTTTCCTTTTTTCATTGAGTTTTTGTGTTCTGGAAATTAAACTCGGGTCCTTGCGTATATGAGACAAAATTCCAAACCTGTTTCATGTAAACCTCGGGAACAAAATTCCAATTACCAATTCAGAAGTTAGACTTGATCTAGACCTCACACAACAACCACTCTTCCCAATCACAATATTCTCAACTAAACCTAGTTTCTTAAAAGGTAAACACATCTCCTTTCCCAAATCATTATTATGACAAACTGAATAACACCAATACATTAAGTGACATGTAATATAGTAGCAATTGGTCAAAATAAATTAAGTTTCTGGATATGGTGGCATTTTTTTTTATTTCTTCTTCCAAAACTCGTTCTTCCTAATTTCTATTGGTTGGGGTACTCGTGTTCATTTCTAAGACTTTTTACCTCCACTAGGATCTAATTCTAAACACACACACACATGCAGTTACTTGTGTTTCTTCACTTTTAATTCTCAAAGGGTCCATTTATTACTTATTGCCTTTTGAGAAAAATAAGAGCAAATGATAAAATCAAACATAGGGCTATAACATACAATCAGTCTGAAAGTCAATTAAATAAGTTCTTCTTTTCTCTTTTAATTAAGACACTTTTTACTTGATTTAAAAAACTTGGCACATAGCCCAAAGATGCTGCATCATACCACAAGGACATTTGCTCAACCATGTTTATTAGTAATGGCCAGAACCTGGAAGCAACCTAGATGTCTCTCAACCAAAGAATGGACAGAGAAACTGTGGTACCTTTACACAATGGAATACTACTCAGCCATTAAAAACAAGGAAATCATGAAATTTGCAGAAAAATGGATGGAACTAGAAAAGATAATCCTGAGTATGGTAACACAGACCCAGAAAGGCACACATGGTATATGCTTACTCAGAAGAGGATTTTAGTCATGTAGTGCATGATAGATATAATACAATGCAGAGACGCCAAGAAGATAAGTCTGATGGGCATCTTAGACTTCATGTGGGCCCACTAGTTAGGGGAGTGAGAGATATTTCTGACATGACCTATGTTGCCTGCTTTTTGATCACTTCCCTCTGATTGGACTTTCCTAGCTGGCCACAGGGGAGGAAGAAGAACTCAGTCCTCATGTGAACAGATGAACTGAGGTGTCTGGGTAGGGGGCTTTCCCTATTATGAGGAATAGGGGAGAGGGGATGGGGGAAGGTGGTGGGTGGGCCTGGGGGGAGAAGTGGGAGTGGCCTATGACAGAGATGTAAATTGAATTAATGAATAAAAAAATGGAAAAGGAAAAGAAAAAAAAAGTGGCTAACACTCTCAGAAGTTGAATCCTAGCTTTTATTTTTTTCTTATACAAAGCAATGTCAAAAAGACAAATGGACTAATATGTCCTTGGTTTTCTTAAATTGGATGGAAGAAAAGAAGCGCTTTCCCAAGGTCGAAGTTACATGGAACAATGCTTAAATTGCCATTGTCAGTCAAAAGGGAGATTACCAAGTACTACTTGACATGTCTGTGTGGTCAGGACAGGGATACTGAGAAGTTACAGATGGAGTTAGTGTGTTTTGCAAGTTATAGTAATTTGGAAAACAAGATCAAAAGATTAAGCTTTCTTTAAATATGCTTTCTTCATTTCTCTGTAGTGGGAGTCTAATTAGAAATGTGGCTGCAGATGAGAGCTAGTCAGCCAACCATGTTCGCAAAGAAAACATGTAAGTCTCCTAGCTCCTGTCAATACGTTACTGTGAATTAGTGTAACCAGAACTTTGGTTATCAGAGTTCAGCATTGACAAGAAGGTATAGAAGCACCAGGGAACCTTATATTATGGACTCCCAGTGAAAAAGCCAAAGCTGTGTCACAGGAATGCTGGACTCCCTAAAAATGTTCAATGTTTAGCATCATTAAATCAGTGATAAAGAAGACAATGGGCATCTAATTAAGCTGTCAAGAGCTTTAAAGAAATCCCCATTGTTCATTTCTGAGATATATTTTTTTTCTAACCAACAGTGAAAGAATTCGTATACCTCTTAAATGCTGATTTAAAAAAATATTTTGGGTTTAGAAATAACCAGGTATCTGTGAAATATTTCTAATAACTTGTTTATCTTACAATGCCTGTATGATGGTCATGGCATTTTCTTTTGGATAGAATTAATGAGATTTTCCTTTCTGACAAGGTATCCTATACCTTGAAGGATTTATTGCATTTTACCATCTGTAAACTGCTTGCATGTCTTAAAAACTTGTACTTGAAGCGAGTTTGAAATGACAACTCAAATAGTTTTGCTTCACGATCATAAGAACACAAAGAAGTAGAATCAGCTCTAAAACTTTATTTTGTAGCTAAGGAAATGGTTTTCTTAGAATTGAAAAAATGTCCCTAAGCAACAGAGTCATATTTATTAAACCATTGCTATTACTGACATGAGAAAAATTCTTTCTATAAATCTTCTGTGGCTTTGTTAGGTGACAAAATGTTTACTAAACAAAACATTTGTGAATTAATTTCTTTTTATAAGTCATAGAAATAATAAGAGTTTCTCAAGACACATATACTTGTTCAGTTATTAAAAGCGTTTTAAAAATCACATAACTCGGTATATAAATCAGATTGGTACATGATCTTCATCTGGCCCAGATTTTTCAGAAATATGATGTGATATCATTAAGTAATAATTACAATAGTCTAAATAAAATTTTGTTTCAACAGTTATATCTATATAAGATGTCGTAGGAAAAACAGTTTGGAGTAGGATACTCTACTTTCATGCCAACCCCTGATATATCATACCTCAGTTCAGTCACCTAAGAGCTAGAAAGCACTACAAGGTACAAGGCTTTGTTGTGGATATGAACATGTTTTTGTTTTGGTCCCAGGTGTGGGATGTGGGACTGATTCAGATGGTCCACAGCAGTAGGCTATTTGCCTCCTGTGGGCTCTGAGAGAAGTTCTTTGCCAGCTGCTATTTAAATCTGAGGAGTCTGGAGAGAGAATAAATGCCAGATCCCAGAGAGTGTGGAGATCACAGAAAAAATAAGGCTGCTCCTGCTTCCTCCTTGCCGCTCCTGAGTGCTGTTTTGAGACAAGAAGTTGGAGATCTGAAAAGACTGTGACTGGCTCCAAGGAACCAGACAACCCTAACCATCAGGAAGCAGCTAAGAGAACTGCTGTCCTCTCTCCCGCTAAACCTTTCTCCTACCTGGTGTGGGTGTGTTGGAAGGGATTGGAGTGGAATAGGGAGAAAAAGATATAAGAAATATAAATAAAATACTTTTCTAAAAGACAAGCCAAAGAGGCTTCCTTTCTTCTAGTAACAAAATGTTCTTTCATATTTAAATGTGTGAAGACTAGGAAGATTATTCATGTAAATATGAAACTTTCACAGTGCAAAGGCTGAGGTATTTCCTTACATATTCTCCTTTCTTATATAGATTCTCACTGCTCTCACAAACTGATCAAAATTCAGTGTGTCCTCACTATAAGCATCCTCCACCAGAGTGACACGTTTGTCTGTTTCATGAAGTAGCCAGGGGTGAGGAGGTACTGTTTCTGTATGTACTCCCCTAGGCTGTTACTATTTCAGTAGTTCAGCCTGTGACTTAAAAGAACAACAGCATTAAACTATTTTGCACAATGAGTACCAGACAAGGACATCCAAACAATGACTCTTATTCCATGTTTATCATAAAGCAGCTGTGAAGTTCCATATCTGGTAGATAGTAATCAATATTTTTTTGCATTGAATAGAATGACAAAAACTTGAACAGAAAGATAAAAGGTTATTTTGAAAAGAGTACAGACTTGGAAATTGTAGATAATTCCTCATTCTCTGAGAGACTGTCATTATTTGATTATTATGAAAACCTTGTAAATTTCTCCAAAGGGATGGGAGGCTAAATAGAGGGTACCTTACTGAAGATCACAAAATGGGTGAGGGGAAGGATTTTGTTTTGAAGTCTTTTCTCTTAACCAAAATATATCTTTTAAAGCATCAAATGCCATGTTCATTCATCGGGAGGAACACCACCCAGCAGGCAAAGATTTTCAAAGCTAATTTTTTTTTCCTCTGGAATGGGACTTTTCCAGTGAAGAGATTAAAAAAAAAAAAAAAAAAAAAAAAAAAAACCTCCTTTGAACATTTTAAACCTAGCCATAGAGTCTTTTTCCTTCACTGGCTAGTTTCCTGAAGAGCTTCATCTGTTGGAAAACAGACCTCTCACTAAAGAATGCTTTAATTTTTTAGAACTAAAACCACACAAATCAGTTCTGTTAATTTTTGTGAAAGGTAGAGGTTTTTTCAACATATCCCTGTAAATTATGGTGATGCAACAACGCCCACAAACTGTTCTAACGATTAAAGAAACAAAGCCTTTTGTCCTCTGTCAGTGATGGGAGCCTTGTGAAGAAAGTGGTAAGCATATCTTTCCTGCTGTTACTTGAAAATTTACATCATTTATCTGAGTTTTTATTCATACCAACTCTATGGTATCAATAATTCTTGGCACGTTGCCTTAGCGCAAAAGAAAGTAAGGACAGTACACATTGGTTTGGCTAAATTGTTTAACAACTGATTACCATTCACACAGGAAATTGAACTTAAAATGTCCTGACACATGTTATACATTGTTCATTGTACGTGGTACCTAAAAGTTTTCACAATTCACCTAGAAATTTCATTAGCTTATTAACATAAAGTCATTTTGTTTGTCAGTACCATTCCTGAACTCCAATACAGAACAAAGTAGGACAGGAACATGCATGATACTCAGGCTCTGAGCTTGTTAAAAGAAGAAAAAGAAAAAGAAAGAAGAAGAAGAAGAAGAAGGAGAAGAATCCTGTATGAATTTAGAGGAAGTAATCATTAAATTCCTGAGATGAGTGTCAACAATGTATAAAGAGATATTCTATTTATAGGGATAACACATAAAAATGGCTGTGAGAAAATGTAGGCAGAGATTGACAAACCAAACCTTATTTGTTTTCTCTTTCTATGTGGAATAATCCAATTATTTTTATTTCTTCCATCCTGAAGCAAATTCTCTCCACAAAGTTATGAGGCTTGCATATTGTCTTTAATGGTGTTATAAATCAAGCACTGAGGCTCATTCTAATATATCTACAAAAGGCAGTGAGGTGGAGGAGACTGAACAGTGCATATTAGCACAAAAGTCATGTGAAAATGTTGGAGCCCATGATCCTCTCACCCACACCGTCACCTCACTAGTATTTTTGGTATTTGTCTAAGCACTGTATGCCTGCCTTAGAGGCTGGCATTTCAGAACTGTGTGCAGATGGCAATGTTACTAATCTTTAAGTATATGCACCACAGATTGTTAATTAGGTGGGCAGTAATGTTTACCTTCATTAGAGAAATCATCCCTAAACAATTTCCACTGCCCCAAGGAGTAAAGAAATGCATACTGTTCTAGACAAATAACTGGTCAGAAACATGCTATCAGAAAAGACTCCCAAATATTTTGCTATCCACTTTCTATGACATAGCTCATATGTTATTTATTTGATGCGATTACAAAATTTGATTATCCTATATATCAGATAGTGTGTCAAATGTTTACATATATTGTCTAAATGTTTCTGGATAACTCAGAAATAAGAAAACTGGAACCAAGGTAGATAGATAGAATTGAAACCAGAGAGCTCCTAAGTGACTTGAATGGGCACTGGAATCTGAGTTCTCTAGTGTTAGATGAGGGCTCCTCTAGACATTGCTAGGGCATCCTTTTAAACAATTTCTACATTTTCTACCCTGCAGCCTGCTGGCTGTAGATATAATAACTGTTGCCCAAGTACTGTATGTATATAATCAACTTAAGAAATTTCATATTTAGAGGAAATGGGTCTTCTAAAATAATTTTCTGAAACTCTAAAGATTCACCTTCTTCTTGAAGTGGGTACAGGTTAATGTAGAAGTTTATATGTAGTAAAAGTGCCAGGTATTTGTACCCATAAGTGCTCAGGTGTCAATGGATCATCTATACTCACCTCTTCCCATACAAGGTCTAAGGAATATCAAGAAGAGTGGTGCAGAGAATATAAGAATTGACAGATGAACAACAGAGCTGTGAAATGCAGAGTTCTGGACATGACATGGCTTCTGCCCATATCAATTCACAACACCTGCAGTTAACAACACTAAATCAAACCAGTGTAAATTCAAACAAAAATTTGGGAAGTTTTTCAAAGCTCTACCTTTTGCAGAGGAGCCATTAGAAGTTGCTGGTTTCTGAAGGAAGTTCACATACCCCAGAACATATGGGTAGCACTACCCATGGAGGGCATGAATTTGGGAGGTTAATGGGGTTGGAGATAGTGGGAATTATTGAAGGGAGGTAAAGGTTGATAGAGACTTTCAAAATACATTGTAAAAATGGTGCTTTCTCAGACAATTAGAAATAGCGATTTCTCAAGATCCAGCTATTCCACTCCTAGGCATATATCCAAAATATGCTCAAGTACACAACAAGGACATTTTCTCAACCAGGTTCATAGAAGCTTTATTTGTAATAGCCAGAAGCTGGAAACAACCCAGATGTCCCTCAGTTGAGGAATGGATACAGAAATTGTGGTACATTTACACAATGGAATACTACTCAGCAATTAAAAAGGAGGAAATCATGAAATTTGCAGGCAAATGATGGGAACTAGAAAAGATTATCCTGAGTGGGGTATCCCAGAAGTAGAAAGATACACAAGGTATATATTCACTTATAAGTAGATATTAGACATGTAATATAGAATAAACATACTAAAATCTGTAAACCTAAAGAAGCTAAACAGGAAGGAGGACCCTGGATAAGATGATCAGTCCTTACTCAGAAAGATAAACAGGATGGACATTGGAAGAAGGCGAAAACAGGAAGCAAGACAGGAGCCTACCACAGAGTACCTTTGAAAGACTCTACCCAGCAGTATAGCAAAGCAGATGCTGATACTCATAGCCAAACTTTGGGCAGAGTACATGGAATCTTATGAAAGAAGGTGGAGATAGTAAGATTTGGAGGGGACAGGAGCTCCACAAGGAGAAGAACAGAACCAAAAAATCTGGGCACAGGGGTCCTTTCTGAGACTGATACTCAAACCAAGAACCATTCATGGATATAACCCAAAACCCTACTCAGATGTAGCCCATGGCAGTTCAGTATAAAAGTGGGACCCTAGTAAGGGGAACAGCTACTGTCTGACATGAACTCAGTGGCTGGCTCTTTGATCACCTCCCTTTGAGTGGTGAGTAGCCTTGCCAGGCCACAGAGGAAGACAATACAGTCAGTTTGATGAGACCTGATAAGCTAGGATCAGATGGAAGGGGAGGAGGACCTCCCCTATCAGTGGACTTAGAAAGGGGTATGGTCGAGGAGATGAGGGAGGGAAGGGGGGATTGGGAGGGAATGAGGGAGTGAGGAGGGAAAAATGTATAAAACTTTTAAGAAATAAATAACATATTTTAAAAAAAATAGTTGAGATAATAGAGGGAATATAGAATTTTATGTGACACAAATCATTTCTCCTGATGAAAAGATACTCCATTATTAAGAACATAATTTTAACAATTACTGGATATTGAAACAAGTAGATGATTACTGTGTACAAAGAAAATTATACTTAATCATTAAATTTAACCTTTTCAGGACCGTAAAACCTCAGTGAATTTAACTACTACAAATAAATTGGTTTACTCTTTTGACAGAATCAGAATATTAATACCTACTTTCTTTTAATATTTCTGCTTCATGAATATTTATCATATATTTTAAAAAAACATTAATGAGCTTTCACATAATCAAATATGAAATATGGATAACATAGAAGAGCTTGTACTAAGTTTAAATGTTTATGTGCATTTGAAAGCTTTTATGAATTCAAATTTTCTTGCTTTTCACTCAATGAGTTGTATAAAAACATGTAAGAAAAAGTCATGTGTATAAAAATCAGGGTATATTATACAAGGTAATAACTTTTCCATAAATACTAAAGTGGTTTGATCAACTGTATATCAACAATTTATAACATGATTTTGGTAGCATTACCAAAATGCCTAATAAACATTTCTTGGTGGAATTCTTTTTTGCAGAAACCATTTCTAAAATAACAGAATTTTAGAGGCTGTAAAAATGGCCCAGTGGTTCAGAACACTTGCTTCTGCTGTAGAGGACCTGAGTTCAGTTTCTAGCACCAGAATCCAGCAGTTCACAGCTACCTGTAAATGCAGGTCTAGAGGTCCTAATGCCCTCTTCCTGCTCCTTGGATATTCTATTCATGCATGTACACAGGTACATTCAGGATCATACACATACTCTTAAAACAAGTAAATAAATATTAAAAAAAAAACATTGGACGTCAATGCCTAAGTAATGCCAATCATTTGATCCAACATAACTATTTTTATTTTTGTTTTTACCGTTATTTTTTATTATTACCATTTATTACAGTTTATTCAATTTGTATGCTGGCTGTGGCCCCCTCCATCATCTCCTCCCAAACTTACCCTCCCTCTACTACTCCTGTGCCCCTGCCCTAGTTCACTGATAGGGGAGGTCCTTCTCCCCTTCTATCTGACCCTAGCCTATCATGTTTCATCAGGACCGCTTGCATTGTCTTCCTCTGTGGACTGGCAAGGCTGCACACACACACCCCTCCAGGGGGAGGTGATCAGAGAGCAGGCCACTGAGTTCATGCCAGAAAAAGTCCCTGCTCCACTTACTAAGAGCCCCACTTGGAGACTGAGTCTTTGGAGTCTATGGGCTACATCTGAGCTGGGGTTTTAGATACTCTCCATGCATCGTCCTTGGTTATGGTTGGGGTATCATTTTTTTCAGGGCCCTCAGGGCTCTGTTGGTCTCTTTTTGGAGCTCCTGTCCCCTCCAGGTCTTTCTATCTCCCCCTTCTTTCATAAGATTGCCTGCACTTTGCCCAAAGTTTGGCTATGAGTCTCAGCCTCTGCTTTGATACACTGCTAGGTAGAGTCTTTCAGAGGCCCTCTGTGGTAGGCTCCTGTCTAACATAGCTTATTTAAGAAAAGTGGTTTCTCTACTGCATGCAGGGGCAAACACCTTTAATCTCTGCACTCATGGGGTAGGTATAGGCAGACTTTTGGGAGTTTGAAGCCAACCTGGTCTACATAGTAGGGTCCAAGCCAGCAATTAATTAATTAATTAATTAGTTAATTATGATAGTACTAATAATGTATAATAATAACAAAGAACACAAACATAACAGAAAATTTATCTTTGATAATTTATGAATATTCTCAAAAATTTGAAAAAACGAAGTGTTTTACAGCAAGAGAAAAAATTTTCTACTTGAAGTCCATATGCTGATAAGCAGAGATTAAAAATGTTTATTTTATGTTTCATCACATTTATTTTATGTATATGGGTATTTTGTGTACATGTATGTTTATCACATGAGTGTCTGGGTCTTGTGAAAGAATGGATGTCAGATCTCATGGAAGTAGAGTTAGGAAAAGTGATGAGCCACTATGTGGTTGCTGGAATTGAACCTAGGCCCTCTGCAAGAAAAATACATACTCTTAACCACTGACCCATCGCTCCAGCCCAGAGATTATTTGTAATATTTTAAGAATTAAATAGCAACTGAGATGAGTTTACCACCGTTAACTTTCCTACTGCATATGACTTTAGCTGTTACCTGCCCTGACTTGGATTCAATACATTAAGCACTGTTTACCATTAATTCCCTGTGGCTATTTTGTATCACCCATAGCAATCTGTTGGTCTATGGTTGCTTTCTTTCCTTATTTCTAAGGGTCATGGAATTAAAGCAATTCTGTTTCCTCACACATACTACATTAAATGTTATAAAAATTTTCTTACCATTGAAAATATTTTCCCTAAGAGAATACTTTAAGAATTCAATAAAGTGAAATGTTTTATTTGGAGTATTTTTATATTTATAACTAGAAAAAATAAAATATAAGTTTATTTATTTGAAAAATAAAAAATAAATAAAAATAAAAAACACAAATTCGCTTATTTGAAGAAAAACAATTGTCAATTGTGGCATATAAATGTACATATAAATCAAATGTTTCTATTTAAAAAACAATTACTTGATTCTTATGCAGACAAATGTGATTAAAATATTAGTAATAAGCTGAAAAATTCTTCTTTAATTCATTCTCAATTTGACTATCCAAGTACAGATTAAGAGTAATATTGCCATTATATATTGCCTGTTTCTGAATCAGGAGAATTATTAATGAAATCTACTTACCTGCATGGAAATCTATCCCCACAGCAAATGCAGTTCCTGATATAGGCATCAGAGCATCCATTTTGTCACTTGGTTCAAGAGCTATCCCCCGGATTCCTTCATGAACTGAGTACATAAGAAAAGATTCTATACCTAGACGGAGGAAAGAAAGCTCAAAATGAATATTTCACATAACAATTCACTAGATCATTTTCAGAATATTAGTTTGTATTAGTGAATATATTTCTTAGCTTCATGAAGCTTCTCTGGTCATACAAAGCAATGATTTAAAGGTACGTAAACCACAGCCCTGAAACTGTTGTGCACTGAAATTTCCCAGAGAGTTTCATAGATCATTGGTCCAGGAGCCAGATAAGGGGCAGATGAAAGCTTCTCTGTCTGCAATGCCCTTGGTATGAGAAGACCATTGGCAGAAGCTCTGTAGTAGATCATTTCCAGAATATCTGGCCTCATAGAAAAGGGCATTCTGTCTTCTCTAAAATTTAAGCATGCACTTGCTTCTGTAAAATAATGGCTTTTATTTACACAACTACATCATTGGCATTGTTGTAGTAGGCATTTAGAGGTTTTAAGGGACACAATCCGGTTCTTAAATCCTTTAGCTTTAAATGGGCCAGGAAATAAGCTATTAATTTTTGCCCCTAATACATTTTTGAACATCATAATGATGTCATCATAAAATAAGCACATAGATATAATATTACTTCTAGGGTTCACATGCTAATGCTTATAAATTTTTCTAATATATTACAAAATACATACACACTCTTAAACTAACAGTATCTATCTTTAAATGTGTCTACCACATCTTAATCACAAAACTTGATTAGTTAATGTCCTTGTGCTTCGGTTTTATGATATATCAAATTGGGTGACTGGGATCCATCTCAGCAATTTACAAGGAGGAAACTAAGTCACAATTTTTCAAGATCCTTTAAATAGAGTCTGACACAGAATAAATTCCATTCACATATTTTATATCAAATTAAATAAGTCATAATTTTGATATATATGTTTTTCTCAAATGGGATTGGGGTATCTTTTATGGTAAAACTGAGTTTTTATCATTGGCTAAGCACCATAACTAAAGAAATTAACCTTTGTGAAGTAACACTTCTATAGACTATGAAATCAAAAGGGAGTGTAGAATCAGGGTTGTACACAGTTCTCTCCCCAAAGTTTCCTTGTCCCTTAGATATGCAAACCTGAAGCTCCAGTTCCAAGTGATGTTTTGTTCAAATAGTTGGAAGAAATTAACAGAACCGAATTCGAATTGTGTAATAATTCCACCTAAATAACCACAGCTGCTTACACCATCTTCGGTACATTTGAATTGAAGAGAGAAGCTACTGGGTTTCTTGAAGATTTTATTTAAAAAAAATTGCCAAAATTAGCTTTTAAAAATTACAAACTCTTAGACTGGGGAGACAACTATGCAGGTAACAGCACTTGCCACTCAGTACGAAGGCCTAACTGACTTCTAGCTCCTGGATCCACATGGAGAACATTTACTCCCACAGGTGTCTTCTGGCCTCTGTGGCAGTGCTGTAATGTGCATAACTCCAATAAATGAATGAATGAATGAATGAATGAATGAATGAATGAATGAATGAATGAATGAATGAATAAATGTAATGAAAATTAGAAAGTCTTAAAAGAAAGCAGAGTGATACTTCAAATATCACTCTAACCAATTAAATGTCTCTATATGCACCCAAGTAGCATACTATTTTCTGGGAATAGACTTTTGTGAAAGTGCTTGTAACCAAGTCAATAAAAGTCTTGGTATCACTTCATTATGTGTTCAGTCTATTTCCTTAACATGACTTCAGCCTGTTTACTACTAGCTTTACCTGACTGTAAGAAAACAATGTAACCAAATTTACTATGCCTTGAACTTCCCAGATAATCAGCATTTACAACATAAGCTGAATGTCCAGATTTTGTTTAAAATTGTATTCTTCCACATGCCTCTGGTGCAGAATAACTCTGTGTGTGTGTGTCTGTGTGTGTGTGTGTGTGTGTGTCATGGTGGTGGTTTGGTCGTGGAATCATTTGCTACAAGCAGCGGCCAAATAGGTTTGATGTTTTGAAGTAATCTTAAAGAACACAATTATTAAGCACAAATAGCAGGTAGATACAGGTTAAAAATATCAGTTTGTGTTTTGGCTGCTATTCTGGGTCATTTGGGATTAGATTAGTAGAGTAACGTTTTTCCTTCTGAAGCTTTTTAATACAGTTCTGTAAATCAAACAAACAACTAAGCCAAACTCCTCATTCCTTTCCTATGCCATGATTTATGTATTGTTCAATAAATACAGAGCAAAACCCTTTGTTAGGGACAGACAGACATCTACCCTCATACAAGCCAGAAAGAGACTTCAGATAGAAGGAATGCATGAGGAGAGACATGGCAAACTTTAGTTTAGGTTCGCTCGGTCTAAACTACCTTAGAAGGAAGACTCAGTCTTTAATGAGGTACTAATGCAGTCACTGTCTTAATAAGAAGATAATGTTCTTTTTCTAATTGGTAACTGTCAGTGGCTGATGAAATCTGTGTGGCACACATTGATGGTTTAGTAAGCACAGTACAGTAAAGTTCTTGTAAGTGTGTACCTTGGCATGACATGCGGTTCTTCTGGAGATAATAGCCCACTGTACACATGCAGGTCCTCGTGGTTTCAGATGTTGGTAAGCAAAGCTGAGAGCACCCACCATTATTTAGGTGGCAAGAATTACTCCCTGTAGAGAGGGAAAACAAAACAACCGTCAAAAGAAAATAATAACATAACAGACTTATTAGGTATCAATCATGTGAAAAAATACTTGTTTTTGTTTTTAAATATAATTTATATAGAATATAACATCTCAATCTTCAAATAACTTCAAGATACAGTTTCTTTGTGTAGGCTTGGCTGTCCTGGACTTTTTTTGTGGACCAAGCTAGATTCAAACTCACTGAAAATGGCAGATTATGATGGAATCCTGCCCTTCAAAACAGTTAAACAGTATCAGAAGGTCATTTAGAAAGGTAAACAGAAATTATAATTTTCATGAAAACTGTCATTAACACTTTAATTTCTGGATTTTGTGTTTTGTTTGCTGTTTTAGATTTCACTAGATGATGTTTGGTTAGTCTAGAACCCATGACCATCTTACCTCAGTCTCTTAAATTGTGGCTTTCAGGGCCTATGTCATTACACCCTGCTTTCAGGGACCTCAAAAATATTGTAAGATCACAGAAAAATAACAATGTGTTCTTTCTGACTCAAATGCAGCTTCATCTTTAAAAGGTCAGGATTTATGCATGTGAGAGACCAAAAGATTAAAAATCAGTGGCTATTATTTTAAAGTTTAAAACACAAGCCTGAACTAAGGCCAGCTAGGTGGAGACATGTCCAGCCCTGAGGGGAAAATTAGCCTCACTGTATTCTTTCCCCGCCCCCTAGTTATACAGTTGCTAGGGAACCAGCCCATACAGCCAGGCCAGAACTCTTTGTGGTCTTCGCCTAAAATGGACCAATCATTTCAAAAGTCAACTTCCCTTACCCAATCATGTAATGCCAAAGCATGTAAGCCCCTGCTTGCTTTTTTTTTTTTTCCTTTTAAAAATCGTGTTTCTCTAGACCTCAGGGGCACATTCCTCTACTGTTTCCATAGGAAGTTTTCGTCCCGTGTTCTAACGCATGTGCAATTAAAAAGAAAAACCTCATGTATTTGCAGCGGAGTCTATTCCAGGTCTTTTGGGGCTTGTGAACTGTGCATTACACATACATTTAAGTTTTAAATTTATTTTTTAAAGCAAAGAAATTATTTTCTATATTCCAATAAACATAATTCTTTTTTTTTTATTAATTTATTTATTTTTATATCAATCACAGGTTAGGTACTTTGCATAATTCTTTCAAAATACTTTTAAAACACACCCAACAAAATCATGTAATCAATTGGCACGCTAATTCTCTTCATTTCTCATTTCCATATGGTAGCAATGACAAATATTAGTCAGGTAATTCTAGGTTGATATTTTATGCAAATCTTCTGTTGAGTTCATTAAGCCCAATGGGCTAATTAGGTCTGTAGCTTAAAGTTAAGTAATTTACATTCTATCCTGTAAGTTCATTAAATATCCCATTTTTACAATTTTATTGATCTAGGACAATGTACAATGCTATTTAATGGGCTCAAGGTTTGCTATAAAGTTCAGCAAATCCAACTATCCTCCCAAAGCACTCTGAAAGCTGAGTATCAATAGGACTCTATGGGAGATTCAAAATGCCAAGCCACTTCATTATTTCTCATTTTCTGAATTCAACACAATCGAACAGGATTTAATTGTTCAATAGAATCTGTCACTACCTTTGTCATTTTTGAAATGTGAAATATTCTCAATTTGGGAGGTTGCTTATGAGGAGATTGAGCACATTCTCAACTCATTTCTTTACCCATAGCTCAGCAATATCGAATCCCTTAGAAGTAACTTGCAGTTTTAAAGCAATTCCTTGTATCTCATTTATGAGTTCATGTAGACAGCTGACTCATCCCCCTTGTTCTCAAGGTGACTTAAAGTGATAGTTCAGATCTCTGATGTTTTCAACAAGAAGACAATCACATTAACAACTGTGTATTAATTCTAATCTGACTGTGTGTGTGCTTCATATTATGAAAAGCATGTAGGCATGTGTTAACTTAATGCTGGTACATATTCATGTGCTTCAGATGAGGCTTTCTTCAGCTAACATGAAAGACTGAAGCCTAGGAACGAAGGGAAAGTGGCATGTTAATATAAACTTTAAGGGAACAGAGCACAGAGCTGAGGGAAATAAAAAAAAAAAGTAAGGGAAATTAGTTCAAGGAATAGAATGAATACATGAAAACAGAGATATGAGAAATTATATTAATATTAGCAAAAGTGTGAGAAAGTTAAAATAGATCAGCAATTATTGGGGTGTGGTGCTACTACAATGCAGGCATTATATCTTATACTTATTTGTTGATAAAAAATCATATATTTACAAATTTTTATTATTAATTATTTACTACAATATATTCACTTTGTATTCCTGCTGTGACCCTGTCTCTCATCTCCTCCCATGCCCCTTCCCAAGTCCACTGTTAGGAGATGTCCTCCTCCCCTTCCATCTGACCCTAGGACATCAGGTATCATCAGGATTGGCTGTATCATCTTCCTCTGTGGCCTGGTAAGGCTGCCCCATCAGGGGGAAGTGATCAGAGAGCCTGCCATTGAGTTCATGCCAAAGACAGCCCCTGTTCCCCCTACAAATATTTTAAAACACTTTAGAATAACAACATACATTTCACATATAACCTCTGTGGAGAGAAAATTCAGAAAATAATAATTGGTTAGTCTTACTCAATGTAAGTATTTCCTTTTAGTATATAAAGATGCAAATAAGGAGCAATTGTGGTCATTTTAAAGTAGTGATTTTTGTAGTGACTATCAAGTCAAGTTACATGTGATAGTTTGGATTAATATTCTGTAGTGAGATTGATGTTCACAACTCATACCCCAAATGACAGGTAGAGCTGGAAAGTCCATTTGACTAAAAAAAAACCTCAACTCTCCAGTGATCTGTGTCAAAAATGATAAATGAGACAGTTAATTGTACTTTGAAATCCAAGGAGGTAATAATGTTAACACCTTAAAGAGCCCTAAATTGCTCATATTTCATTCTAATGAAGCTTTCAAGCCACCGACAGTGATTCTGTTAATGGCGTTGTCTTTCAAACACATGCTTTTATCAGCATTTTTTCCCAGTGAGAACAGTGTAGTTGTAAGCTACCACTGGGTCTAAGTGTTAAGGTTCTCCTTGGACACTTTTGTAGTGCATGTTTCACCCAGCGGCACCTTTAGTGTCAAATCTTCCAGGTGACAGAAGTGTGGCTAAGGAAAGCAGAATTATGAATCACATCCACGTGACAATTTTATCAGAACCGTTATCTACAAAACTGATCTGCAGTTTCACAGAAGGTGTGTGTTATCCATGTCTTCAAAGACCAATGCGGCCTTGTCTCTAGGTACATTGTTAAGAATTGCTGCTTCCTCTCCCTCTGTTTCTGTGTGCACTGTACTTGCTAATGATATGTTTCAATACACCTTAAATATATCTTCATTTTCATACTGTGCAATGAAATTTATAGCAGTAATGTAAATTTTATATTTCTGTACTTAATAAATAAATTTGTATTGACTAGATATGAAGCTATATTCATAGATGTTATTTACTATCAGTGATAACACATTGCATTTAAACTATATTGACTTGAATTTCAATAAATATCTACCTATCAATTTATTTTTCTGTGCTGCTGATCAAATGCAGAACCTCATACATGCTAGGCAAACATTCTATCATTGAGTTACCCTCAAAGCTTACATTGTTTATTGAAATATAGAAAATTTAATTATTAGTGAAATATCACTAGATTATTATATACAATAATTAAAATTTGCCAAAAAATTACCAATATATCAGAAAAATGATAAACAAAATATCCACAAATTAACTAATAAAATTAATTGATCACTATATTAATACAATTGGCCAATTTACTTAATCTGTCAAATATCCATAGCTATCGGGGGAAGTAAGGTCAGTCATTAAGCAATCAGAACCATAGATAGGTTTGTGAGGATCAAGGGATGGTACTCTTATACACACTATTGGTAAAATATAAACTAACCTAGCCATTGTGGAACTCAACAACAAAAGTGAAAATAGAACTACCATATTACTCAGTCATATAATTCCTGGGCATATGCTTTATATGATTCTCAGTTGACACCCTGATGAGATTCTTGCACATAGATGTTTTAGAGCATTATTGCAACAACCAAGCTATAAAATCAGTCTACCAACAGGTGAGAGAATAAAGTACACACACACACACACAGACACACACTCACAATGGAAGTTTATTCAGCCATAAAGAAGAACAAAATGGTGGGGGTTTTGTTTGTTTGATTGATTGATTGGTTTGTTTGTGCAGAGAAAAAAAAATACATGATACATCTAGAGAAGAGCATAGTAGCAAAGTAATCTCGAATCAGGAAGAAATACATCACACGTGTTTTTCTTATCACACAATATGTCAGCAGAAATGAAATTGAGAAAAGGAAGGAGACTACAGGGAAGAGGAAAAGCAGAAGGGGACAATAGATTATAGGAGTGAATAAATGAAAATATTAAAAAAAAATGATTAAATATCATGGAAGGAATGCATATTTGTTCATGTGGATTATCTGTGATTTGATATCTTCTCAACAATAAAATAACTTTTATCATCTTACATTAGACTTGTAAATAATCTTTTTTTCACTTAAAATGATATCATTTCCTTTGACTTCAACAAAAAGTCTTGACCAAAGTTTCAGCCTTTGAAAGAGATTGCAGACTCCACTCTTGTTTCTGCAGTGTCTACTGCTGCTTAGGTAGGTTCAATGGGTGTCACCAGCAAACCCTGCCTACTGGAATGTTGGACTCTTCTGCAAAATAGCCAGCCCCTTGGCTTTTTTATTCCCCTACTTTTATCTGATTTGAACTACATATCCCAAATTATTTGGATTAAATCCTTTTTCCCGTGGCAGCTAAGTATCCAAGTGGGTTTCCTAGTAAGAAGAACAAGGATTGTGTCTGACATGAACTCAATGGCTGGCTCTTTGACTCCCCACCCCCACCCCCCAGAGGGAGGAGCAGCCTTGCCAGGGCACAGAGGAGGACATTGCAGCCAGTTCTAAAGATACCTGATAAACTAGGGTCAGAGGGAAGGGGAGGAAGACTTCCCCTATCAGTAGATTTGGAGAGGGGAAGGGAGGAGATGAGGGAGAGAGGGTGGGATTGGGAGGGAATCAGGGAAGAGGCTTCAGCTGGGATACAAAGTAAATAAACTTTAATATAAAAAATAAAAATTTAATTAAAAATCCATTTTCTAAGTGTTTTGAAATTTATTGTGAGAAGTATCTGAAGGTAAGGATTTTCATGACAGAAACTAGAATAAGGAAGTAGTATATGGAGGAGAATGTAAGGTAGTATGTGTATGTGGAGAACGAAGAACTAGCATGTGGAGAAGGGTTTGAAGAAATAGTATGCTTGTAGGAAGAATGATTTTCATTTTCAGAAGAAGGTTATGCTAATGTCATGGATCCCGTAGCGAAAAATGAAGGGAGGACTAGCATGTCCTCGGCTGCACTGGCTGGACCTCTAATCCCGCTGCCGTCTGAGCACTGTGACAAGCCCACCTATGTAAACCGTCTGTTAGCCTTCTTTCACTGCCCACCATTTGGACAACTGAAACAAAAACGTAAATGTGCAAGGACAAACAATACTGTACTTTAAGATATGAAATTATGTCAACATGGGGTATTTGAAGAACTCTGGCCTAGTTACATATTATGTAAATTTTTATTTAATATTTTTTCTCATATCTGTAACCGGACTTTTCTGCTTTGTGGTTCTTTATTCTTCCACCTTCCCACCCCTTTTCTTTTTCTCTTTCAACCTGCTAACACTAGATATGAGATAGAGAGGAGATTAAAGAGATTCCTGAATAAATTCAGGAGTCTGAAAGAGGGCGACATTATATTAGACTACTTCCTGCTGCGGGTGTGGAGCAACTTGGGGCAAATTTGCAGTCAGGATATCTAATTTCTTGTTTCTTCTTTGTGCATGACATTTAACAAACCGTGACCAACAGCAACCAACAACAAAATAACAGCGCACCAGCCGCTCCCCCATGGGGACTCCAGAATTTATACACCCTCTGAAAAGTCCCAAGAATTCCAAACCTCACACAATGCCGGAAACTGTCTGCAGCTGGCAAAAATCATGCGCGGGCTGGAGTGCGAGACACATCATAGTCAGCTGATGCAGAGCAGCCCCGTCTCCTGTCTCCCCACGCCTGGGGTTGAAAGGAAACCGTATTCTTACAATGTTTCTGTATTTTTAAAGAAACGGAAATTCCAAAATTCTCACTATATATACATAGTTTTTACCCAGGTAATAAATAAAATGTCAATTAAGTGAAAAATTAATCTTACAACAGCCTTGATAATGTTTTAAAACTCATATGTATCTTAGGTAAAAAACGTTTTTCTTCAGTATTAGACACGGGTTCCTCCCCCACAACCGCTGTAACAAAGGGCTAGAAAAGGAATAGCCAATCCTGTGAAAGAGAGAGCAACTTATTTTAACAGCGTCACAAATTCACCACAGAGGGACATACCTTGTTGCGTTTCTTTGTCATACACTTTCATGTGAACAACTCCGGAAGTCTTATTTCTCAGGATGGTGCGATTCCTTCCATCTCTTTTGTTACAGGTTCCCAGTTGAGCTAAGTTTTGGTCTGCCCACCAGAGTTTCTTATCTATACAGAAGAAAGATTTTTTTTTTTCTTTCAGAGACTATAGTCAACGTATTAAGTAACATAAAAGTTAATGAAACCTGATATTTTCTGATTTGTTTTGTTATATTTCAACTCATTTCTAACCAACATTTAAGTCACTTTTAGTGCTAAAAAACTGCAAAACAGTGATGAGGTGTTGTTCAAGTTTTCTCCCTTCTTCCACAGTGAGGTGCACAATTCTCTGAAACTTTTCTTTCTCTCTCTCTCTCTCTCTCTCTCTCTCTCTCTCTCTCTCTCTTTCTTGGTGATTTACAGACTTTCCCCCCCTCTAATTGAAAATAGATTTTTTTACATAATATATCCTGATTACATTTGTAATCCCTTTATTCCTCCCAGATTCTCACCACCTCCTCTCCCATCAGCATTCACTCTCTTTCTGTTTCTCATTAGAAACAAATAGGCTTTTGAGGAAAATGATAAAATATACAAAGAAAAACAAAACATAACACCAGAATTGAAAAAAAAAAAAAACTAGGTAAAATGCCCAAGAGAAGTTACAAGACACAGAGAACCATCATATGCACACTCAGAAATCTCATAAGAACACAAAACTGGAGGCCACAATAAATATGCAAAGGATACATGCGCGCGCGCACACACATACACACACTCACACACGAGACAGAACCAAAAGATCTAACAGTACATTTTGACCCTCCAAAGATCCTGTTAACTTTGTTTTCTGTTGGGTCTGGTGTAGTGGTGCTTGCTTTTGATCTTTTGAGACAGCGGCAGATAGATCTCTGAATTTTCGGCCAGCCTGGTCTACAGAGCAAATTTCAGGATAACCAAAGCTAGGCAGTCAAGAAAATCATTAAAAATAGGAAGAGGTGAAAATGTATTTGAATGAGGGGGTCATGGTTCAGTCTTAGCAAGCAGAAGAACTTAGCAACTTTGGCCATGAGGTTCTCTGGCTTTGGAGTCAAGGATACAAGAAAGAGGTTGTAGAATACCGCTCCACAGCTAACGAAATCCACGAAAGCCAAGCATGTGTCAGAGGTATCCCTGTGTGCAGGCCCAGGGAAGCCATTGTGTGAAACTATGAAAGTGAAGCCTGGATTTTGTTGAAGAACTCAAAATGTTGAAGATACCAGAGTTGTGGGATACCTGTTAACCAGCCAAAAATGAAGTCTGATATAGTCAATAAAGCTAAAAGGAGTTTGAGATCTGAAGAATCCTCTGACATGCCTTGCTGTTTTGTGGTCTTGCATTGGTCCATATTTTCTCACTCTGCTCTTCTTTACTCCCCTTTGGAGTGGTAATATACACCCTGTGCCATTATATGATGGAGTATGTGTTTCTCTTTATGATTTTAATTTTACAGGACATTACAGTTGAGATATTACCATGAGTCTCAAAAGAAACTTTGAACTTTTTGTTTTAATTTTATTTTTTATATTAATTATAGTTTATTCACTTTGCATCCCAGCTGTAGCCCCCTCCCTTATTCCCTACCAATCTTACCCTTCTTTCCCTCATCTGCTCCCATACCCCTCTATAAGTCCACTGATAGGGGAGATCCTCCTCCCCTTCCATCTGACCCTAGCCTATCAGGTCTCATCAAGACTGGCTGAATTGTCTTCCTCTGTGGCTTGGTAAGGCTGCTCCCCCCTCAGGGGAGGTGATCAAAGAACCAGACACTGAGTTAATGTCAGAGACAGTCCCTGTTCCCCTTACTAGGGAATCCACTGGGATACTGAGCTCCCATGGGCTATATCTGTGCAGGGGTTCTAGGTTATCTCCATGAATGGGCCTTGGTTGAAGTAGCAGTCTCAGAAAGACCCTTGTGCCCAGAGATTTTTGTTCTGTTGTTCTCCTTGTGGAGCTCCTATCCCTTCCAGGTCTTTCTATCTCCATCTTGTTTCATAAGATTCCCTGCACTCTGCCCAAAGTTTGGTTATGAGCAGGTGTAGCCTTAGTAGAGTAGGTGTGGCCTTGAATGAAGTGTATCACTTGGGATGGTCCTTGGGGGTTTCAAATACTCAATCCAGGCCCAGTGCTCTCCCTGCAAACACAGATATAGAACTCTCACCTCCCTCTTCAGTACCATGTCTGCCTGTGTGCCACCATGTTTCCCACCATGATCACAGGGAACTGACCCTCTGAAACTGTAAGCCAGCCACAATAAAATGTGTTTTCTTTATAGTAGTTGTGGTGGTCATGGTGTATCTTCACAGCAATAGAAAATTGAGAATGATATTTGGAATGCAGATTTTATTACTTGCATTCTTTAACATGAACATAATCCAATATTATAGTTAATGAACATCTAAGAGACATGGTTCCAGTTTTCTGTTTCTTAAAGGGTGGAAGATTTTAAGTGCAATGTTTTCTCACTGGATTCTGTATAACCAGAGTTATGTAGAATATATGCATATATTACATGTACATATAGTATATTTCTTGTGCATCTCTTTATACATTGTTATTAATTTATATTATTAGTGATATACTTTTAAATTCTATAAGAAAGCAAAAAAGTTATGCAGGAAAAGCTCACAACATGGTAGCTAGGTGTCCAACTGAAGACCCTAGTAAGGGGAACAGGGACTGTTTCTGTCATGAACTCGATGGCTGGCTCTTTGACCCTCCCCCATACACGCCAGGGATTAACAGCCTGGCTAGATCCCAGGGGAGGACATTGCAGCCAGCCCTGAGGAGACAAGAGGATCTGGGGTCTGTCAAATGGAATGGGAGGAGGTCCTCCCCTGTCAGTGGATGGAGGGGGCTGGGAGGAGATGAGGGAGGGATGGGGAGAGTGGGAGGGAATGAGAGAGGGGGCTATACCTGGGATGCAAAGTACCTAACCTGTGATTGATATAAAAATAAATAAATTACATTAAAAAAACAAAAAAAACATTAATTAGTGAAATAAAGATAATGTAGTCGCCGTGGTGATTTTGATGTTTTCATTCTTTTAATAAAGTGACTCAGCTTTTAAGTCATTGTACCAAGAAAGAAGCAAATGTAATCCTAGTATATGATCTTAATTTTTCCATCAAAATTTAAAGTTAATGTTTAAAGAAAACATGAATTCTATGAGTGTAATGCAGGAAATTATATGTACATTTTACATATTTGTAACAGAATTTTCTAATACAACAGTATACTTGATAAAAAGCATTTAAATACAACCCTAAAAAAATAAATAAGAAACGATGTTCTCATCATTTAAAAAAATGATGGTTTTGAAAGTAGCAGAGAGGTAAGTTCATTATTTTATATACACATACACTCTGGATTTTATGGGTTCACTTATCATACAAGTACTTGAGAGGTTAAACCAGCCCTCCACACACCATGTTACATTGTTTTTTTGATTGTTGACAGGAAACATAAAAGAAAATTGCTTCCTTTCTTGACCACTGGAAAGTAGCCATCGGGGACTGTTGTTTCCCCAGCAGCTTTTTTTTATCCTGATAGAAAACACACAACTATTGAATCACTGGCAACAATCAAAAACACACATATATCTCTATGACCACCCAAACAGCAGAAGTGGCCAGTGACACACCTGTATTATGTGTGTGTGTGGGGGGGGGGGAGATTACTTCTAGGAGAAGTTTAGCCATATGGAGTTACTGAAGGTGATTAAATCACTGGACTGGTACAGAGCTAAATACATGGAAAAAGTTTGAACCTAAGGAACCAAAACTTTGGCAACTATAACCAGATTGTCCATATTTCCTGAAGAACTATGATATCTGAACAAAAGTCCTACTGTGAAGCTAAGAGACACAGAGGATCATGTGAAACCCTTCTAGTTCTTCAAAACTATGTTCTGAGACAGCAGCCTGGCTCCAGGCTTAAATGCCTGAGGAAAAAGAGAACTGACCAACGTCATAAAATCATTCTCTGGCCTCCATACAAACACGTGTGTGTGTGTGTGTACATATGTGTGTATGTACAGGTTCTCAGTCTCATTACCTTATAATAACCACTCATTTGTTTATTTAACTATTCTGTGCATCACTGGGTGATATGTACATTGTTCTGAGTGTGTTCCCTAAGTTCTCATGTGCTCAAATTGGATTTTTGTTGTGAAGTGTAAAGAGGGTATTTATAAACCAACTAAGTTGATAAGGATGTGGGGACTTTGGGAGTAATTAGGGTAAGGCATAGTGATTCAAGTGAAGATCTCTTAGATCAATCCTCATGGCTTAAAAAGAGGGGAAGAAAAGGAAAAGAGTGGAAAAAAGGGAGGGGGAAGTGTGTATTCACATAAGTGCTTCTATCTCTCTGACACATGCTTCTCACATCATGGGAACATGTCAGAAAGACTATGACCAAGCAAGTCTTTTCACAACTGATCTTGTGGGCTCATGAACCTTTACAAACCATTTAAAATAAGACTTACCTAGTATATAATATACTATTAGTAACATGTCAAATTCTTATATTTGTTCTCATCCCTTCTAAAAATACTGTCTTATGTGACACAGCAATTCCAGTAGGCAAAACAAGCAATTGTCTGCATTTCTAGAACTTATGCTTTAATGGGAAAAAGATGAAATATCCAGCCATGAAGAAAAGGTTGATAAAGGTGAAGATGCACACAGTGAAGACAATGAGCACAGTTTCAGCATTTGCCTCTACACATTTCTGAGCACATAATTTAGGCAGACTATTCTGGGAAGTATTCCATTCTACTTCATGGGGAGGCTGCCACCTATTTCATTTCCAGGGAGCTCTGCCTTGACAGACAGAACTGCAAGCCTGCTCATTTGTTTGCTCTCTGTGTTTTACTTGCACTAGTTCTGACTTTAAAGACATAAAAGCTCCTGAGCCTCAGGAACCCACCTTGAACTTCTTTGTACTCTTCACAGTGTCCTGTTTTCTTTCAAATTGAACATAACATAGAAATTCCCTAAGCACTTGTAAAACTAATGAGGAACAAATCTTTCTATAAAATATTTCTATTACCATCAGAACTTAGAAAACAGTTAAATAAGTCCAGCAGTCCCAGTGTTTAAATAGTTTTTAAAATATTATCCTTTTAAAGGATTTTTCCATCATTAAAAAAAAACTTTGTTTTTGACTGTAATTATTATAGGGAGTTTTGTTATTTTTTTTCTTAACCTATTCTTTTGCCTCAGTTTGACATGAATATGCAAGCTGGGCATGATGGAGCACACTTTAATACCAGCACTTAGAAGGAAGAAGCAGGCATATCTGCTAGAGGCCAGTCTGCTGTACAAAGTGAGTTCCAGGACAGCCAGTGCTATGTTGAGAAACCCTGTCTTAAAAAACAAAAAACAAAACAAATGAAAATAACAACAGAGGCATGAATATGCTCAAAACTGAATTATAAAGTAGCTTACACTATAGGGAATAATGACTGTGTACTGTTTCAGTGCTGTAGCTGTAAGCGCCGCACTTCTAAATCAGAAGTTGTTAGGGTCTTAAAAAGGTAATTAACTTCAGAAAAGGTGAGCCCCTGCCCTTTCCACACCCCCCCCCCCAGCACATCAAGTCTCATAAGGACTGAGGGAATCCTCTCCCAGGGTAGGGGAGGGGCATTGGGGAAGAGGGAGAAAGGGTAGCACCAGGAGGAGGGACAGGAAGGGGCTATGATTGGGATGTGAAGTGAATGAATGAATATGTAAATAAATAAATAAAAATATAAAGAAATAAAATATTTTTTAAAAGTTAATGAACTTGAACTATGCTACAAACAGGGCTCTTGTATTAATGACTTTTTACATTGAGATGAACAGTACACCGAAAAGAAGAAAGTGCTTTTTGGGGTGAGTTTTAGAGAATCCAATCCATAGTCTCCAACATATGTGAGATGTCTGTAGCAGAGGATTGGTTTTCGGCTTTTAGACAATATTTGAACTGTTCAAGATGATGGTGATGCTTAGACAAGGTGTTTGGGGATGAGTTACAGAATGACATGATTTAAGAAGATATATATTTTAGTGTTCTCACTGATAAGCAGTCACATGTAGTAGAGAATCTTTATAATTTATTCACTTTGTATTCCAGTGGTAGCCTCCTTCATCTCCTCCCTCTCTCCCTCTTTTCCCCTATAGCCCTCCCCTAGTCCACTGATAGGGGAGGAGTTTCTTCTATCTAACCCTAGCCTATCAGTTCTCATCAGGGCTGGCTGTATCATCTTCCTCTATGGCCTCCTAAGGCTATCCCCCGCCCCCCCCCCACTCAGGGGGAGGTGATCAAAGAGCCAGCCACTGAGTTCATGTTAGAGACAGCCCCTGCCTCCCTGACTAGAGCACCCATTTGAAAACTGAGCAGCCTATGGGCTTCATCTGAGCAGGGGGTCTAGGTCTTCCCCATGCATGGTCCTTGGTTGGAGTTTCGATCTCTGCAGGACCCCCTAGTCACTAAAATTTAAAATAAAGTACAAATTAATTTACTCTGGAAATCCAGAATTGAACTGAAATTGTGGGCCTTGAATATCTAAAGAAAGGATATGAATATGACGGGGAGGAGGGAGTTACTCAGAGCCCGCTGAAGTGACCGCCCTGGAGTCTGTGCTTGTCTGGCAGGTGGACTGGGAAGCACACGGAGTAGGAAATGGGTGGCAAGCTATATCTGAGTTTTTCATTTATGCCTGAACTGCCATCATCTGGGCTTTTTGACACACAGCGCTGGTTCCATGTGAGGTGGAGCCTGTATCTCCTGCAGCAACACACTTCCTGATTTTCCTCTTTTGCTGATGCTGCCGCTTTAGTGGCTTTACAGGGGACTTCGGGAAATGTGCTCGTTTCTGTCCCTAGAGACAATCACTGAGTGGTTTTGGCCTTTTGCATGACATTGAGAATATTTAAAACCTCCCATTACACTAATGTGTAGCTAAGGTGAAGATTCACAACCTTCCTGCTAAATAAGAAGCCCTCACCCCTTAATTTACCCATTTAAGGAGGGTGGCATCCAGGTTACTCTGAGATATTAAGAGGTTTTGCATTTGGGAAAACTTTCTAGCCCAGTGCTTTCAAGGAAGAGGTGATTGAAAGCTCATTCTTCTATATACAGAAGCCTTTTCAATGTGGTTATTGTAGATGATATGTAAATAATTTCTTCCTATCAGAAACAGCTAAGAAACACTAAATACTTACAGATCACTGCTGTATGTCAGTTGTTCATTAACAGAATGAAATACCAGTTAACAGGCTAACTTTAAAAAGAAAAACAGCTTATTTAGTTCAGAGTTTTTAGATTCCACATAACAGAGAGCTAGCTCTATGGTGAGGGTAACTACTGGGGTTTCACATCATGTCAAATAGCAAAGAGATTATACACAGAAGCAACAAGAACATAGCTCAAGGCAGGAACCAGAGAGACAGAGGTACGATTTGTTTCTCTTATTACACTTCTGTTGAGGTAACTCAAGAGTCCCTGGAGAGCTGTTCTCTACTGCCAGTCCCCGGTGACCAAGGACCTTCTAGCAGCTTCATTTCTTAAAGGCTTCATAGCATCTTCCATTCCTGCCACCCTAGGGACCAATCTCTCAATACGCAGTGTCTTTGAAGACACTAAGACCAGAAGGAAAATATTTAGAGTACAAATAAGCAGTACGCAACAGAAAGTAAGGCAGAAAAAAGTGAAATCATTTTTCTGGAATATATTAATTACAGTCTGACAAGAGATCTCCAGAAAGCAGCTAATTTTGAAAGAAAATATGTAACAATTTGGTAGAATACGGAACACAAGGAGACTATTATTTATAACTATGCAGGGGCCGTTGCATTTTTATACTAGTCCTATTGTGAATCAGGACCACCCCTCCACCTGGACAGTCAGAGGCTGCAGTCCTGCGCACAACAGCCATCAGCCTGCTAACCACCCTGTGAGGGAGGAGCTTGGGGCTTACTGTGTGTCCTCAGAAGTCCACGGCCAGACCTATGCTTCTGATGCCCGTACAGACAGTAGAAGCTTCTTTCCTTTACCTTTTCCAAGACTTCTTTCCTGCTTGAAAGAGATCATTTGGAGAACAGCAAAGGTGAGCAGAACAGGACTAGGAATTTGTTCTGAAGCCTTTGTGACCCTGAATTGGCAGAGGTAGCCCTAAAATCCTTGTAATTCATAGTTCTAGTGAGATAGCCCTAAAATCCTTGCAATTCATTGTTCATAGTTTGCCTGCTTCAGCAAGCGTTTGGTGTTGATTTTGAGTCTATATAGCGAAAACTTGAGAATGACAAGTCATTTAATTTCTAAGCTGACAGTTTGACTGTGTTGTCAGTGAACCAACATTTGTGAGATGGTGAAGGCAGAATAGCACAGGGAGAGTGTGGGATCCACTGACAGAAACAAGTCAGCTCTGAGTGATTGCTTGCTAAGGTATTTAGTAACAAAATTTTAAAAAGCAAGGTCATTTAGTGAAAGCTGATGGCCCTTTACATCTACATAAGGAAAAGGAAGTTGAAGAGGAGGAAGAGGTGAAGGGCAAGACCAGCTAGTTCAGAGAACAAAGTTGACAATTTGAGCCTTTTAGTTACATGCGTTGAAAAAGCATATACATTTTCTACCATAGTTGCACACATTAGATTCTGAAGTATATGCTTGCCCTCCCACTTTCTCTCACCCAATTACTGGGTTAACATAGAAGGTGACAGGATTTACCCTTTCCAAAAGGGGCGTCCCCAAGCATATCTGCTCATGTTGAACATGGTTTCAGTGTGTCCCTCAAGACATAATTTGTTAAAAGATGGGTCCAAATGTGAAATATTGAGAGAATAGAAACTTTGTCTATGGAGTTTAGAGGTAGAGTTTGAGAGGTGATGGAGATTAGACAGGCTCTCCCGGGAGAGTCCCCATACGTAAATTCTGACAGCTTTGCTAGTAGAGGTGACACAGGGATATAGATGCGTTTTTATCTTTCAGATATTCAATGCCGGTCACTGCTTTGAACGCCAGGCAGCTCAGCCCCAGATGTGGTCACCTGACCTTAGGTCAATCCACCTCTCTCTTTAAAACTTAGATTCTGGGGCACTGTGTTACGGCAACAGAAATAGATTAATCCCATCTCCATAGCTTTAGTAATTTTTGCTTTATTCACTGCTATATATACCTCTGAAACATAGACAGGCATTTCCAAACTAAACTCAAACATATCACTCTTTGTTTTTTAGTCCTCAAGATTAGAACAAGCCATTTGTAATATTATAGCTCTTTATTTGTCTATTTCCTTGTTTAAAGTACAAGATTCAACATGACAAGTTTTGCATCTTATTCTCTTTTTCTTTTTTCCTTCATGAGTACATTAATGCCAGAATCTAAGTGCCTTCATGATGCTAAGAATGTATGACAGAATCCACCTAGTGCCTCACAAAGTTAGTGTGGTGTTCCTGAAGGAATACCTCTCCCAGTGATCTTCAGTGTCTTCTGCATTTAGTGTTAGTTTCCCTGCCTCTTAGATCAATATACAAATTAATTGTTAGCCATATTGAATGAAATGTGTCAAGAAAAAAATATATGTGTTACTATACTGTACTGATTCTAGTACATATATAATCCATAAGACACTACCACACACTACCAACAAGAATTAGAAAACAGAAAGACATGGTTTTGAAAACGTGTAACGATGGCATCCGAGGCTAGAACGTGGTGAGGTAAGGGATAATGAATTCATGTGGAGCTTGTTTCAAAAGAAAAACAAAAGACAACGGAACAGACATATAGAACCATGAATGGCTTTTTACTAGTTTTCTATGACTTTTACTCCGTTCCCTTGTGGCTACATAAGGAGTGAACTTTAGTTTTCCCAGCTGGTATAAATTTGGTGGAATGAGAGCGTGTCACTGTAAAATGTCACTTTGGGATACAAACTTGAAAGCACCCTACATAAAATGTTTTCCAGTTTTATGGCAGTGTAAAATGATCTACATTCAGCCCAAAACACCCTTCAGATTTTGAATACTAATTTGTTCCTAGGCAGGTCACATGAAGGAAGGCACTCCTCCTGGTGACTCACAGCTAATGGTGAGCCCAAGATTTCTGTAGCCACATAATTGCTGGGTGAAGCCACCTGAGCTCCAAAGCTGTGGGCACATAGGGCACTGTATTCTGTAAGTCAGTGTATCAAATGCATCATTTATTTAGGTTCTTTCAAACAGCAGTGTAGTGATGAGCTAGCTATAAGCCCACTCTAGGAAGAGAAACAGCCCTGTTTTGAACTAAAGGTGACTGAGGGACAAGAGATACAGAAGTTCTCTACTCTCTTATTTTCTGCTTTCAAATAGAAAAGTTTCCCTTGTAAAGATGTTATACATTTCTCTTGTGAAAATACTCCTCTCTCCCACACAAAGAGAATGACTTACACCCAAGAATCAATGCTGAAATGTGTGCACACAAGTAAGCTTTTCTTAAGTCCTTTGGCTTCCATCAGTTACTCCCACGTATTTCCAAGTCATTTCCTCATTATTTATGTCTTTTGAAATCCTCAGCTCTGTTCCTTTGTTAAAATGTGGCATAAGTCCAATTCTAAGCACTCTGCTGAGCTTCATTTCTTCTTGTGAATCCCATGGGTATACAGTATTTTTAAACCATCTTTTCTTCTGTTCACCTTGCTTTTACTGGTTTAATTCAGTCTGCTAGGCACTGAATCTAGGAAAGTAGAAGAAATCTTTTTCTCCCATTTCTCTAATTTCTGGTCATGAATTTTGTTGAAGTTACTGTTTTCTTTTGTGGGCCTACTTTATTCATTTTTATTTTGCAGCATTGAGGACTGTATCTGAGGCATCATGCAGACTAGACATGCTCTATGCCTTGCATTTCCATACAGATTTTTTCTCATTATTGGAGACATCCAGGAAGAAACATTGCACTTGTGACAAGCAAATTTCTTATGTAGCAGGGACCAGATAATTAACCTCAGGAGACTTGCTTTTAATTTTTTTTTTTTAACAGTCTGTGAAGAACCAGTCTGCCTTCATTTTAGGCTCATAAGCCATCTTACAGTAAGGACAAACTAGGTTCATGATTAAATCTCTGTTTCTCAAGATTTGTCTGTTCCCCATGTGTAACACTAACTACAAATAGTTTGTTCTGCTTGTTCCAGGAATGGTAATCATGTCTTTGTTTTAAATGGGTTGTTATGGCCACCTATGACTACTACCTTGTTATGACTACCTATTGTAATGCCCACCTTGCAACATTGTCTTTATTTCAAGAGGTCTTTAGGCCTAACTTGTGTGTTCCCATAACTCTGCCTATTTCACATACCAAATCCCTCATTTGGAAGCCCTCTACCTGTTACCTATTTATAAAATACCTTGTCTTCCAAACCTTTAATGCTGCCTTCTCTAATCCCACCTTAGGGGGAGGAGGCCAATGTAAAGCAATATAAATAAGCTTGCTTTAATTAACTGTTTGCTTTAATTAATTTAGCCATGGTGATATGTGTTGGTGGTCATAATGCTACCATCTTTGATATTAATATTTGGTCCTGAGTTTTAAAAGGCACTCATTTAGAAGGAAGGCAGGAGGAGTGGATGCTCTACAAAATGAGAAAAAGTCTTGTGATTAAGCAATTATGACAGAAAAAGGACTGATAAACAACTTTCTGAATGAAAGTAAGAAAGCTGATGTCACAGCAAGTATTTCAGATAGGCGGATACAGAAGGATCACTTCATCTACTGGCAAAAATTGGTTGCTGATGATTTTGTGAACTGTGTAGATTATCCTTGTTTTATTCAAATGCTGATTTCTGTGCAGGGGGTACAGATCTGATTACAGTCAGGACTTCTTGTTGTTAACATTATGAAGCATTTCCTGTTTTAGTATTCTGAAAATTGTTCTCTATCACTTTATGATTGGTCAAATAAATAGCTGGGCTGGAGAGTTAAGGTGGGACTTCTGAGTGGAAAGAGAGGGGGCCTGAGTTAGGGATCAAAGAGAGAGAGGAAGTCACCATGGGGACATGGATGAAGAGGCAGATAATGGACCACATGGCAGGAGTATTTTCAGGTTAGAATATCTGAGTATCTGCCCAGCTATACTGCCTAAAGTTATTATGAATGAATATAAGGTCTCTGTGTGATTATTCAGAGCATGGGCTGGAACAGAAAAAACCTTACAGTTATATTTGGTCACTGGACAGGCAGAAAGGCTGACTCAAAGCTTAATAACTCAAACCCAGGAAGGTCGCTGTGTGCAAGCTTGCTTGGGAGATGTGCAAATAAGTATTGGTCTTTAGCCCACCCAAGAGGAAATAACAAATGCTTAGACACAGGCAGTTAAGTAAAATTCTAGCACTCATTGTGCAAACAATAAAATGACTTTGCATGAAGGTTTATGAGTACATAAGTGTTATAAGCAATGCATATAACAAATTGAACGGAAAAGTAAAATCACTTTGTGAATATACATATTTCTTAAATGTTTTTCATTTAAGTCTTTCCATAGAATGCTTTAAATGATCAATTAAAGTCTCTGATCTAATAGTTGAATTATGTAGAGGCAGCGGTTTATGTAACTCAGGCTGCCCTCAAACTGGTAGGACTCACAACTACTGACATTCTTGCCTCTGTCTCTCAAAGATATCTCCTTAAATATTAGTATTTTCTCACATTGTTTTTCCTACAATTTTCTACACTACCATTAATCACATAATTCCACTTTAGTTACAATTACTCTAAATTTTCTCCATAGTGTATTTCTTGATCATCTTTAAATACCAAACGAGAATGAGAAGCTTTATCATTTTATCCAGTTTGAACACACTGTATATTATAAGGTTTCAATATTTTTAAAATTACATTAAATGACTGTTCTATGTTGGATAATTTAATACTTTGTCATTATTAAAATATGAATACCATTATAGTTAGTACCCAGCTCTTGACACTGCCAAATAATTAATATTGTAAAATTTACTGACTAGAAATATATATGATGGCGTAAATATCAATATATTACTAAGAAAAGGTTAAAGTATGAATATTGTCATAAATAAATGATCTTTAGTGCTCCCATTTGCCATGTTTCTCTCTTTTCCAAATTATTTAATGTGATATATTTATTCACTTGAAATTAAAACCATTTAAAATCCCCACATTAAAACATATTTCAGGAAAAATAATGCCCATTCAAATAATCAGGCTTTAAAATATTGCGCTACTGCAACTCAGTACTTTCAAATTGAATTGGTGAGGATTACAGCTCACTACACTGTGTTCTTGAAGCAGAAAATAGCCGCCTTTTTGTAGGTGAGCACCACTTCACAGTGCTTTATTTTGTACTTTATTCCACTATGACTGTGGGTTTGCAAATGATTTATAAAATGAGTAAAACAATGTTTTCCCCCTGTAGAGGCAGTCTCAGAAAGTGTCAGTATTCCCTGCTTCCAGAGCCCCACTTTCCTACCTGGAAACCCACTACCTGTGACTTGGTATATTAGGAAATAGCAGAATATTGATCTGGAATAAAGACTACAGCAGAATTCACAAATAAATAAAATGTTTCTATATGGGAATTTTAAATACAATTTTTTTTCTTCTTCTTTGAAGATTTCATCCTGCAGCACAAGACATCCTGGACTGACTAGGTTGCCCTCAGTCTCACAGGGCTCCTCCTAACTCAACCTCCAGTGTGATGGCATCATGATAGGACTTTGATATTACACAGAGTTAACTCTGTTGTTCACTTCTGAGGCGAAAACCTGAAAGAAATCAACAGGAGAGAGGAATCATAATTCCTGGCCACTTGTTTCTATTGCTGCTGACCTGAAATGAGAACAAACACCACTCTGGGCAGGGCATTGTTTTGCAAAATAAGGTGGAAGCAGAAGAAAAAGATCCTGTAGCCCCAGGCTTTGTCCTTCAGCTGGCTCCAACCTGGCCCCACCCTACTTCATCCTTAGTTACTACCTCACAAACCAAGGATCTCTAGGAAATACCCTCAAAGACATTGTCAGCAGGGTGCTTTACTAAGCCCCTTGGCAGCCCTTAATCCAATCAATATGCCAGTCAAAATTAACCATCATATGCACTAAACAGAATCCAACTTTGAATAGAATTCTCACAACCAGAAATCACATTCACAAATAAGAAAAAAAAAATGAAGTGTCAAGATATATTTTTCACAGAAATGACTTACTTTAGATTTCAAACCAGTGATAAACAGCCTAGATGCTATTTAACATATCAAAGTAGACTTGGATTCCGGGCACTGCCAGAATCTCTCTACCTTACTGAGCCTGGCTATGTACTTCTCCCTCTACCCTGAACTCTTTAGCTCCTGCGCTGCCCTTTCACCAGAGGCTCTTCTTTTATAATCCAGATATTTGGTTACTAGCCCCTTTTGTAGGTTTGACCTTCTGACTTGTTTATCCCATCGCTCTTTCTTTCTTATCCTCTTCCCCAAATATCCCAGCTTGGTCTGGTCATGTCCACTCTGAACTCTCCCATGTGATTCTGCAGTTAGCAATGCACTCCCACATATCGATAATAAACTTTCTCCCACACCACACTTTTCTCCCCCACCATACCTACAATCAGTCATGTCTTTTCCTTTTTTATTTATTTATTTTTCATTCAACTTAGAAATATATGGACTTTTCAAAAGAAAAAGAACATTTTACAGGACTAGTCAGGTAACTGTCCCAAACAGAATATGGTTAAGAAAAATGAGAATTTTTTTTATTAGAATGTTTTTATTAGTTTCTGTAACCATGAAACTTTTGTGTGTGTGTATGTATGTGTATATATATATATATGAACGGCTACGTGTTCATGTGGGTGCACTTGTAGGTGTGTGTGTAGCAGTCTATCTTGTCTCTTTTAAAATGGTTTCTCATTAGCCTAGTGTGTTATGGCTGTCTCCACATCTCCAGTGCTGGGATTACAGGAGTTTGCCTGGATACACAACACCCATACTTTTTATATGAGCTTCAGAGATCAAATTTAACTTCATACTTACATGGCAATCACTGAAGGACAGTCTATCCCCCTGGCCCATGCAGCTATTCATGTTCTATGTTTAACAAAGAGAAACATAAAAAAACATTCCACTATAAATGGTTTCTAAGCTTTCCCCACTAAAAGCAGCAGTCTTGAAGCTGGTGAGGGAAATCCACCATTCAAAATCATTTTTTTTTCTTAAATTAAAATGTTAGCATTACCACAAGTATTGTTTGTCTTATCACTTACCATTGTCTTAATTAGTCTATCCTTATAAAATTAATTATGGAAATACCCGCTTACTTTTCTTCCAAATGTAACATCTTTAAAAGTCAATTCAAAATGAATAGTATCACCACTGGCCCTTGCATCTTGTTCATACTTAATAGCTTTGCACTGAAAACTATATAGAGGGGCTGGAGAGATGGCTCAGGGGTTAAGAGCACTGGCTGCTCTTCCAGAGGTCCTGAGTTCAATTCCCAGCAACCACATGGTGGCTTATAACCACTATAATGAGATCTGGTGCCCTCTTCTGGAATACCGTATACATAATAAATACATTAAAAAAAAGAATAAGTTCTAAAAAAAAAGAGAAAAAGAAAACTATATAGAAAAATACAACTTAAAAATGTGAGCACATAGTATTTTGAAAGTTACATGCTGCCTCCTTTTCCACCTCTATTACTCAAGATGCTACTAGACAGGGATAGTTAAACACAAGGCAATGTTAATGAGAGTTGAAATAATATAGACAATTTAAAATGTGTGATGTTTAATCTTTAATTTATATACTTATTGTAATTGTGTGTATATGATGTAAGTGCTGTGATATATCTCTGAAATTATACAACTGTTTGCATTGTATTTTCTCCTCTCAACTTTGTATGAAAGAAGAGCTTGAACTTGTCATTGGGCTTCTGCTGCACATGCTTTACCCACTGAGCCATCTCACCAACATTCATAGTCTAATAATATGCTGTGTTGTATTGATATCATTTAGGAAAAGAGAAAACGAATTTTCTTTAAGCATAGCCATGTTAAATTTCGGGGTATTTTTTTTTAACTTATCTAAGGATACAGAGAGACTCAGAAAATCCTGTGATCAATGTCATCTACTCAACAATAACGAGAAACACTAGGACTTACTGTTTATCTTTATTTTGAAAGATTATTATCTAGGAAATCATGATGTAATTTGTACATCCTGTTTTTTTTCTTTTTCCAAGATGAATTGGTACCTTTAGTGTATGAGCAAGTTTCTGATATAGGATTCTTTGACTTGAAAAAAAAATTAAAAATTCTTTCTCAGTCCCTGATTGAAAGGTAGTTGTGGATACAAAGTGAATAAATTGTAATACATAAATATATAAATAAAATACAATATAAAATAATAATAAAAAAGAAAGGTAGTTGTAATCATGTTACTGTAGTACTCTCCTTGTCTGTGGTCCATCAGCTGTAGTCTAAAATGATTAGAATGAAAATCTACAAATAAATTCTTTATGGTGTACAAATAATGCTTGCAATCTAAAAAGCTCATTGTTCCAGTCACCGTCAAAGCTATTCCTTGGTCCCATGTCCCCATATTGGACATACTAAATGCCTGCCCAATAGGCAGTTAGCAGCCATTTTGAGGATCAGATTGACTGTCAAGTTTAAGTCCAAGGACCCTTATTTCACTTAATAATGACCTCAAAGCACAAACTAGTGGGACCAGCAACTGAACTATGCCAACTGCTTCTGACAAGTTGCAAGTACAAGTTCTCCAATTAAGAAAGAAATATAAATAATTGCATGCTGTGATTGATGAGTTACATGTAGCATGAGTCTGCTCAAGAATTTCGGAAGAAAAAAAGGCAGTAGTGTTGGGTTTGCTATCACACTCAGACTACAACATATCAGCCACAATGCCTGATAGATAAACGGCCCACCTCACTTCATCTCAATCTGAAGGCTGTGTCATATCTTAAACCATCAAAAGAATGGTGGAAGAGGGCAGTAAAAATAATGTCTGAGAGACACAGACCTTATTTGCATGAATGCATGAAGTTTAAATTGTTCTATTTTACCATTTATTATTGTTATTAACTTTGTAATTAAGCTAATTAGTAAATTAAACTTTATTCTAAATATGTATGCTTAAGAAAATATAATCACAGTATGTATGGGCGTGTTTTTACCAATGGCTTCAGGAATTGAGTTTTGGAATGTTTCCATGAGTACAAAAAAAGATTATTCTTATAAAAAATGTTGTAAATAATAAGTTTCTTATCAAAAAATAATAAGATAATAAAAAATAATAAGATCAAATAATAAGATTCTTTTCTCTCTCTAAATATTTTACCATTTCTGTTTAAATTCAAATGGATACTCAAAGTAATTTATAACAATGGTTGCCTTTTCTCAAAAGTATGCATTTCACATGTGTTTTTTTAATAGTCTAAACACTGAACAATATAAATCTTCATTAAGAAAATGATCCCTGATAGTTACCATTCAACAGCACACATGGGGGAATCACAACTTAAATCTTCAGGAATAGTAAAGCTGAGATGATTGATTATTTATGTTAATGGCAATATTCTCCGGTCACTAATTACCATTTCATTACAAAAAGTGCCATGATGCAGCCTGCAGCGTGTATATACCCAGCTTGCTAGACAATTAGCATTATGAACAGCAACATGTCAGAACACAGCTTTTTTAAGGTGACTAAAATTGCTAGAAAAATATCACATATAGTCCTTTAGAGATTTCTCATAGACTTTTAATGTAAATTTTGATGGGCTATTACATTTTATTAATGGTGCTTGAGTACTTAAAGAAGACAACTATACACTGTACTTAGTGCTGGGCAAATTGCCTGGATGTACGTCATATATTACTGTTACTTTAATGAATAGTGTTATGGCAATTAGAAGACTGGTGGCATAGAAAATGTAGGTAGATGTATTTTAAGTCCTTGAGCTAAGTGACATTGCTCAGAATGTACTACAAAGTTGTAATATACAACCATGATTTAAAAACAAAATTTGTGAAGATGCATAGTATAATTATAGTGCATTTTTTAAATAAGATGTATTCTGCTAGACAGGCACGATGTCTCAGCACTTGAGAGGCAGACACATGGGGATTTCTGGATTTGAGGCCAGCCTGGTCTAAAGAGCTAATTTCAGAACAGCCAGGCCTACATAGAAAAACCTGTCCACAAAAAAACAAACAAGCAAAAGATGTATCCTACCTATCAACTCACTGATGGATAGGCAACATGCAATACAACCATAACACCGACACCAGTGGATATTGAATGAAAAGTTCCTGTGATAAATTAGTTTACAGACCATTGACTCTATTTAAATGTGATATTCAATTGTTGAACTGCAACTAATTTGTTTATTCAAAGAATATATTTAGAAGACTTAGGTAGGTTCCAATATTGTAATATATAGAAAGGCCTAATATAATTTCAAATGATATTTTATATATCCCAGAAAAAAGCAGAATCTGGAATTATACTTCTTGCTTTGAAGATTTATTTTCAGTAAGTTTGTGGTCTTATGTTCCATATTCTATGCATATTTTCTGCTCAGTGATGTGTCTCAATACATAGATTTGGAAAACTGGAACCAAGAAGGTAAGTCTCTTCCCAAACACTAATATTTGTATAAATTTTTTATTAATTTTTGAAATCTATGTAGTTTTACCTAGTGAAATACTATTTTGTAAACATAAATATTTAAGTTTTTTATTTTAGAAGATCTGAAATTAAAACAACAAACTTTGAGGTTTTTAAAGTCAAATTTATTTTAAGTAAGGACAATTGCTTTCTTCATTTTTTAGGGTTTTGGTTTATTAGTACCTAAGCTTCACGTATAAAGAATTGAAATGTTTATATTAACTATAAATCTGTCTTTATTCCTATTGAAACACAAACTCACTAGTAATAACTTTGAGTATAAAAGATGGGGAATGAGAGGAAGCTTAGAGCAGAAGAAACTGCATCATTAAGAATGACGCTGCATTCCCAGAAGGTGACTGTGGAGCCTTCCCCTTAGCTTGACTAAATTCTTCATTAAATTCTTCCTTCCAGTAGGTTCCTGAAACAATGTGAAACATTTGATGCTTCTAAAGTTCTAGAGATGAAAAGCAAGCTCTGTGCTGGTAGCATTTACAAGCAAAACAAAGGTTTAGGTTCTCTTCAAAACAATGCAATTGAAAACAAATTTAGGGGCCTGTGAGAGCAAGCTAAGCATCTGAAGCCACTTCTGCCAAACCAGATAAGCTCACTAGATTCTCCTGACCCTCCGAATCCACACAGTGGAAGGACCCTGGCTTGTGTCACTTTTTCTTTTCTTTTCTTCTCTTCTGTCTCTTCTCTTCTCTTCTCTTCTCTTCTCTTCTCTTCTCTTCTCTTCTCTTCTCTTCTCTTCTCTTCTCTTCTCTTCTCTTCTCTTCTCTTCTCTTCTCTTCTCTTCTCTTCTCTTCTCTTCTCTTCTCTCCTCTCCTCTCCTCTTTGTCTTTCTTTCACACACACACACACATTTCTTTTTTGGTGCTGAGGATAGTGAGGATCCCAGTGTTAGTAATCAAGCATTTCCACTGGTCTGCCCACAGGGCCGTAGTGACAGCAGGACACTTCATCACAAAGTACCAAGATGTGACCCATGAGCTGAGTGCCCCACCTATGCACATGTGTCATATCCCCTTATTAAAAAGCCAGTGCCCCCCCCCTCCTGCTCCTTTTCTCTTCTACCCTCACTCAGAGGCAACCTTCATATCACCCCATCCCTCAAAAAATGTCTTGCTTTAGATCTGTTACATGGTGTGATTTTGTGCCACCCCTTGGCTCCAACCAGTTAAGGTATCTTCAGCTGTTAAATCATTACACCCAGACTTCTCACATTCCTAAACATATGCTGTACTCCTGGGACTGAAATATAGGCCTCGACCAAATTTGAATTTCTTAAAATTTTATTAAATTAATGCACTTGACTGTACTGTTTCTGAAGGGCCCAAGCAGCTGCACTTCAGGCTTCAGGCTGTCAGTTCCCTCAACACTGGCAAGAGTTGCAATTTAAAATGTCTAAATTGGTATAATAATTTTATAGACAGTGATAACTTAAAACTGGAATTTTGAAGAATAACAATATAGAACAATCTTTAAGTACAAAGGTAAGAGGGGAGGAATCCTGATTTTTTTCCCCTTAACTTAAATCCTAAAAGATGTTTTGGGGTCTGGGTACCATAGTGCATGTGTGGAGGTCAGAGGACAGCTTTCAAAAGACACTTCTGTGCTTACACCAGTGGACTTCAGGGATGAAACTTGCATGGACAGGCTTGATAGCAGACAGCTTTATCTACCAATTAATTTTGCCAGCCCCATTTCTTTCAAACCACAGAAACAGACCATAAGTCTGTTCTTATATTCCTGTTATTTTGGTCCCTCTTTCTCTCTGAGAATACTTCAACCTATCTGTTCTTATGAACTACAGAGCTTTCACTTCTTTTATAAGGTGCTTCTCTCTCTTTTCATCTCTAATCTTTTAATGGGCCCCCAGTCAAAAGAACTAGCTATGTACATGTGTCAGTGGAGTCTGTAATAGTGCAAATTTCTCAAACACAGGATAACTGAGATTTTTATCTCAGTATTTATTGTAGGGATATGTCATACACCTAATAGGTACTTGCCAGCATATCTGAAGGTGTTTAAAATAACCCCATGAAAAAAGTCATTCAGCACTAATAATCTCCAGCGTGGAAAGAATAAACTCTGGTGTGAAAATGGAGGTTGATTTATATTAGAAACACAGCTTTGACCATAGGTGACCCACACTGTTTTTCACAAGCAATACTATGGTCACATTATCTCCATGATGTGGTTGTCATGTCTCTTGGCACTAATATGTAAATTAGTTTAGAGTCAGATGCACTCAAATAATAGTTACTAAGCTAAATAATTCAGCACAGTGGTTAAGAATCATATGGTCAAAGCACACAAATGTGTGATGAAGAATGAACAGTTCTTCACACTATTTTAAAACATAGTTATCTGCAGTTAAAGTTATATTTTGGAAATACATCAATATATAAAGAAACCTTTACAGTGAAAGAAACTGTGTTCACTTTTCATCTGACCTAATTGTGTGTTGAAACTGTGACTACATATGATGAAATTTGCGACATTTGAGTATGGGATCTTCGGGATGTGAGGGATTCCAGTTAAGGTCATAAAAAATGTGGTCATGACAGGATTAGAAGAATCACTGGGCATCTTGCTGTCCTAAACAAAAAGAGTTCTCACCAGGAATCAGCTCAAACTTGCAGCAATCTGAATTTGTTTCAAATATTGGTGGCTGAACTCAGGGTGTTGTATTTGTTAGGCACATACTTACCACTACAGTCCCAGCCTTTACATCTAATTCTTGAACTTGGACTGTCCAATTGCTAGAATTCAGATGTAATACATTTCTATCACCTAAGTTAATCACTCCATGGCATCTCACTGTGGTTTCATATCTGAAGGTACTCTCACTTTCAGTAACTCACTTTCAGTAATTTACTTTATGGTTGTTTTTATTGTATATTTGGTTATTCCATTATAATGCATATATCTAAGGGTTTTTTTAAGGAATTTTTGTTTTCACAAGTAGCATGTAAATATAAATTCTTTCTGTACTTCTTAATGCACATGTGACTTGATATAAGTGCACCCACAAAGCAAATTTCTCAAGGTATGAATGCTTTAATGTATCAGTACTATGAATAAGACAGCTCATAGCATTATCTGCTAACCAGATAACCTTGAGCAACTAATTTAGGCTGGCCAGTCTCCACTGGATCCTCTAGAATAATGTTAATGATCCTTCTCCCAGGGGATTTCTGTGAGAATTGTGTGCAAAACATTTTGTTGTTGTTTGTTTGTTTTGGTGTTTGGTTGATGGTTTGATTGTTTTTTTAAGACAGTAGTTCTCTTTGTAGCCATGGATGTCTGGAACTTACTGTGTAGATCAGGCTGGCCTGAAGTTCAGAGATAGCCTACCTCTGCCTCGAGAGTGCTGAGACTAAAGGTATGCAACACTTTTGTAAATTAGATATTAGAATGATTTATTAATATATTCCCTCACTTCTATTTTTTTAAATGGACTTACTTATTTTATTTTATATGTAAGAGTAGTTTGCTGTATGTAGACCATGGGCTTGCTTGGTCTCTGAAAGGGTCAGAAGGTATTGGTTCCCCTAGAGCTAAATGTATAAAAGGCTGTGAGGCACCATGTGGGTGCTATGACTAGAAACTGAGTCCTCTGCAAGAGTAACAAGTAATCTTATCTATTGAACCATCTGTAGCTGCTAATTCATCCATTATTATTATTAATATGGATAATGCTGTCGGGTCTAGCTGAGAGACTACCTTTAAGTATTTAAAACACTTCAAATATGGAAGGCTCTATTTTGGAATCTTGTTTTCTGTGTACTTAAAAGATTCTTTAGTAGTTGTTGTTCTATTAAAATGTTTAGTTTCTCTGAGAACTGACAGTATACAATCCATTTCTTCTTGATTGCATATACATGTATAATATATATAATTTATGATATATATAGCTAAAAAGAGAGGCATCATACCAGAGATGATTACACACACACACACACACACACACACACACATATATATCTTGCTTTTTATTTTAATGTTTATTTTAATAAATATTGACATTTATGTTTGTGGTCTTATGGTAATTCTAAATAAATATTATTTGCTTTTAAAACATAATTATGATTATTGTGGTAGGTGGATTTTAAACTAGATGTCTACTTTTTTTCTTATTCACATGCCTTGTACTATTTATTGAAATGCTAACTTTAAGTGTTTAATATGTCATATATTTTTGAAATATGGTCTCAGACTATAAAATGAAAAAGTATGTTTGCATGTATTATTGAAACAGACTAAATAGTATTCTGGCACTCTGGTACATTATTCATTGGCAGAGTACCTGTCAAGGCCCCGAGTTCAATTCCCAACAATGGGAAATAAAAAAACATGTTTTATAGTAAGAAAACTCACAAGTAAGTTCAGTGGAGGGAAAAATATCAAATCACACTAGGAGTGAAGTTGGGAATTGTCCTCCAGAGTTGATAATATTTCCCCCATTGCATAGCTGAGAAGCAACCTTAGGCCTGGGCCCCTGACATATCTGTGGCAGGGTTAGGAGACGAACGAGAAGTAGAGTCACAATAGAAAACAACACTGACTTGAAGCAGTCCCAGAGCCCGGATTGCAGAGAACTGAGTGCCAACTCCTACTTTTGAACCTACACCTCTCTGTGTAAAAGGTGAGAGTAACAATGCAAAGATTTCAGTAACTGAAAATGAGAATGATTGAGCATGTCAGAAAGTTGTATGTATTTTGGAGATGGCTAAGTAGGGTACCAAAATACAATCAAAGAATACAAGTTTGGAAGTAATTACCATTGTTTAGAAAATAATCTGAATGTTAAACAATCTGTGGATGGAAAACAAACAAACATAAGAATAAACTAAATTTCCAGAAACAGCCACATTTCTTTTGAAGATTCAGAAAAACTGCTTGGATGGCTGTGATGGTAAAAAGCTGGAATATTGTGGAGCTGAAACTCAACTATCTTGGGCCATCTATTGGCGTCTATGCTGGCATTCTTTAGTCACCTCTGTGTGACCTAATATTCTTAGGGAGAAATATTTATAACATATTAAGAGACCATTAGCTTATACCAGCCAAAAGGTAAAAATGTCATCAGACATTATCGGAAACCTACAGCAAAATTTCCTTTGTTTTTCTGTAATCTGCCTACCTGTTCTTCCCACCATCAAAAACATGTTGTTCTATAACTTCAAAAAAAGTTTCTGAAAGTACTCCCACATTGGAATATGTGATTTAAGATAAGCTATTCTCCACATACTTTGACCAGAGCCACTTATATTTAGTATAAAACAACCTTTTCTTCTCTAAGCACTACTACTCATTTCTTTCCATTATTCTAATATAGTAATAGTATTTATCAATTATCTAAAATTAATATTATATGTGCATCATCTTACTCTCTCCATTAGAGTTTATATGCCAAAGGGTAGAACTTCCACCTTTTTCTTTATATTGAACTCTAAGCACCTAAAATAATGATTGATACGTGATAGTTCTTCAATCAGTATTTGTTAATTGAATTGCAAAGGAAGCTGCTAAAATTAAGGGGGTAATCTGAAAAAAAAATCCTCAGTAAAGAAAACTCTTAAGGGGCTGGAGAGATGGCTCAGAGGTTAAGAACACTTGCTGTTCTTCCAAAGGTCCTGAGTTCATTTCCCAGCAACCATACGGTGGCTCATAACCATCAATAGTAAGATCTGGCATGCAGGCAGAATGTTGTATAAATAATAAATAAATATGTCTTCTTTTTTTAAAAAAAGAAAACTCTTAAGAAAACTATTTCATTCTTTAAAAAGCATAATGATCTTGACTTTTTCATGGGACAGAAAGGTTTACTTAACAGAGTAATCAAGAGGGAAAATGGAGGAGTTCCATCTAGATAGGATTTTATTCTAGATCAATGGGAAGGTACTGGAGAGTTTTAACCAAGGGGATGATAAGGTTAGATTTACTTTCTTTTCTAAAATCATCCTGGAGCTGTTAGATGGCTCAGCATATAGAAAGAAGTACTTGCTACGAAAGCTTAATGACCTGTATTCAATCATCAGAAAACACAAGAAAGTGAAGGAGAGAACATCCACATAGCTCTCCTCTGTTCTCCCTTCTTGGGGGTTGGTGTGACACTGCTGTGTATTCAAATGTTAAATACTGGTCTCCAAGACCTGGTCTCAGTCCAGAGGAGTATACTGAATGATGTTGTAAAAATGTCCCTCAGTCCCAATATTCTCTGACTGGTTAAATAAAGCTGCTACCGGAGGTAAGGGGAGCTTCAGTTCCCAGGCTAGGGCTTTAGGACAAGGCTAAGGCAGGGGAAGCAAGAAAGAGAGAAGGAAGGTAGAAGATGGAGAAGGAGGACATATTCTGATGGAGGAAATCCATCCCAAACAGGACAACTTGCTGCTACGTGACTTAGGGAATACAGCTGGGAAGTAGCCAGACTAGCTCAGAAAATTAATTTAAATCATACCTACCCAGTTATTGTGCTAAAGCTGTTTAAGTAAATCTATAGGTCTAGCTTTATTAGGCCTAGCTGGGCCATAGAATAGCCTTCAAGAGTGAAATAAATATCCCACAACACTCCGTATGAGCTCTGTAGCATGTCACTCTCAATAAAATAAATGCAATTTTAAAAAAAAAGAACAAAAACAGGTTCTTTTAGTGTGTTTAAGGTGAGAATGGTTTTACATCCTCATTGGAAAACAAACAATAGAATAAACAAAAAGTTGTTGCCAGTCACATAATTAATTTTTTTTTTATTTGCAGTCAAAAGATATTTGAGGATCAGGGAGAAAACCATACCTGTTTCCTTGGGTTGAAAGTATAGGGTCTGGGCAACTGTAGAGTTGCTCTGAAGAAGGGGAAGTTAAGAAGCTACTTCAACTCAACCCATTAAAGAGGCAGATCTTCAGTGATGGGTAGCCCTATTCAGGAGTCAGGGATATTTGTAGATTCATTTTTATCACCGGAATCAACATGGAATTTTGGCATTTAGTGGACAGGATTGAAATTAAAAATGGTTTTAATTAAACCGTTAAAATGCATTGAAATTAAAAATGGTTTTACATGATTATTTGTATATCAGGAGATATTTATACTAATAAAAACTCACAATACTCAGTGGCTGGCTCCTTGATCACCTCTCCCTGGGGAGTGCAGCCTTGCCAGGCCACTTAGGAAGATGACACAGCCAGCCTTGGTGAGACCTGATAGGCTAGGGTCAGATGGAAGGGAAGGAGGACCTCCCCTATCAGGGGACTAGGGAAAGGTCATAGGGGGAGAGGAGGGAGGGTGGGTGGTACTGGGAGGAGATGAGGGAGGGGACTGCAGTGGGGATGCAAAGTGAATAAACTGTAACAAACAAACAAACAAATAAATAAAAAGATTGGCAATACAATTGTTGTCTAAGTATGGCGGTTTGAGTGAGAATGATCCCCAGAAGGTCACAGATTTTAATGTTTGGTCCCAAGGTGGTGGAAGTATTTGGGAAGGATTAGGATGGATAGCCTTGTTGGAGATGTGTTACCATGTCTTTGGGGTTCTGAAAGCCCATGCCATTCGCATGTCATCCTCCCTTCCTCTCCTCTGCTTGTGTATCAGGTGTGAGCTCTCAGCTACTTCTCCATTGCCATGCCTTCCTTTCTGCTGTCATACTCCCTGCCTTGATGTCTAAAGATCCTCACACTCTGAAACTTTAAGCCTCTGAGAAACACAGTCTTCTACACGTTGTCTTGGTTATGGTATCTTAGTATCAAAATAGGAAAAGAGCTAAGACTGTGAGCATAAAGGAAGAAACTAAGTTATAAAATAAACATTAACTTTCAGGGATGCATTTGTATTTTCTTATATACAACACTAACTTCATACCCACACATCTATGCTTTCAGATATTTCATACTTTCTTTGCAAGGAATTTTTTTTCAATTCTATGAAATGAATATAAACTAGGCAGGTGATTACTTACCTTTAACACTAGTTCATCAGTTTTTTATATAATTAAAAGTACGCAACTGTTTCTCTAAACTTGCTTGTGCTCAAACCATAATTATGTTTGTATTTGAAATAATTTTCTTTCTTTTTTTTCATTTATATTACAATTAGGGTATCATATTCAATGGGCTACTTTTTAAAAAAAAGCTTATTAAATATAATAAACCTTATAAAACCTTGTAAAAAGTTTATTTTGAATAGTTCTCAAAAATGAAAGTTATTTTCTTCTTCTTCCTCTTCTTATACTTCCTCTTCCTCCTTGTTCTCTTCTTTCCGCTCCTCCTCCTTCACCTCCTCCTCCTCCTTATTCTGCAGTTTGGAGATCTTATTTTGTTTTAGTTGAAAAGATTCCTATAATAAATTCTGAACATGGTTTTCTCTCCCCCACAATGTCCCATATCCTACCCACTTCCTCACCCCATTCCTACCCACATAAGATGTGAGTTTTAACTAGTCTCTTCTGTAAAGAGAGGAAAGTAGAAGTAGGTAGGGGAAAATTCAGTGAAATGGCTCTAATTGATACAGGTGGCTTCTTACGCTGCTGTCTCCTGCCTCCAGTTACTCTTGCTGTAGTCGGCTGTTACCTCCTTCCTTAGGTATCTTTATCCAAGGTTGGTCACAGTCCTGGCCTCTTTTGAGAAGTTGGTACGTCTAGTTTGATTATTTGCTCAGTTAACATTATGTGACTAAGCTGACCTTGCATTCAAGATGTTCCTGTCACAACTTTGAAATGTAGGCTATTCCACAAATGCCAGTTTAACTTTTTTCCCTTTTTTTCTCCCCCAGTGTTTGATAGCAAAACCACAGCATACCATGTGATAATCAAGAGTTCTACCACTAAGCTACAACATCCTTATGGGTGGTTAGTTATACGGTAAAATTGCCACAACCTAAAATCATCTAGGAAAAAAGCCTCTATGAAGGCATGTCTGCCAGGTTTGTCTTGATTGTTATTTAATGTGGAAAGTACCAACACACTCTAGGTGACACCATTCTCTGTGCTTAGAGACTTATCTGAACTGTAAAAGTGAGACATAGCAAACATTCGTTTCTCTCTGCTCTTGACTTTAGATTAGATATGACTGGCTGTCTTTGGGTTTCTATTTCTGTGATGAAACACCAGAACAAAAAGCAAGTTATCCAGGAAAAGGTTTGTTTGACTAACACTTGTATATCACTATTGATGATTGAAAGAAGTCAGGACAGGATCTCTAACAGGGTAGGAACCTGAAGGCAGGAGTTGGTGCAGAGGTCATGGAGGGGTGCTGCTTACTAGCTTGCTCCCAGTGGCTTCCTCAGCCTACTTTCTGATAGAAACAAGTGCTGTTATTTCACCACCATCCCAGGTGTGGTCCCACCCACAATAGGCTGGGCTCTCTTCCATCAATCAGTAATTAAGAAAATGACCTACAGAGTTGCCTGCATGTTGAACTTATGGAGGCATTTTCTTAATTGAGATTACCTCCTCTCACATGACTTCAGCTTATGTCAAGTTGACGTAAAATTAGGCAGCACTCTAGCTATTTAAAGTTACTGCCTTAACTTCTCTAAAATGATAGAGTGCAATCTGGAATTCTAATCCAAAATTTCTTTGATAGTGCCTGTTTTGGGGTTGGTTTGTTGTTGTTTTATCATAGCAGCACAAATTAAACTAACCAACCTCAAACTTTCACTTGCATTTTTGCACTGTGATTTGCATACTGCATTCCTGTATTACCAGTGTATATCTAATCCCAGTTGTATTCCAAAGCCCAGGATCGATCATATCATCTGCATATCATCTGCAAATAGTGATACTTTGACTTCTTCCTTTCTGATTTGTATACCCTTGATCTCCTTCAATTATTTTATTGCTCTAGCAAGGACTTCAAGAACTATGTTAAAGATATATGGAGAGAGTGGGCAGCCTTGCCTTGTCCCTGATTTCAATGGGATTGATTTAAGTTTCTCTCTGTTTAGTTTGATGTCAGCTATAGGCTTGCTGTATATTGCCTTTACTATGTTTAGGTATGTGCCTTGTATTCCTGATCTCTCCAATACTTTAAACATGAATGGATGTTGGATTTTGTCAAATGCTTTTTCAGCATCTAAGGAGATTATCATGTGTTTTTTTTTTCTTTCAGTTTGTTAATATGGTGGATCACATTGATGGATTTCCGTATATTGAACCACCCCTGCATAACTGGGATGAAGCCTACACGGTCATATTGCATGATATCTTTTATGTGTTCTTGTATTCAGTTTGCAAGTATTTTGTTGAGTATTTTTGCATCAATGTTCATAAGTGAGATTGGCCTGAAATTCTCTTTTTTTGTTGGGTCTTTGTGAGGTTTAGGTACCAAAGTGACTGTGACTTCATAGAACGAGTTTGGTAGTGTTCCTTCTGTTTCTATTTTGTAGAATAGTTTGAAAAGAATTGAAGTTAGCTCTTCTTTGAAGGTCTGGTAGAATTCTGTGCTGAAACCATCTGGTCCTGGGCTTTTTGTTGGATGGGAGACTTTTGATGACGGCCTCTATTTCCTTAGGGGATATAGGACTATTTAATTGATTTACCTGGTCTTGATTCAGCTTTGGTAAGTGGAATCGATCAAGAAAATTGTCTATTTCATTTATATTTTCAAATTTTGTGGCATACAGACTTTTGAAGTAAGTCCTAATGATTGTTTGGATTTCTTCAGTGTCTGTTGTTATGTCCCCCTTTTCATTTCTGATTTTGCTGATTTCAATAGTGTCTCTCTGCCTTTTAGTAAGTTTGGCTAAGGGTTTGTCTATCTTGTTGATTTTCTCAAAGAAGGAGCTCTTGGTTTCATTGATTTTTTGAATTGTTTTATTTGTTTCTAATTGATTGATTTCTGCCCTGAGTTTGATTTTTTCCAGCTGCTACCCCTCTTTGGTGTGTCTGCTTCTTTGCTTTTTTTTTTCTTTCTTTCTAGGGCTTTTAGGTGAACCATTAAGTTGCTTGAATGAGATATTTCAAATTTCTTCTTGAAGACACTTAGTGCTATGAACTTTCCTCTTAGCACTGCTTTCATCATGTCCCATAAGTTTGGGTATGTGTGCCTTCATTTTCATTGAATTCTAGGAAGACTTTAATTTCTTTCTTTATTTCTTCCCTGACCCAGTTGTCACTGAGTAGCAAGTTGTTCAGTTTCCTATGTGTGTAGGCTTTTTGTTATTTTGTTGTTGTCGTTGAGATCCAGCTTTAGTCCATGGTAGTCAGATAGGATACATGGGATTATTTCAGTCTTTTTGTATCTGTTGAGACTTGTTTTGTGGCCAACTATATGGTCTATTTTGGAGAAGGTTCCATGTGGTGCTAAGAAGAAGGTAAATTCTTTTGTGTTTGGGTGAAAGGTTCTGTAGATATCTGTTAGGTCCACTTGATTCATGACCTCTGTTAGAGACATTGTTTCTTTGTTTAATTTTTGTTTTGTTGACCTGTCCTTTGTTTAGAGTGGGGTATTGAAGTCTCCCACTATTAATGTGTGGGGATCTATGTGTGGTTTCAGTTTTATTAATGTTTCTTTTACAAATGTGGGTTCTCTTGTATTTGGGGCATAGATGTTCAGAATTGTGGTGTCTTCTTGGTGGAGTTTTCCTTTGATGAGTATAAAGTGTCCTTCCCCATCTCTTTTGATTAATTTTGGTTGAAAATCTATTTTATTAGATAGTAGAATGGCTATTCCTGCTTGCTTTTGGGTCCATTTGCTTGGAAAACCATCTTCCAGCTCTTTACTCTCAGCTAATGTCTATCTTTGTGACTTAGGTGTGTTTCTTGTATGCAACAGATCATTTGGTTTTGTTTATTTGTCCATTCTGTTAGTCTGTATCTTTTTATTGGAGAGTTGAGTCCATTGATGTTAAGGGAGATTAATGACTAGTGGCTGTTAGATGCTTTTATTTTGCTGTTGGCTGTGGTAGTGTGTTTGTGTACTTGGCTACTTTTAGTTTTGCTGTGGCGAGGTTATTTGTTTCCTGTGTTTTCCTGAATGTAGTTAGTTTTCTTGGGTTCTGTTTTTCCTTCTAGTATCTTCTGTAATGCTGGATTTGTGGGTAGGTATTGTTTGAATTTGTTTTTGTCATTGAATATCTTTCTTTCTCCATCTATGATGACTGAGAGTTTTGATGGATATATTGGGCTGGGCTGACATCTGTGTTCTCTTAGGGCCAGCATAATATCCGTCCAGTCTCTTCTTGCTTTCATAGTCTCTGTTGAGAAGTCCGGTGTGATTCTGATGGGTTTGCCATTATATGTTACTTGGCCTTTTTCCTCACAGCTTTTAGTATTGTTCTTTGTTCTGTATACCTACTGTTTTGATTATTATGTGGCAGGAGGATTTTCTTTTCTGGTCTAATTTATTAGGTGTTCTGTAGGCCTCTTGTATTCTTATAGGCCTCTCCTTTAAGTTGGGGAAATTTTCTTCTATGATTTTGTTGATATTTTCTGGGCCTTGGAGGAGGAAGCTCCTTTTTCCTCTATTCCTATTATTCTTAGGTTTTGTCTTTTCATGTTGTCTTGGATTTCTTGGATGGTCTGTGTCAGGAATTTTTTGGATTTAACATTTTCTTTGACGGATACATCGATTTCTTCCATTGTATCTTCCACACCTGAGATTCTTTCTTCCATCTCTTGTAGTCTGTTGGTTATGCTTACCTCTGTAGTTACTGTTTTCTTCCCTAAATTCTTCCTCTCCAGGATTTCCTCCGTTTGTGTTTTCTTTAATTTTTCCAAATCTATCTTCAGATCTTGAGTTGTTTTATTTCCTTCACCTGTCTGATTGTATTTTCATGTTTTTCTTTTAGTTCCTTCAACTGTTTGTTTGAAAATTCCTCTGTTTCTTTTATTTCTTTCAGTGATTTAATTATTTCTTCTCTGAAGGCAACAAACTGTTTGGCTGCATCTTCTTGTATTTCTTCATGGATGGCCATAATCTGTTTGATTTTATCTTCCTCTAATTCTTTACATATTTTGTTTGTTTCCTCTAATATCCTCTTCATCAGGAGTCATCTTCTTGAATTTCAATTATGCTGGGGTATCCAGGACTGCTCATCCCTGGATGACTGGGTTCTGGAGATGCCATATTGCTCTGGCTTTTGTTGGTTGAGCTTGTACGCTGGCCTCTAGCCATTGGGCTATTTTAGATGTTGGCTGTTAGTTTCTGGTGCTTCCTGAAATCCTGGGATAGGGAGAATCCCCTTGGCAGGAAGACGATTTTTTCCTGAAGGAGGCCTCCTCTGCTTTTTGTGTATGGTCACTGTATGGCCAGTGTTTCTCAGGAATTGTGGCTGCTCATCTTAGGCCTATAGACCTGAGTGGTAGCTGTGGTCTTTGTTAGTCAGGAGGGCTCTCCTCTCACCCACAGAAGTCCTGGAGACAGCTGCCCTGCTGCTGGGTTTCTCCTTCTGAATTTAGTGAGCTCCTGCTGTTTTTCAGGTAGAGCCCTCTTGAAGAACCTGCTGATTCCTTAGCTGTGGGGTTTTCTCCCAACAGGGAAACTCAGTCTGATACCCTGGGGCACACAGTTATGTCTGGGAAGGTGAGTCGAATGCACAGCAAGTCTCTGGGCCAGAGGCTGAGTGCTCCGCTCTGGGCTGTAATTGTGTACCTCAGTCTGGGATGGTGGTTGGGGGTGCCGCTCTGGTCCATAAGCTGTGCACCCCGATCTGAGCTGGTAGCTATGAGCCCCTTCTGAGCCGGAGAGTGTGCACTCCTCTCTGGGCAGGCAACTAAGGGCTCCGCTCTGGGTCGGAGGCTGTGCGCCCTGGTCCGGGATGGTGGCTGGGGGCACGGCTCTGGGCCAGAGGCTGTGTGTTCCTCTCTGGGCCATCAACTGAGGTCTTCGCTCTAGGTCAGAGGCTGTGTGTCCTCGTCCGGGATGGCAGCTGGGGCACCCCAGGAGGCTGTGCACTCTGATCTAGGCCCCAGGCTGTGCACCCACCAGTCCCCAGGACCTTTTCCAGGCATTGACTGGGTAACCTGAGGTCTGTCCCAATTGATTTCCACACCGTAGGATTTCCTCTTACCTGGCAATCACAAATGCTGATGTTTCATATCCCAGAGTTCAGTCTCCTGGTCTCTGTGCCGACACTGCTGTCCTGCTCCTCAGTACAGTGTCCTTCCGGTGCTGCCATCTTGGATTCCTTCCCATGATTTACTTCTTAATTTCCCATAATTATTCATAAGCATATTTCTGCCAGTATGTTTGTTTCATTCATATTTTTCTTAATTATACAAATTGATTTTCTCTCACTTTTTAATTAGCTTAAATCTGTAGGTATTTTAGTCTCAAATGGCTTATGAGAATAGGAAAAAGGAATACCATGTTAAATAAAATCACTAAGCAATCCACAAATCCTAATATCAGGCAAAGTTTGAACCTACTCCTCCTATATGCAAAGGCACTCAACATTGAGCAACAGCTAGGTAAGGCTTTTAGGTCATTGTCTTCTTCAAACATTAAAAAAGCACTATGTCAGATGTGTCCGAAGAAAGTGAACTGTAACAAACAGTAGCTCCGCACAACTGCAAAAGCTGGTAACCAGCAAATTGACACTGATCGCTAGCTGAACATCCTTTCTAAGCATAAACTAGTTTATATATATATATATATATATATATATATATATATATATATATATATATATATATATATCAACCTCAAATATATATATATATAATAGAAAATTGCTTCTAAAACATAATTAAAGAAAAGAAAGAATGGTAGTTGATGCTATTTACAGCTTCTAGCTCTTACGTTTGAAGGCAGTAACCACTGTATTTGCTATTTCTGGTAGTTAAGAATAGAAAGTTGGCAAGATTGTCTTTAGAAATGAGAAGGATTGGAAGTTCAGTCATCAGCTGGACAGAGCTTCAAAGATGTTAATGGCTTCTTTAGTCACTATATACAAAATATAAATCACAACTGAGCAAGTGAACACCTCCCTTGCAAGAGAACAGAGAAGCACAGATGAGCCTGTATCCCAATGGCAGAACACAGAAAATATATCTAACACTATCACAGCTATGTGGAAAGAGCTATTTAAATTTTTCAGAAAAGCTTTTCAGCATAAAACTGTAAATTGACTTAAGCAGTTCTGGTCAGTTCAAATGCATTTGTGTATTCTTCCTGTACTGTCTCTTCCTGGTTTTGCTCAGATGTCACTGTCTTTAGTAAGGCCTCAAATCATCTTCTCTGCCATGATTTCTTCATCTCCTTGCTCTGCTCTCCACCCTTCCCTCAACTTTTAACAATGACATCATTTACTAGTTTATTTTCTACTTTCTACATTACTGGACAAGCTTTATGAAGTCATTGTTTTTCTCTTCATATACACCATTGGCTCACAGGTGGAGCAAGCAATATCACAGAGCTCTTGGAGAAGTAAAAGACAATGAATGGTTCACAATAAAAATGCTGCTAGAAGTAAGGGCTCAAAATCTATCAGTTATACTCTTTTCTAAGAGTTTATCTCAAAAAGAGACAGAACCTGTTTCCATAAGCATGTACCACAAGCAAAATATAAGATTTAGCCTATGTTCCATCAACTACCCATGGTAAGGTATTTCATGTCATTTGACTGTCAACCCTCACAGCATAAGTACCTGAATGGTATTTTCCTAAAAATGAATAATCTCTGCTAATAGTTTAAAGTTGTGAGATCTTAAATAAATGTACTAATCATCTTTAAAATTGAAATGTCTGGGATAAAGGGTTAATATTTCACTTATAAGTGGATATTAGCCATATAATATAGGATAAACATACTAAAATCTATTGTGCTAAAGAAGCTAAACAACAAGGAGGACCCTAGGGAATAGTCTTAATCCTCATTCAGAAGGGCAAACAGGATATACATTGGGAGTAGGAGAAGACAAGGAACAGGACAGGAGCCTTTCACAGGGGGCCTCTGAAAAACTTTACCAATCAGGGTATCAAAGCAGATGCTGAGATTCACGGCCAAATTTTGGCAGAGTGCAAGGAATCATATGAAAGAAGGGGAAGAGAGAAAGACCTAGAGGGAACAGGAACACCACAAGGAGACCAACAGAGCCAAAAAAAAAAAAAAAGTGGATTCAGGGACCCTGCAGAGATACCCCAACCAAGGACCATGCATGGAGAGGATTTAGAGTCCCTGCTCAGATGGAGCTCATGGGCAGCTCAGTCTCCATAGTAAGGGGAGCAGGGGCTATCTTTGACATGGAATCAGTGGCTAGCTCTTTGGTCACTTCCTCCTGGTGAGGTGGCCTAGTTAGGCCACAGAGAAAGAGGATCCAGACAGTCCTGATGAGACCTGATAGGCTAGAGTCAGTAGAGAAAGAGGACATCCTTTATCAGTGGACTAGGGGGGAGACATAAGAAGGTGGGTAGAGGGAGGGCAGGTGGACCAAGAGGAGATGAGGGAGGGGGATACAGCCAGTATACAAAATGAATAAACTGTAATAAAAATAACAGTAAAGAAAAAATTAAAAAGAATTAGAAGTGAGAAGTTTGCTGTCTTAACATGGGGTACTTACTCTCCCCTAAGCAAGTCCACATATTGAAGCCTAGGCTCATTTCTTATTTACTATTATGGAGAAAATATTTGGCTTTATTATCCTGACTTCCTGACCCCCTGCCTGATTTCATTAGGCATTTGAATATGTTCACAAAGAAATGAATGCCCTGTACAGTGTAACATACAAATGAGTTAATCAACTGCTGTGTAATAAATTTCCCCATAGATTAGCAATTTAACACAGTAAATGCTTCTTATCTCACATTATCTCTTGGGCCAGGGATTTAGAAACAACTGTGTGGATGGTTCTGCTTTGCAGATTCCTTTTCAGGCTGTTTTATGGCTGTTGATTTGTGCTTTAATCTACAGTTTCTGACCAGTCGAGAGCGCCTACTTTCAAGATGGATTACAGACAGGGCTGTGGGCTGAACATCTGTTTCTCTCTGCTTGCTCTTCTCCACAGGGTTTGTTGTGTATTCTCATAACAGGTGGCCTGGCTTTGCCAAAGTCAGCATCTCAAGAGAGAGGGCAAGCAGGAAGCCCCATACAGTTTATGCTTGTCTCAGTGTCGTAAATCAGCACTTCTGCTCCATCCTGTTTATTGTCAGTAAATCCAATCCACACAGAAAAACTAAGCCATATTTGTAGTGTTGTGTGTATTTGCATCCTTTTCTGTGTGCACATGGAGGGCAGAAGTTAACTTCAAGTATCATTCCTCAGGAGCTGTCCATCAGATTTTTTGAAACAGCATCTCTCACTGACCCAGGACCTATCAAACAGATTAGTTTGGGTAGCCAGCATGTGCCAGAAATCTGTTTGGCCTCTATTCTCTACCACTTGATTACAAGTATAAGCCACTGTGCCAAGCATGTTGCTTGGGTATTAAGGACTTTTATTTAGTCCCCATGCCTATATGACAAGCAGTTTAGCAATTGAGCCTTCCTCCCAGTCATTCCTTCTACTTCTTACAAAGAGAAATGTCAAGCCATCCATGCAAATATTTGCAAGTTTTTCTAACTATTGATATATGTCACATTGGTTTGCAGTCCCATCAGATAATGGCACTGTGCTGATTTGGGCAGTACCAGATATTCCATATTTCCAATCTCTCTCCAGTTTATGTGTGTTCCTTATTCTAAGTTAAACTGAGATACCCCAATGGTTGTAGTACACAAGGTTTGAAAGTTTAAAATTGGTAAAAACAAAACAAAAAACTGTCTGAAAACAGTTTATTCTCAGCTTGAGGAAAACCACTCTTAAATTTAGTTAAAAACAAACGCCAGTCAGTTATTTCCTGTCTATTGGGGAGCTAGTGTGAGCTGGTCTACATGTGTCCCTTTGCAACAAGACAGCCTCTTGGTTCTCAGGATATGTAATATCAGTATCACTGTGGGGAAATTTCTGTTTAAACATTCTCAGTAATGTTATCCACTGGACCACAGTGAAGCTACTGCCTCAGTTTTTTTTTTTCCCTTATGGCTATAGCACTCATCCTCAGCAGGCAGCGGTCCATGCCATTGCTTGTTTCTTCCTTAAATTGTGGAGTACAGACTCTCAGGAAGGAGGAGAAGCCTGCCCAGTATGTAAGTCCGGAGCTTGCAAGAAAACTAGAAATGTCTACCGCACCGTTGTTTTTTTTTTTTTCCGCACTGTTGTTTAACTGTGTTCTTTACATTTTGGAACATGAGCTGGTAAAAAGCAGTTACTGTGCTGCTTGCAGAGATTTTAATGGCTCTCATTCACCTGATTTTAATCAAGCTATGTTGTCAGGGAAGAGTATTCAGACACAGCTATTCATTTGTTAAAGGTTTTCAGTCTTTCCCAAGTCTTGCTCTGGGAGGATCTATAGTGCTGACTCAATGGAGGCTTTGGTCATCCAAACATTTCTTTTATGCTGTCAGTGAACAAAATTATCATCCCTCATTTTTTGCCAAAATAGAGGACTTACTCCATTTTTTTTGAGAATGGATCCGCAGTATCAAGTTCTGCGGATTGCATTGTTTTCCTACTCAGAAAAGGGACAGTAATGTCAATAGGATAAGTGGAAACTACTTAAGTCTTTAATTTATCAAAAGGGCCACAATTTTGTAGAGTATCATACATGTTATAATATTATATGTGGTATATAACATAAAGACACATTGGGGGAGAAAAAAGTCGATTTTTGAAGTTTTTTTTTTTATAACATTTCATCTCATTTATTGGTTTCCTAAATGTTGTTTGGTAATTTGGTTTGATTTTGTAGATTATACAGGAATTAAGTTTTGAGTACAGTGTGAATGATAATTTTGAGATTTCCAGTTTTCATATTTGAGTTTCAATGTATGTGAAAGTATACATGAAAGAACATTTCATTGTTGCTTTGACAATGCTAAGTCATATCAGTAACCTCACAGATCCATCTGGTAGAAGCCAGGGCAGGGTTCACACCTGCTATGCTAGCGTGTGGGGCACAGATGCAGGGGGATCAAGGAAAAAGTCATGGTGAGTTGCAGGTTAATCGTGGATGAGACCTTGTCTCACAAAATCAACCGAACAAAAATTATTCTAAAGGACAGTTGTGAAGTTTCAACCATAAAAGAAGTCACTGAATACAGTTTGTGTGAATGTGTACATGTATGTGCAAACACAAGGAGCACATTAACCCTTGAATGTGTTATATAGTTTTCTTATCAACCTTGGTGTCATTCGTGTGTGTTTTATATGTATATATGTAATTTGACTTTGTCTGTGTATATGTTTGGGTAAATATGTATATGAATATACATATATACATATATCTATTAAATGTCAGTGTGTCTGTGCATATTCAGTGAGAAGAATGGCAACACTGAGCTATGTGACACAGTGTACTTAGCACCCTGAATGAATTAAATGCTTAGGAGATTAGTCTAGCACAGTTTCTGGGCATTTCTGTTCTGGCTTTTTCAGAGAGGATTGGATCTTGAGGAGTCTCCCAAAAATGAACAGATTAATTCACTGATAGAATCACAATCTGAATAGATTAGAAAGAGATATTGGGTCATCTTCCAGTTTTTAGCAGCTGGGCATTGTGGGCATGTCCTTGGAAGTTGTATTTTGCCCTGCTGACAGTCTATTGCTGTTTCTCTATGCCATGGGTTGATTACACCGGGCACAAGCCCAGAATCAATGTGGTTAGCCCCAGTAAAGGGAACCTTTGAAACCAAGAGCCAAAATAAGAACTTATTCATTTAAGTTATTAATATTAGTCACCCTATCAAAAGAACATTAAACTTGACTAACAGCATACATAAACAGTACAGGAAATTCCCAAATGCCAGAAAATAAGGAATTGGCATTTTTGTTTACTTGTTTGTTTTGTTTTGTTTTTAAGGAGATTCTTCAGTTATGGGTATAAAATGTCTTAACCTGGAGAAACTCCTATTTTCGAAAATCTCAAGTTCAAGAAATAATTGAGAAAAAAAATGCCGAAAGGTAAGGTAGAGAACAAAAATGACAACAGAAGAAAGCCACTGAAATCAAGTGGATAACGTTACGCTGGCAGTTGGCAAGGCCTGTGACTCAAAGGTCCTTGTGCCTTCAGATCACTGGTGAAACCAGGAATGTTAACCACACAGGGGCCTTTTCTCAATGGAGGAGATAAAATACACATTTTTCTGCCCAGGATGCTGAGAGTGGATTTTGTTAATGACGTGGTGAGCTTTTTTGCTGTCTGTAGAGTCAGACCTCACTCAAATTCCCCAAAATGATTATCCCAGACTCTTCCCTCCTGAGATCATTACCCATCCTTCAGGGAGATGTTTCCTGTGCGTTATAACCTGCTGACTTCTATGTTCTCTTGGTCAGGGGCCACACTAGGTTCTAGGCTTTACTCTAGGCCTAACCAATACAACCCTACCTTCATGGTCACATGTACTTTGTAAAGGAGTTACTGTGTAGTCACACCTTAAGGTTTATTGTGTACCTGAAGTTGGAAGGATTGTTGCTTGGAGAACTTTTCCCAAACTGTACTGTAAAACGAACCACCTGGCATTAGTGATCCAGGTTGAAGAAACCAATCTGACCCCAGTTTTCATTCTCATCTCTTCACTTGTTTGCTTCCTGAACACCTTCAGGATTCTCCTCAGAAGCCCAGCATAGAAAGCTGAGATCTTAATTTGACATTTATACAGAAATCGGCACTTTAAAATAGACATTCACTTACATTGTAATACATATGCATCTCTCTCTATACACACACACACACACGAACAGCATCCAATGACAATCTGCTTTTGATCCTTTTTATAGGATAGTGGAATACTGTTCTGTTTAAGTGATTTCTAAATTTAAATTTTCATCATTGTTAACCACTCTCTTTTTGTGTGAGAGTTCTCATTACAGCATAGCATAGTCTCAAACTCAGTAGGTATCCCAGGCTGGGCTGTAAGTCAGAGTCTTCCTGAGCCTTCTATGTGCTGAGGGAAAAAAATATGCACTATTACATCTAGTTTTTATTCGTGAAGTTTTCATGATTGGACATAAAGGTAATAAAATGTATTAGTTGTCTAGAAAATAAATTTTATAATATTTCTCCATCAATACATTGTATCATATTATTTATACATGTATGAATAAACAATCATTACCAAAAACAGAGCAAAAAACCCCCAACACTTTATATTAGATTTATGAACAGGTGCAATAATTTTAAGGCACTATTTGCTAATTGTACTAAGTGAAGTGAGTTTTACTACCAGTACTAAGTATCTAATCTGGATAATCATACATGCCTGTTTTCTAAAGTTAACAAAACAAGGAAAAATTCACAGAGATGTTCAACCTGAATGTGTCTTTGGTGCTAATGAAACAGTAACTTTGCTAGGATTTTAATAGGTCATAATTAATCAGCTCCTAATCAGTGAGATTTAGCTTCATGGCAGAATCGCTGCACTTACCCATGATGGTTAAGGCTGTAGCTTTTGTTAATTCTTCTTTCATTGACTCTATTACTTCTAAATTACCACCATCCAGGTTGCACCGGTTTATGGTTCCATTTCCGGAACTGATCCAATAAAGCTTATTCTCCACATAGTCTATTGACAGACCTGTAATTAAATTAAACAACTTAAACATAGTAACAGTCAGTCAAATTGCAATATTCACTTACCATCTCTTGATTGAAGCAAAAATAGGTTGAAAGTTCACATTTTTGTCTTGGAAAATAAGACGGGGCTAATAGGAAGCTAGATATTTAGTGTCTTAGCTAGCTGCGGGCATTAGACTTTTAATAGGCAACTTCCCAGTAGCTGCTGATAAAGGTGGTGGTGGGTTCAAAGGAATGGAAGCTCCATTTTACAGGTAAGGAAACTAATACCCGTGAAACCAAGAAATCTGAGTTCTCAGCAAAGACATCTGCAATTGCTGGCAGGTCCCACACAATCACAGTTCACACGGAAGCAATGTCTCTGGGCATCTGTGTGGACCACGAAACCCACTGTGCAGAAGCTTATGGACTGATGTTCAGGTGTGACAGCAAACTGTTCCTGAGCTCCACCAGGAATCTGAGAAAGCCACAAACAATTTTTCCAAAGTAATCAAACAACAGAAAGATGACCAAGAGAAAGGGAAAAATAGCAGGTAGAAAGGACTGACAGGAGTCAAGTGAGGGTGAGATTTCACTGGGACAGTTCTTGACTCCCTGTGAGTCAAAGGCCAGAGTGACACTAAGGTATCAGCATCATTCCACTCACCAAGAACCTCCCAGGTCACCTGCATGATATTTTACCTATGGACTGTCTTTTCTGGGAGAAGCACGTACAGTTTACCCACAAAACCACAATGAAAAACATCAGGCATTACAGAGATACAGTTTTTAAACATCGCTTCTGATGGCCACATAAGGTGATTTATTTTAACTACTAAGAAAGGTAGTCAGGAAAATAACCACCACCAATAATAATAATAATAATTTAAAAAACATGGTCAAGTATGATAGTTCAGAATGAAAGTCTTCACCACGCAGTTTGCTTAAAAGAATCAACATGGCTTTTCTATAGGCTCTATGCTACCTGGATATGCTGTGTCTAAGAGAAATCAGATAATGTGACTATATTTTTATAGTTGGCAACATTAGCCTCCTACTTAGTTCTGTCTCATTACATTAAGGTACTACAAAGAATTAAACACACACATTTATCCTTTCTAAAATGTGCAGGTTGTCTATGTCTATGAGGATTCAATATTGCTCCTGATGATCAAGCCCAGGCACCAGAGAGCTGCATTTTTAGATGGTTGTTGCTGCCCTCAGGATCACCCAGCAGAACTTAGTGTTGGCATTTAGCCCTTGGTTTGAAGGAGAGAACTGCTACATGTGCACAGAGGAAAGTCTCTGTTAGACTTCCTCAGATGTAGTGTCTGAAGGCAGTACATCATATTTTGACCTCTTTATCTGTGTACCCATGGGACACATTTCTTTCAGGGCCATGTGCCAGAAAAAGCTATATATGGGAAATATAAAATTTTAACTGATCATATTTCTGTCTTGGCTTTTGCTGCAAAAAAAAAAAAAAAAAAAAAAAACCAAAGCGTCAGATTTGTGAGCCATCTCTGCTAGTTAAAGGATTGCATCTATGTTATTGGTTTTAGTCTAGCATTGAGAGACAAATCTATTATTTTTCTTTCACCTGGAATATTGAGATCAATACTCTTGTCTAGTTTTTCTTAGAGAACATATTTGTTTAAGTTTCTTTAATCTTCCTTTTGGAGGGAGGGTAAACTTTCATATTGAGCATGAATGTCTCCAGACTAACCCACGATTACAGAACCACTTTCTCAGCCACTGCATACTCTGCAGTCTTTCTAGTGGGTGTTGGATAATGTGGAATTCAGCAGAAAACAAAGTGACAGGTGGACCACTAAATTCCAGGGTCTATTACTCAGTCTTTGCTCCTGAGCATTATGTTCAAAAGGGGTTCTGTCACGGTCTTTTGATTGTCTAGTATGCAGAAAAAGAGAACCTGTTAACAGAAAATGAACATTTATTTAAATATATCATAAAACTGTAAGATGCCTGAAATATTAAGATATTCTTAAAAAGTACCCATTTTTTATGGCATCTTTCTGTAAAACATTCATGAAGATCATGTAGATCTGGTTATCAGAAAATTAAACTGAGATTAAGCAACACAATACAAGAAAATAAGGGAAAAGTCATCCCTTAAAAAAAAACACTATAAAAGTAAAATACTTGCCATTCCCTATCTCTCTTATTAATTAAAAGTTGAATTGATACTATGTCTTGATTCTCCTATCCCTTACTATAGTCCAAATAAACTTTCTTCATACATTTTTTACTTGAACATTTTCACTTAGGTAGGCCATATTCATTTTCTGAAAGGATAAAGTGTTCTAAACTAATGTAACTTCTACCTAAAAGATGTAATACACATTGATATATAAACATGGTATAATAGTTTTAACAACTATATATTTCTTTTTTTGCATTTTGCATTTTATTTTATTTTTTATTTTTTTAAATAAATTTATTTATTTTTATATCAATATATATTTCTTTTATCATTAATAAAGTTCTATATGTTGTGACAATTATAACTGCATAGGTCATTTTATCTATTTTATGTATTTTCTTTTTTAAAGACACAAAATTTAATCAGTATATAAGTAATCACAATTAAAAAGTGAAGGTATTAAGGGGGTATTTTTTGTTTTCTATTAATTTTTAAATTTAATTTTATAGATTTATTAATTATATTTATTATATATACTCATTTTATATATTTATTTATTATAATTTATTCACTTTGTATCCCTGCTGTAGCCCTCTCCCTTGTCTCCTCCCAGTTCTACCCACCCTCCCTCTTTTCCCCCTATGTCCTTTCCCTAGTCCCATGATAGAGGAGGACTTCCTCCCCTTCTATCTGACTTAGCTTATCAGGGCTCATCAAGGCTGGCTGTATCATCTTCCTCTGTGGCCTGGCAAGACTGCAACCCCCCAGGGGGAGGTGATCAAAGAGCCAGCCACTGAGTTCATGTCAGAGACAGCCCCTGTACCCCTTACTAGGGTACGCACTTGGAGACTGAGCTGTTATGGGCTACATCTGTGCAGGGGTTTTAGGTTATCTCCATGCATGGTCCTTGGTTGGAGTATCAGTCTCTGCAGGCTGGGAAAGTGAAGACAGGTAGACTGCTGCAGACAGGTGTTCACTGGCAGCTAGTGAAGAGTAATTTATGAACTGGTGGTTCCAGTGAGAGACAACCCTGTCTCACAAAGCAAGGTGGCCACTTCCTGGGGAATAATAGCCAGGTATAATATTCTCCACAGTCACTCACATGTATAATAACACACACACTCACACTGTATATATATGATGGCACCTAGTGCATAGAACACTATCAGTAAAGGCCAGGTATTTACCATAATCATGTTTTCTTATATACATGTAAAGCTCAATCCTGTTGAAGCCTTGAACCCAACTCTCTGGTGATCATAGCTACTAATTCACATGATTTAATTATTAGGAAGCATAGCCCTTTATCGAGCATGCTAGCGACCATCTAATTCCAGTTCTTAAGAGTATGAGCACCACAGGGTTCTTGTATGAGACGGTTTCTACAATCAAGGACCATGTGTGGATGAGGACTGGAACCCCTGCACGGATGGGGCCCATGATAACTCGGTGTAGGACTGAAGACCCTATTCAGGGAAACAGGGACTGTTTCAGTCATGATCTTGATGGCTGACTCTTTGACCCTCCCCCATGCAAGCCGGGGAGTGACAGACTGGCTAGATCCCAGGGGAGGACATTGCAGCCAGCCCTGAGGAGTCAGGATAAGCTGGGGTTGGATGGAAGGGAAGGAGGTCCTCCCCTG
>CM053752.1:98353758-98418621 GCA_028658305.1 Pachyuromys duprasi | reverse complement strand
AAGACCCAGCTATACCACTCTTAGGCATATATCCAAAATATGCTCAAGTACACAACAAGGACATTTGCTCAACTATGTTTGTAGCTGCCTTATTTGTAATAGCCAGAACCTGGAAACAACCCAGATGTCCCTCAGTTGAGGAATGGATACAGAAATTGTGGTACTTTTACACAATGGAATACTACTCAGCAATAAAAAATGAGGAAATTATGAAATTCACAGGCAAATGGTGGGACCTGGAAATGATCATCCTAAGTGAGGTATCCCAAAAGCAGAAAGAAACATATGGTATATACTCACTTATATAGACCTATAGGATAGGAAGGTCATGCTGTAATCTACACACCTGGGGTAGATATACAAGGAGGACCCAGGTTCGTATGATCAATGCTCATTTAGATGAACTAATAGGATGGACATTGAATGGAGGAGAAAACAAGCAACAGGACAGGAGCATACCAAAGAGGAGCTATGAAAGAATCAGTATAGCAAAGTATCAAAGCAGATACAAGACTCATAATTAAGCCCTTGCAGAGGGCAGGAAGTAATAATAAAAATAAGGGAAGTTAGTAAGACTGGGGTAGAACAAGATCTCCACTAAGATCAAACTGAGCAGGGCACAGGGTTCTTATATGAGACAGTTTCTCCAACCAAGGACCATATATGGATATGGCCTAGATCCCCTGCTCAGATGTGGCCCATGATAGCTTATTGTTGAACTGAAGACCCTAGTAAGGGAAACAGGGACTGTTTAAGTCTTGAACTTGATGGCTGACTCTTCGACCCTCCCCCATACATGCCAGGGAGTAACAGCCTGGCTAGATCCCAGGGGAGGGCATTGCAGCCAGCCCTGAGGAGACAAGATGAGCTGGGTTTGGTTGGAAGGGGAGGAGGTCCTCCCCTGTTGGTGGACTTGGAGGGGGTGGGGAGGAGTTGAGGGAGGGTTGGGGAGGGTGGGAGGGAGTGAGGGAGGGGGCTACGCATGGGATGCAAAAAACCTAACCTGTGGTTGATATAAAAATAAATAAATGTATTAAAAAATAAACTTATTAAAAACAAAAACAAAAACAAAACAAAACAAACAAACAAACAAAAAAGTAGATCTTAGCTTTCAGCATGACCTTCAATTGTACCTAGAGATTTCCCTAACCCATAGGATAATTAAGTACTGAGTTCTTGTTCTTGTGGTAGGGAGGTGCTATTGCATGTAAATGAGGCACTGAGCCACTATGTGTAAGTAAGTAAATCAAGTATCCTTAGCATTGCTAACCCCATTGAATCAAACACATTCACCCTTGGGACCCCTCTCACTGCCCAAGGTTTATAAGTCCTTGATTCATGAAATAAATCTCTCTTACTCTACTTCTCTACCATGGCTGCCTGAGAGTCATCATTTATGCTGGGGAAGAAAGGGCTCCCCTCCTCCCTGGAGATTCACAGCTGAACTCCTGGGGTTTGACTGCTAGTCAGTCAGCCACAGCCACATGCTTCTGGCTGCTTCAAGTTTCTGCAACTCACCAACAGGTCTTTAAAAATTTTTGTAGGCGATAGTATTACTCACCAGAGAAACTTCCTGAAAGATACAAAAACTCTTCACAAGAAGACATCAAGTGATTCCAAAACATATCTCCCAAAAATCTTCTTGCAACATTCACTGAGAAATTATGTTAATGGTCTACATGCTAGCCAGCTGACTAACTGAAGGACCTGCAGTAACCATTTCTCTAAATTTTAGTTATCAATTTGGCTTCACTCTCACTCCTCTGATGCATTACTAACACTAAGATAAATTTTATTTTCTGTGCCTCTAAAAGCAAAAAACTCAGATGCTGTAAAAAACAGCGTAGTTTTGATCACATTTGAAGGAACTGGCTTTCTGTTTGGTAGGACACATATTCAGGCTCATTATCCAGAACTGAATACTAACAAGATTTCATCAGTTTGATTTGTATCTCACCAATATTAGAAATAAACACAGTACATGTATTTATTTTTAAATTTTTTTGTTAGAGAATTATGCTGTTTCCAAGATTTTTAAGCTGTGAAAAGCAGTGATGATATGTCCCATGGTGTGTATAAGAATGTCCTGGAGCACCAACTAAATATGGGATTGCTGAAATATGAGATGCTGCCTGTAACCTCTAACTCTACATAATCCCAGATTAGATACCAACATCTCCATTTTATAGAAATTGGAACAATTCCTTAAAAGGTAAGATATTTATTAAAGTCACATGAGTTGTCAATAATTGTCAGAGTACAGTGATAAACACAAATTTGCTTGGCTCCATAAACATCATCTCAAACATCCTCAACAGGCTGCATCAGGAACATTCTACCAAAATGTGAAAGTCTTTAAAATGCTTCCTAAGTTCTGGATTTCTAAAGTTTCCCTTTGCTCCTGTGCTTAGATGTCAAAGGACTCAGGCTTCTCAGTTTGCACTGTTAGTTATGGATGGAGAAGTTTTGTGACTCAGCAGCCCAGACAGGATTCTCATGTGGCTAGAGAAACCCTCAGGCAGAGAGGTTTTACAAGAGTGCTGCTTTGAAAGTTTATTTTAAACTAATTGTCAGAGACACAGTAACTGAAAGGAAATATGTATCCAGCACTTTGTCACTGATGTGAACGCAGAGTTCAGTGCACAGCAACCCGGGAAGCAAATGCAAAGTGCAGATAGAAACACTCACCCTCTCTCATTGACCTCTACCTCCATCATCTGTCAATTACCCTCCTTCATTTCCCTTTCTCAACTCACTCTCCCTCATTCATGTTCCCCCACCCCACCCCCGCTCACCCTTAGACCCCCTTCAGCATTCACTCTTCCAGGGAATAAATGTTCTTTGTAACATGCAAGCGTTTGTGGAATTTTTACTTCAATATTTTACTAGGTGTCTGGCTACTCAGTACTAAAGGAGGCAAAGGTTTCAATACTGAAACAAGCATATAAGTAAATATTTTGGTGTAACCCACGGTTCCCAAATTAAAATGTAAAGAATTGATTTCTCATCATAGCTCTCAGCCATGCACTTTCTGAGCAGCCTCTGGCAAGCTGCAGATGAACCTCCTCCATCTAAAAAGAGTACTTTGTAAGGATCTGGCCTCTGAACAGCCAGTTTCCTTTGCTCTGTCTTCTTCACAGAAAGATTTGCATATTAATCTGCCCCAGATTTCTAACAGGAGCCTAAATTTCAACTGTGCACAAATCTCAAAACAGACAGTACAAAGAAAAGGGCTAGTAAGTATATTGTTTACACCAAACTGTTTGTTTTAGGCTACAAGTATACCTGAAAGGCATTATTTCAAATCTTTGTGATAGTGAACTTCTTTTAAATTATTATAATTGAAAATGAGCCACTTTATGTCCGTGTTTCCATATTCTTAAAATTAAAAAAAAAGCATTGATGAAAAGCTTTAGGTTATATTCATTACTTTCTCAATTTAAAAATATTCTATATACAACTCAAACTATGATATTCTACTATACATTTTATCATGCTCATGCATTTAATGTAAAAGCAAAGTTAAGTTACATTGTTTTTTAAAAAACCTTTGAAATTACAAACAAACATTATAATTCTTGCCTCACAAAGGTAAAAATGTGAAAAAAGAAAGATGGAGGGTATGAAACTATATTAGTACACACAAATACATAGTATTCCATAAAATTATTTCTTTTTTGTATGATTGCTGAGATGTTTTGCAGGAACAGCTCAAGAAAATCAGCACTTTTTTGATTATATAAAACGATTGTTTAAAATGATCCCAATTTTTTTTCTATTAAAAAGAATTGTTTTTCTGTATCAATGACAATAATCTTTCCTTCTTGCCTCTGAAGTAGTTCAGAGACAGTATGATGAATTGATATATCAATTATTTCTAGCTATAATCATCTGAGGAACTCTAATTTTCTTTTAAATGGATCCTTGACCTGTTTTGTCCTTTGTGCCACAAACCATCCATCTATCCATCCATCCGGCTTGATGACACTCATCCTTTCTGGAACAAGGTAGAGCAAATCTGATCACTGAAAAGTGGGAACTTGGTTACAGTGAATTCAAATCAATACACTCTGAAGTAAAAGTTGTGTTCTGTCTCATAAGGCCCATCTACATATGTCTGTTAGAAATACACCTGAAACGCACTGCCACAGTACGGATATCCCTTAATGTGCATGCCTTCTAAATTAACTGTTCTTTGTTTAAAGGTCAGTATCACTCTTGGTCATTTTTTTGGACTACATTCTCACCTGAAGACCCACATATTTATGTAAATTTAAATAAACTTCTAGACTTCCCTCTTTGTTAATTAGTTCTTGTGCTAAATAGGATTCTGGAACCAACCAAAGAGCCCTTAAGAATTTAATAGGCTTATTTCTTTCTGCATTCTCCATTCTGTTCCTATGATCTACATGCTTTTTTCTTGTTTGTTTGTTTTTGTTTTTGTCAATACTGTGCAGGTTTTCTTATTGTAGTTCTATGCCATAGGTTGGGATTGGGCACAATGATATATCTAGCTTTGGCATTTCTGCTGGAATTGCTTTGGCTATTTTGGATTTTGTATACTTCCACTATATTGACTTTTTTAGTCCTATGAACAATGTAATGGGGATTTTGATAGGAATTATATTGAATATGTAGGTTACTCCTGAAACACATTTGTTTTTACACTATTGGTAACTCCATAAATATGGAAAGTTTATCTTTCCGCCTTCTTCAGTTTCCCATGAAAGGACTTTTAGTTCTCTCATAAACTTATTTTAAGTTGCCTACCACACACTAAGCAAGAGTTTTCTACTAAGCTATATTTTCAGAGAGCAACTTATTGTTGTGTGTTGAATTTTATGTCTTGCTATTTTGCTAAAGTTATATTATATGTGTTTTTGTTTGTTTTGTTGTTTTGGGAGGGAGATGTGAGGACATTTTGGTGTGGAAGTGTATTTCACCTTCAGTATACACTGGGAAACAAACAGGTTTTTCAACAAGTGATGTAAACAGGCAGCTAACATACAAAACACTGGTGGCACGTCCATACTTCTTCCTTGTACAGAGTGAACTCAAAATGCATCAACAATCTCCAGTAAGTTCTGAATTCTGAAACTTTGGAAGAGCATGTAAGTAAAACAGCAAGAGTAGGTCTGGACCAGAAAGTTCTGAAAGGGAAAAATCCTTTCCTCAATAGGATGGATGAAACTGGAGAGCTTTTGCATAACAAAGAAAACTGCCAGAGTGAAGCGGCAACTACACATTGGAAAGAAAATTTTGCCAATTACACATTGGACAGGGGTTACTATATAGAATACATACATAACTTCAAAAATTAGACAGCCATCAAAAAGCCAAAATATCTAGCCAACACATAGCCCAATGAATTGAATTGAGCAGGAAAAAAAATAGTAACTACCAACAAACAATAGAAAAAAGTTTTCAGTACTCTTAACTGTGGAAGAAATGTAAAATGCGATGATGTTATGAGCTGGGGAGATGGCTCAGCCAGTAAAGTGCTTGCCACATAAGCATTAAGACCTGGATTCTATACCCAGCCCCATGTAAAAGGCCAGGTATGGTGGTGTCTACATGTAATCTCAGAGATGAGGAAGAGACAGGAATTGCCTAAGGGCTTCTTGCCCATCCAGCCTAGTATCCACAGAAGCATCAGATCCTAGCCTCAGGCACAAAACAGACAGTTTCTAAAGAGTGAAACCCAAGGTTGATCTATGCCCTCCACATTTATACATGCACATGAGTACACACATATCCATACCTTTACACATGAACATGCTCATATACATATGTGTGTATGTGTGTGTGTATATATATATATACATGCATACAGCCAAAATAAATAATATTAATATGAAATTTTTAAAAAAGAAGAAAAAAGAATGGTATCTGACTTGGGTACATCACTCCTGGGCATACCTGAGGGACTTTAAGACAGCATAGCACAGGGATGCTTGCATATTTCTGTATACATTATAGATAGATATAGATATATATCTTACTAATAAGAGCAAAGACAGGAGATTAGTTTAGAGATTCATCAACAGATCCACTGATAAGAAATGTGATATATAAAATAACAGAATTTTATTCAGCCTTTCTGGATTGATGCAGAATATAATAATGACATCTGCAGGAAAAAAAGAAACCAAGACCATTACAAAAAGTGAAACAGGCCAGACTTCACAAAGAAAAATATTACATTTTTTTCTATACATGGAATCTATATTTAAATTTCTTTATGTGGCTGTGGCATGAAAGTAGAGGGGGACGTATGAGAAGAAAAGAATTGCTCAAACGGAGGTGTTCTGGTTAGATTTTTTTCATCTTGGCACAAGCTATCGTCATTTGAAAAGAGGGAACTCAGTTGAGGAAATGCCCCACTATACTGGCCTATGGGCAAATCTGTGGTGCATTTTCTTAATTAGTAGATGATGTGGGAGTACCCAGCCCATTTTGAGTGGTACCGCCTCTGAGCAGGTGGTCAGAAAGTAAGCTGAGTAAACCATATAGATCAAGCCGTAAGAAGCTCCCTTCCATGCATCAAGTTCTACCTCCAGGTTCCTGTCTTGAGTTCCTGCTTTGATTTCCTTCGATGATTGACTGTGGTGGGGAAGTTTAATTAAAATAAGTCCTCTTCTCCCCAAGTTGCTTATGGCCCTGATTTTTATTGAGGCATTAGGAACTCTAGCTAGGATAAGAGGGTAAGGATACTTTAACAGGCTACAAGTTGCATGAAAACGGAAGTGTACTAGCTGGGAGGATAGTGACAGAGTTGCAAAGGAAGGGGAGCAAATGGAAGCAGGCAGATATAATGATATACACATATGAAGCCGCTGCATAGAAGTTTAGGGAGTCTGTGTGCTCATAAAGTTTAATAGCAATCCCTCCTCGCGACAAAACAGACTCTCACACAGAGAAAACAGATTCCCTGTAATCAAGCCACTGATTTCATTTATACTACTAACCTGTAATCTTTTTAGGGTTTAGTTCAAAGTCATGCAGGAGTATCATATTAAACTTGTCAATATTAATGTTAAAAAAATAAATTCTTACCAACTGGTTCCTTTTGGTTCTGAAAGAGAATCTTGCTGTTACTTCCATCCATATTTGCCATGTTTATTGTATTTCCATCTGTCCAGTACAGTTTCCTTAATTCAAAAGATATGAATTAAAATATTACATGCAGATCCTCTTATTGAAATAAATCAAATATATGCATTATATATATATATATATGGATAAAGGAAGAAAAATATTTTGAGCACAGAATTAATTCTTTTCCCAAAAGGCCTAAAAATGGCCTAGGAAGAAAGCATCTCTTTTGCTTTTAGATCTCCTTGAAAGAAATTTATCTTATTCTCATTTCCTTCTACTCTCAAACCTGATGCCTAACCAAGACTACAGCAAACTACTTTCATTTTGTATTTCATCAAAACCAAATCCTCTTAGCTGAGAAGGAATTAGAATGCTGTAGATGAGAAGAAGCTCATCTTAGCCATTTCTCCTGAAAGCTTTGGTGTCACACAGGCTCCTGGACTCACCAGAGACAAGAGCAGGGCCACTTTGCAGTGACCACAGAGTCAGGAAATGTTAACAACCAGCATTCAATGAAACTTGCTTTTCCTCGACAAAGCTTTTTATTCTAAACTCCCATTCCCTAGACACACACACTCACTAATGAGAGTTTATAAATTCTATTTCCTTTGGATAAAAATCTCCAACCAGGACACTGAATCTTCTACAACTTCCATCTTCACATTTACATTTTGATTCTACCCTTGTCTGAATCTGTCATCTGAATTAAACAATTATTTTATGTAAAATATAGACTAAAGTACAAATTGTCACAAAGAGAAAAAAAAGTTTTTAAAAATCATACTTTACCCTCTGACCGGGTGAGCTGCCAGACACTGCGGTTTATCGATTCCATGGATAATTGAGGTTTTCAAAGAGCCATCTAGCCTTGCCACATTAATTTGTGTTTCATCAAATTCTGAGCTAATCCAGTATAAGTTACGTGAAACCCAGTCCACCGCTAACCCTCTGATACTCTGAATATCTGTAAAATAGGATAAAGAAAATGCAGAATGACTGGCTCGCATTCCCTTGGTTTTTCTGGCTAAGGGAAACCTAATTTATACTTTAATTTGTTAGCTAAAATTGTACAAGATTGTAATCTCATTGCTTTATCAACAGTTCTGAAGGCAGGTATAATCATTAATGTCTAACTGCTGAGGCACTAGGAAACTTGAAGCAACAATTACCATTAAAATTAGAGTAACAGTCAGTGATTCACCAGTGAACCTTTGTAACAGACAGAAGTCTTGTGGGTGGAGGTGGCCGCGTTAAATTGAGAGTAATCGCTCCTACATTTGGTAGCACAAGGTGAAAATACTGTGTCTGTGCACAAATGGGCTGTTTGATGTTTTAAGTGCTGATTTCTTACTGATGTGAAATAAAATAATTTAACTTTCATAAAAAAACAGCAGACTTGAGTACTTTTCAACATAGATAATTCACAGGAATTTAATGAAATATGAGAATAAAACCAAAATCATTTTAACATCACTCCAAATGGGGGTTCTGCAGTAATGACTGAAACTTAATTAAGTGTGGATTCGGTGCCACGAAAGAGAGTGTCTAGACTGCTTTTCTTTGATTAGGGAATTGGGCATCTTGGAAAACAAGCACGGGGATGCATCTTAAACAGTAGGACTTTTTAAAATCAGAAGCCTACTGAAGCGAACTGATAAAAATTGTGGCGTTTAGTAAAGGAGAGTGAGGTCGTTTTAGCTCCTGTAGGTGCCACTTGACAGCTCAACACTGGACTTGGCTTTCTTGCATTTTGTCATTTTCTAACATTTGGTACTTCTACAGTCATTTAAATCATCAGTCCCTTCACCTTACCCTGTACTTGTGAAAACACAGTGTTCAGTGGCTGTGGGAATGGTGAGGACACTGAGTGTGGAAGTGGCTCTCAAGCAGGGGCTGACTGCAGGGCTGACCAGTCCAGGCGGTGCTATTTCACTCCAATGCAATCAATACAATTTTCCCGTTCAAGGGAAGCTAGCAAACCAGGTTTTTGTTTGGTTTTGGTTTTGTTTTCAATGCGAAAGTAGAAAACTCCAGACTTTAAAACTTGCTAACAAAGCGAAGAGGACCTGGAGGCCAGTAGATTAGCTGGAGCTGGTGGAGCACAGAGCTGGGTGCTACCTGATTACTGTCCTTCCAAGGTTAGGAAGCATTTCTTCTGTTGGCCCCTCCTGACTCTTACTGATAAACTGCTACATTTTGAATTTGGATTCCCTTCACTGCACAATCTCATACTTATGTTTTGTTTTTGAGACAGAAATAATACCCCGCTTCTTTGAAATTAGTCTTTCCTTCTCATTCCGGGGTACTTCCTTCTACCCCACCCTCTGGAGTCCACTTGGCTGCGGAGAGGCTGTGCTAGAAGAATGAGGTTTTGCTTTAGGCTCCAACCCTGGAGGCCTAGTTCTTTGTTATTGGAATCAGAATTACATGGATTTTTTTTTTCCAGCATCTTTACTTATCTTAACCCAAGGCAACTCAGAAATAATACAAAGGATTTTTGGAATTCCTTTGGAGGAAGACATGTTTTATAAAATATTTTTGTTTTATCTCTCTGATGCTCAAGTATCTTAGATTACTTACTAAGTGAATCAAATATATGGCCTTCTTTAACTGTAAAGCAAAACTCAGTATATATTCTCAACATATATTTCCAATATATTGACTATTTCCTTAGCCATGTGCAGTATATATTCAACATACATATAGTGATTTAGTAAACACATCAACTATAATCTGGAATTTTAAGTACATGCCAACTGACTACAAAGCTCAAGTATAAAGCTGAAGTGTGTTGGGGTGTTTTTATCTGAGTATACATCTGGACAATCTCAATCAGAACTTTGTATTCTTGTAATATTTTTGGCCCTAGATGGCATTTTGGGTTACTGGTCTGACAGCTGAAATCAAACTTTTCTCTTTCTACTATAACTAAAGCCCATGAATCATTGGTTTAGGGAACTCTATAAACTGTACATTAAGGCCATGAAGAAAATTAGGAAGGAAGAAAGGAAGGAAGGAAGGAAGGAAGGGAGGAAGGAAGGAAGGAAGGAAAAAAAGAAAGAAAGGAAAAGAAATCACTATGTATTTTTATTCTCTTTAACAAAAAATATTGCAATAATATATTTTGACTCTTAAAACCTATTTTTCAATTAATTCACACCATTACCTCTGAGCATGTTTTCCAGAAAATTCAGCTTTTCTCTGTTTTGGGGAAACGTACTTTCTTGAACTAACACAGGTGATATCCTTTCATTTCAGAAAATTTGCTGGTGCATGATAAGATTTAATTTCTGAATTTATGTTAAAATCAGAAGACACACACAGCAAGTACATTTCAACTAAAGCTATAAAGGTAAGCAAATGGGAGTTCAAAAATGTGGCAAGTATCAAGGCAAAACCCAATACAGAGAATCTTCACTTTTGTGGGATATTTGCTGCTTGGTATAATATAATTCATGAGTGAGAAAGCAAGACTGAATGATCACAGGATTACTAAAAATTTTTTATATATCTTTAGCAATAAGAGAATGGGGAAATTTGTTTAAGAACAATTTTTGAAAAAAAATCTTAATCTAGATTTTTCTCATATTTCTTTAGCTATATAAAAATGTTGGAATATCTCCACATGGTTCATTCCTTGAGCATTACACTACTAGATTATAAATAAGAAATCTACTTGTCAGCGGAGAGTTAAATTGATTCTAGACTAGACAGGCCTCATTTTTCCTACATCAACCACAAATCTTGGTCTTTCATAGAAGAAATATCCTAAAAGATGCTGTCATATTCTTATAGGTGAATTTTATTGTGATAGTAGAAAGGAATAATACAAAACATTCAAACAAATGAAATGGAAGAGGAAAGTAATCAAGAATGTCCAGGTTCAAACATTATGTGTAGAATAATCAAAACCAGCTTGACTGGAAAACAAGAAAAAAAAGTTAGCCAGAGTGACAAAGAAGCTGGTTCTGGAAGACAGAGTGAGTAATTTAATATACTTAATCAATGTTTTCAAAGGATAGCATTTAAAAAGAGAAGAAAGAACTTTGAGGTAATATTGAGTTTTTCTACTAGACTAATAAAAGACAACCCCATCCCCCAATGCAAAAGAATAATACTGTGAGAAGATGAAGAAATGATTGCAAAGACACATGGACAAACTCGGAAACCAACCAGATCAACATGACAGTTATCATTACAATGGTAAAGCTAAAAGGAACTGGGCTAGCCCTAGCACAGCTGTGAGAATATAATCCTTAATGTAGAATTTTGTACTGAGCTGAACTGAATTCGTCTAAGGTGCAACTTAACAACCAAGACAAAAGCTGATTTAAAAACAAACATATGACTTGAATAGAAATTCATTCTTAGATGACATAAAATAGTTTCTACAGGCAATGACAAACTATACATTCTTAAAAAAAGAGAAAACAATGAATATTTTCAGTATTAAGAGGTAATACATTCCATGAGATTGATAAGTTTACCAATATTTAAATGTTACATAATATACACATGAATCAAGGTTTTACCATACCTCTCCTTGCTCACTTCTGCACTAGCACCTCCAACCTCCGTTGAAGTATCAGTCACCTTAACTCTTAGTCACATCATAACTTCTGCACAGTGTCCAAAGTCTGTCCATTTTTTATATAGCTCAAAGTGCTAGGCTAAATTTTGTTTTTATTTTTGACCTTTGCAGGCAGGATCTCAGGTGAACAATGCTGGTCTTGCTCTGGATCCTTCTATCTCTATGCACTCAGTTCTAAGATTAGTGTTAGATATGTATTATCTTGAGGCCCTGGGTAGCAAAGACAGAACTTAGCATATACAGTCAAACAGTCTACCATCTGACCCACATCTCAGCCCTCAGCTAATTTTGGTTTCAAGTTTAGAACATTTCTGTAACTTTCTAATATCATTCTTGCCAATTATTGTGGGGCTGAGGGAACAGTACAAGTGGAGGAGCCAGTCCAAATCAAGAGATGGGTCAAGTCATGTCCAACCCTAGAAATCTCATTACAAGAGTGGTAGGGGTAAGGATGACCCTCTCCCCTGCCTGAAGCCTACGTGTCACAGTGAATAGTGAAGGTAGCCTTTTGATCTCCACCTCTGCCATCCTTGAGATGGTCACAAAGCCTAGTAGCTATGTAACAGGTAAAGTTTTCTCTCTCTTTATAAGATCATGTCCAGCAAGCACTTGGAATTTCTCCTCAAGCAAATAAGGAATTCCCAACACCTTAGCCATGGCCAATTCCAAAAGCTACTCTCCACTCCCCAGAATTCTAAATAGCTTTTGTTCCTCACAATTAAATGAAGACCTGATAGACTAGGATAAGAAGGAAGGAGAGGAAGACCTCCTGTATCATTGGACTGGGGGAGGGACATGGGTGGAGAAGGTGGAGGGAGGGCGGAAATGGGAGGGGAGGAGGGAAGAAGCTACAGGGGGGATACAAAGTGAATAAACTGTAATTAATAAAAATAAAAATAAAAATAAAAAAATTATCTGCTCAACGAAGTCTGCCTGAGACTTCCCTTTCCCCTAATCATTCCCTCCTCACTTTATCTCTCAGACCACTGGTCAAATAGTGGATGATCACACCATTAAAGGGGACATGGAGATAGGGTGGAAATGACAATATTTCTTAGTTTTGCTGTCTCTCTTTGTAATTTCCACTTGATTTATCTTTCAAAGACTTTACCTCACCTATACTATCATTAAATCTTACCAGTGTTTTCCCATTTTGTCGAGAGAAAAAAGAAACAGCAAAACAAAACCTAAATTCTTCACAATTTCTTGGGGGGATATGCTCCAACATGAAACCTCTAGTGTCTAACTACTTCCTCTTCAGGGTATCCTGAAGGTTTTTAGATCTTGGTGCCTATGTATTCCTCCACTGAAGACCCATTTTTCTACAAGGCCGCCTTACTTCCTCCTTCCTCAGTGAGTACTTCAGTAATTAGATGTCAGTAGTCACTATGAACATTATCTAATTGTCTAAGAAGATTAGGCATGGCATAGTCTTTATTTCTCTGAACCTTAAATTTTAGTTATATCGTCACATTTAGGAATATTGCTACTTGTCATGTTCCCTGAGTTAATGAAAGGTCTTGAGGTTTTTAATCTTTGCAAAGCATAACAACATTTCACCAGTCTAATGCCTCAAATGCAGAACCTAAAAACTGCTATAGAATTTCTTTAATATCCTGTATATTAGCATGTATTTGCACACCCACTGCCAATTGAAAATATGAAAACTATTTACCAATTTTAACTATGGATGCTTAGTTCCTAATGGGCAGCAGTTGTAGGTATTATTATGCATGCTTGTATTTCTTTTATTCTTTCAAACCACAGGTTTATCCTACCACAAAACTCTCCCCATAAATATGAGAATGGAAAATTCTAGTCATGTATGAGTAAACAACAGAAGTGCCATAACTAAGCTTTCTACTGTTTTCAAAGTCTAGAGAGCACTGATGTTTGGATCTGTGGTCATTTCCTTAATTCTCTTTGGACCAAATTTAGAATAATAATAATTATTTTAAACCATTATTATACTTAATGCTTTGCAATATATAGAGAGGAAAACCTTTCTTCACACTGACAAAATAATTGCTACGTAAGTGGATACTATTTCAAACATGAATGAACAATTCCCAGATAATTCAATTAGATTCAAGGTTCATTGAGAATTACATGTTTAGATGAGCATGAATTACATACTGATACCTCCAGGCCCCTGGAGGCTGAGGCAGGAGAATCAAGAGTCTGAGTTCAGCAGACACATCAAGCTCCTTTGCCAATAAAAATGAAATTCTACTGAAAATGACGTGGACTTTCATAAAGTTGCCATTGAAGAGTTTAAGTTAGCCTGGATGACTCCATTTTGAAATAAGGAGCCATCTTGACCGGGAGCTGAACTCAGGTACCAGGAAATATCACAGAATGTGCACCTGGCAGAAAACGAAGTTATCTCTCCAAGCAACGGCCTCTAGGAAATATTACAGAATAAATATTTAATAAAATATAGAGACAATCTCCCTGGCAATTGTAAAACGGTCACCTCTCCCCTATGGCTTTAACCAATTTTGTAATGTCAAGGCATGAACCCCCCTGCTTTCTCTCATGGAAACATGCTCCCCCCTGCTTGTTGTTATGGAAACCCCTGTTTACAGTCTTTCCCTTTAAAATCCCTGCTTACTCAGGGTTCAGGGTCCCATTTCTCTACTGCTGTGTCAGTGAGACTTGGGTCCCGAGTTTGATCCCTCTCATAATAAAGCTTTCTTGCTCTTGCATCGAGTTGTCTCCTGGTGGTCTCTGAGGGTCCCGTGATCCTGGCATTACACCATTGTGTGTCTAAATTCTTTGCTCACATTTCTGATGCACTCTGGCAAGAGAAAGACAACAGATGCACTTCACCAAAATACCACCAGAGTTTCTGCAGAGAATGTGGAATATGTAGAGAGCACATTCTCTAAGAAATTTACATAAGCATGTAGCTGAAGCTAAACCTCTACTTTTTTTGGTTTGTTTTTGCTTGTTTTCTCAAACTCCCTAAGTTGTTTTATTTATATAAGGGAGTGATATGGGAGAGAAAAGAATACATTACTGTGGTCAACAGTCTGAAAACAAACCCAGGTACAAATGAAGTTCTAATATTCCCTAGAGTGGCAAGGCTGACTGAAGTTCTTTGTTATCTATAAAAGTAGAAAGCAGCATGGATCTCATACTAAGTATATCATTAGAGGCATAAATGAAAAACAAACAAACAAACAAAAGGAGAACACATATATAAAAATATGAAAAACAAAACATGTCCTAGATCACTTCGCTCTCCCTGTGGCAAAACATTGACCAGGGACTCAAGGCAAGAACTCAGCTGAAGAATGCTGCCTACTGACGTGTTTCCCGCAGCTTGCTCTGCCTACTTTCTTCTACCACCTGGAACCATCCAGATCATTGCTCACCTTCAGATATGTTGTTGCACATCAATCATTATATAGAAAATGCCCCAGAGACTTGTCCATGGGCCAATCTGAAGGATGCAACTCTTCAGTTGAGGTTTCTCCTCAGGTGACTTTGCTTTGAATTAAGTTGGCAAAAACTAGCCACCACAATCAACTATTATTCTTTCGTATACTAGAGATTTTAAATATTCTTGGTTTGTAATATTCTTTATTGTGTTAACTAGCAGCAGTGTCTTAAATTTACTGAGGCATAATGTTGTGAAAAAAAAAAAGATAAAAAAAAGTCCACCCTTGGGAGGGCCAAATGAGCTCTGGGGCCATTAATAAAAGACAGTACTTCCAGCTGATGAAATTACTCTCCAGTAACTAGCAATATAATCCCCAAATATCTTATTGCCACATAATGAAGGATACAGGAGCAAGAATAATGTGGTCCTGAGGGTAAGCTTGTTACTAGTTCCTCACTGTGCCTGTGAGGCAACAGTTCAGTTCCTATGACCTTGAGTTTTCTCATCTGTAGGATGGAATTATTCATTCATAATATTAGAAATGCAGAGATTAAGTAGAATAGTGTCACACTAATGGAGGTCAGTCAGTCCTATCAATAAGCCTGACAACGTGAATGATGGGTTCACATAGAGGCTCAAATAAAAGAATTATTGAGACTGGACACTAAAGCTGTTTGCTACTAAGCTCTTTCTATGAATTGTAAGGGTTTTTCTCTTAGTATAAAATTACATTTGATGTTTGTGATAGGTAATCTTTTTTCTTTTTTATTATCATTTATTACAATTTAATCATTTTGTATCCTGACTGTGGCCCCCTCCCTCATCTCCTCCTAATCACACTTTCCCCCCCTCTTCTCTCCCTATGCCCCTCTCCTAGTCAACTGGTAGGGGAGATGCTCCTCCCCTTCCCTCTGACCTTAGGTCTCATCAGGACTGGTTGTGTTATCTTCCTCTGTGGCCTGGAAGGCTGCTACCCCCTCAGGAGGAGGTGATAGATAATCTTGGCAGTCTACATGATTATATCTATAATCAACTAAAACTTTAGTAGTTTGGCAGACCAGTGAAATATTTTCTTTTGATTGGATATTTTGAGGTAGGAAGATCCTCCTCAAATCTGGACCACACCTTCTAGTGACAGACTATATAAGAGGTCATGGAAGAAGAAATCTTTTGCTTTTGTCTGCTTTTCCTCACTCTCATTGGCAAGTTTAATCCTGTTCCAGAGGCTTTTCTTTGCTGTTATTAAAACCCACTCCTTCAAGATTGCTAATAGATTGAAGACCAGTGGCTCTCCAGGACTTCCCTGGAACCCTAACACAAGTCTGGGACTGCTTCTCTTGAGCTTTGTGGACTAAACATCTATGTTTATAAACTTAGTGTGGTTTGGGTATTAGGGTAACAACGGCCTCATAAAATAAATTGTGCAATGTTCCTTCTATCATTATTTTGTGAAATAATTTTTGGAGTATTTACATTAACTCTGCTTTAAAAATCTGATAGCATTCTGGACTAATTCTATCTGGCCCTGTTTTTGTTGGTTTATTTGTTTTCTTATTTGTTTGGTTGTTTTGGAGATTTTTGATGACTACTTCTATTTCACTAAGGGTTTATAGGTCTATCTGATCTTGATTTAACTTTGGTAAATGATACCTATTGGGAAGATTATCTATTTCTTTAAAAATTTTCCACATCCGCAAAAGCAGTTAACTAACCTTTGAAGAGCTACCAAGTAATCACCTCTCAGTCGAGGACTCCCTATCTTTGATAAAGAGAGCACTTTCAAAACAAATCCAAATGTCTTATTCTGCCCTCTTTAAAACCAATGCCATTCTGTATATTAACATAGAAAGGTAAAACACAGTAAACATGCTTTTAGCTATATACATGTAAGGAGCTTGCTGTGATCAGGATTTTTTCCTTCAGTTCCCTGAGTTCGCCTGTGCTCTGCCTTCCATGTGGGAAACAGAATGAGTACCACAGGGGCTATCCTGTGTCTCTTCCTTCACTTTTTCTCATATGTAAAATACTTGTCCAGATAGATCATTTAACTAATTTCTGATACTAATAAGTATATTTATTATTAGTGAAATTATATTATTGCTCAAATAGTTGTAATTAAAGTCTGTTAAATGGAAAAGTCTTGTATTTTTATGAAATATGCACTCAACAAATTAGGGCTGGATTCCATCACTATAGATATAATTCTGTCCCTTAATGGTTATAAACAGCGTCTTTAGCTATATGCAGGTCTCAGAGCTTTTAGAGAAAGATGAGTACATTCTTGATAAAGGCATGAACTCCTTCCTGAACTCTGGAGGGGAATCATTTCAGTGAGTATAATAATATCTTCAGATCTGTTAAACATTTACACCTAGCTCTGTAAAAAAATGTAGAAAAAGAAAATCATGTTAGTTCCTCAGACTTTCCTTTAATTGAGTTGGAAATAAATGATCACTTCTGACAAATTGTTGTTTTAACAACATTAGAATGAGATGAATTGTTCTAAACACAGGCAGAACCCGCTTGTCAGCCTTCTGCCACTGCTGCATTCACCAGAGGTTCCTGAAAGTATGTGGTTTGAGAAGCTGCAACCGTGCACTGCCCTAAATAAACACTTAACTTCTAAAGAGCCGAATCATTCAGAACTTCTGATCCATCAGTCTCTTTTTTGAAGACAAAATGAAGAGGGAGTAGATCTGAGAGAAAGGGGAAAGAGGGGAACAAGGAGGAGTAGAGGGAGGGGAACTGCGGTTGGGATATATTATGTGAGAAAAAAATCTATTTACAAAAATATTCAAAAAACAATTACTGAAGGAAATGGAAAAATTTCTTGTGTTCATGGGTTTTTAAGTTTAACAGTAAAAATAAAAATGGTCATCTTATAAAAAGCAATCTACGATTCAAATCAATCCTCATCAAAATTCCAGCACAATTTTTTTACACATTTCGAAATAACAATACTCAACCTCAGGAGAGTTAAAATAATTCTATATCATAAAAGAACTTCTGGAGATATTACCATCTTTGATTTCAAACTCTACTACAGAGCTATAGTAACAAATAAATACCACATGGTTTAAAAACAGGTTGCTCAATGGAATTGAATCAAAGACCCAGATGTAAATCCACACACGTATGGGCACCTGGTTTTTTATTTAAAAAAGTAAAAGAATATACACTGGAAAAAAAGATTTTCAACAAATGGTACTGATCTAACTGGATTTTGGCATGTAGAAGAATTGAAAAAGATTCATATCTATCATGTTGCACAATATTCAAGTCCAAAGACCTCAACATAATATCATATACACTGAAACTGATAGAAAAATAAGTAGGGAATAGCCTTGAACCCATTGGCACAAGAGACAACTTCTTGAACAGAACATCAGTAACACTTGTTCTAAAATCACCAATTAATAAATGGTACCTCATGGAACGGAAAAGCTTCTGTAAGGTAATAGGATAGAACATTAGCCTAATGAATAGGAAAAGATCTTCACCAACCCCACATTTCAGAGAGCAATGATATCCATTATATATAAAGCATTCAAGAAACTAGACTTCAAGAAGCCAAATAATCCAATTAAATGTTGAGATACAGATCAAAACAGAATTCTCAACAGAGGGAATTCAAATAGCTGAGAAACATTTAAGGAAATGTTCAACATCCTTATTCCTCAGGGAAATGCAAATCAAAACAACTTTGAGATTCTATCTTACATCTGTTAGAATGGCTAAGATCAAAAAACACAAGATTTTATTTTTATTTTTTATTTTTATGCTGGCTAGGAGGTAGAGCAAAGGGAACACCGCTCCACTGTTGGTGGGAGTTCAAACGTGTACAGCCACTTTGGAAATAAATATAGTGATTTCTCAGAAAATTGGGAAACAATTTACCTGAAGACCCAGCTACGCCACTCCTGGGCATATACCAAAAGAAAGCTCCACCCTACCACAAGGACACTTGTTCAACTATGTTCATAGTAGCTTTATTCTTAATAGCCCCAAACTGGAAACAACCTGGATGTTCTTCAAACAAAGAATGGATAAAGAAAACTGTGGGTCATCTACACTATGGAGTATTACTCAGGTGTTAAAACAATGAGGTCATAAAATTTGCAGGCAAAGAGATGAAGCATGAATAAACCATCCTGACTGAGGTAACCCACACTCAGAAAGATAAACATGGTATATACTCACTTATAAGTAGATATTTGCTGTAAATTAAAATATAATCATATTATTCTCCACAGACCCAGGGAAGCTAAGTAAACAAAGAGAGCTTAACAGGGAAACAAGGATCTCCCTGGGAAGAGAAAATAGAATTGATTTTGCCAGTGGACTGGGGATGGCTAGGGTTCTGAACGGACGGATCAGGTGTGAGGGAGTGAAGCATAATGGGAGAAATGACTGCAATTGGGGAAGCATTTTGGGATGGAGTAGAAACCTAGTGCAATGGAAACTCGATGGAATCCACAAGAGTAACCTTAGCAAGCACTCCTAGTAATATCAGCCAAGGAGCCTGAACTGCCCATTTTATGTAACCAGGCAAAACCTGGTAGAGGAATTGGGACACTAACCAGCGACAAAACCTTCCACCTATAGTCTTTCCTGTCTGCAGAGTGTTCTGGGACTGGAGCTTAGCAGAATCATCATCAGAGAGAGCAGAGGGACTTTATCAAGCAACTGTTAAGAACAGATGCAGAGCCTGAATCCAAACATTAGGAGTCCTGTGGAGGAGGGAGTTAAAGATCAGAGAAAACAGCTGAGCAGTGATACTACAAGAACATGGCCTGCAGAATCAACTACCTGGGACTTAGGAAGGCTTGCAGCGATGAGAGAGACTGTATGGGTTTGACCTAGGTTCTCTGTGTATATATTAATGGTGAATAGGTTGGTGTTCTTCTGGGAACTGAGAACAGAGTGGGGCTGGCCTAAGTCTTTTTGACTTTTGCCTGCTGGTGGGACCCTTCCCTCCTACTGGGTTGCCTTTCCCAGTCTTGATGTGATGGTATGTGCTTGGTCTTACTGTAGCTTATTTTGCTGTGTTTGGTTGATAACACTTAGAGGTCTGCTCTTGTCTGAGGGGAGGCAGCCAACATAAAAGCAAACCGTACATTAATCTAATGCTAAACTGGGTATGACAGTTTAGCATTATAATGTTAATATATATATATATATATATAGGCATGCCTGTACATGTGAGCTGAAACACATTACAGCAAGCATATAGAAATCAGATGACAACTTTACATGTATATTCTGTCCATCAGTAGATTTGGATTTTGAGAATCAAATTCGGGTTGTCAGGTTTGTGTGATAAATACTTTTACCCACTGAGCCATCTTGCCAGTCCTTATTTTTATTCAGTTAATTCAAGTGAGAGCTTACAAAGAAAGCTTCTGGAATATTTCGATGTACAGTATGTTTAAAAAGAAGTTCAGACACACAGCTGAATTCAAAGGACTGGGTTAGAACTTGCTGTTCCCTATGCTGTCTCCATGTGAGTAGTGTCTCATGGCAGCCAAAATAAAGCATTTTAATATGGTTGCATGAATAATTTTCATTGTTTATATGGTTATAATAAAATAAAATAAACTGATAAAAATAGACATTTACAATTTTTAATTTGCTCTGGGATTTTTCTTTTTAATGAAACTAAATTTTTTGTTATCAGACTGCAGTTTCGTTTAATTATGGCATTCAACATTTGTAGAGATGGAGTACACTGCTGGTTCTCTGAATAACCAGTTTCAACTTCCAATTGAGTTGAACAGTGTAGGAAGAATGTAAAAGAAACTGCTTACTACACATGGATTAACAAACACTATTGGGGTCGCGCAGGTTTTGTTTTTTTTTTTTACCTCTTGAAATAACTGTTTCTAGCCCTGTTCCATTGATGAAAGCCCGTGTTATGGTCTGTGTTTTGATGTCCGTCCAGTACAGACGTTCCTCAGAGGCATCAAAGTCTATTACAGCAACGTCATCAATGTCTGGGACAGTGAAGGCTGTGATGAAGTTCACATATGGGTTATCAATGTCCACCCCTCGGATTTCAGAACGTCTTGCGTAAAGAAGAAACTTTTTCATTTCTAGAAAATGAAATTTTAAAGTGATCATTTTTTCCTTATATTGTTGGCAAGTGTAGGACAGTCTAGAAATTCTAAAATAGTGACTTTTAATGACTTAAATTTTAATACACACACAAAATATGATGGACAAATGTATATATCATCTATCCTTTAAAAAGCTAAAAAAATTCTTCAACTAATATTATTTAGTTTGTAATGTTAAAGTCATAGTATTTAATTTTATCTCAGCATACTAAAACATTGCTAACTAAAGCCAGGTCTGGAGGTATAGGCAGATTTCTGAATTTCAGGCTAGCCATGGCTACATAAGGAGAACCTCTCAGAAAACAATACAAACAGAAAACAAGCAAACAAATTCAGAACTTGCTGAATATATGTTCTCAACAACCATAGTTTATATTGGTACATAATTAAAATAATATTTCCTCTTATTAAATGATTTTAAAGTACCTAAGAATATATTTTTCTATAAAAACTTACTGAATAACTAAAATTAGGCATCATTTTAAAACTTTAATTCATATATTCATTGTCTAAATTAGGACTCAGGTAATAGTCAGTTTTTATTGTAAATTTTTGCAAAGCACCTAAGAACATAACTTCTTAAGTCACTGAACAAAATAAAATTAGGCATTATTTTTAAAAGTCAATTCATATATTCCTTGTCAAAATTAGGGCTCTTTCGTTACAATAAAAATTTTCCGTTTTTATTGTAAATTTTTATACATTTGTTGTTCTAGTATTGGGAAGCATTCGGGTACTTTCCTTGTAGTGTTTGTGAAATAGGAGTTACAGTTCCAGTTTCTTGTCACTGGGTTGTTGTTACTTTGAGGAAAGCACTAATCTGGTGTCCATGACAAGCTCTCATGTACAGTACTCCTCTTCACACATAATGACAAAGCAACTCCTGTATTCTCTGCCAGGATTTTTAAAATCGCTAGCATGCTCAATTCCCTACGCTCTCCTCTAGGTAATGGGTGTTTCGTTATTTCTCTTTGGGGCTGGACCTGCTAAGGATAATATTAATAGAAACAGTGAGTTGTGCTTCTTCACATCTGTAATATGCATGTGTCCATGCCATGGATATAGAACTTGTTACATAACTTCATTATGGTAAAACATGGACACTCCCCTCCCAGCTACATACCTGAGCCCATGAAAGACACCCCAAGGTCCACAGCATGGCCCTCTGGTTTGGCAGAACTTGCAGCCCCTGCATTCTTAATGCTTGTATCCTCTAGTACCTCTTTTTTTTTTTTAAATAATTATTACTTGATGGTCCTCTGTGTCCCTCTATAAACTGCTAATTGACATAAACAAAAACTCTGGATCAGAGGAGTCTGATATTCTTCTGAAATAACTGCACAGAATTAAAGCCACTAGTACTAGACCTCATAATTTAACGTCCGATAAGTGGTTGTATTTTTCTACCCTATAGATTAAGTCATTACTTTATCAACAAAAATATTAAAAAAATATTTAGTTTCATTAATTTTAGTTATTAAGTTTAAATATTTTTGTTTGTTTTTAAAGCTATATTTCAAGCTACATAGTTTTTTTTTTCCCCTTCAGGTTGACAATCCCTTGCTAAATAAATAGGAGATCAAAGCTGGTCTCCTCCTGCTATGCTTGTTACCTAAGTCATCACTTCCTGGCACTGCACTTATACTCACTCATCTGTTTTGCAGAGATAAATTTGGCTAATGCATCAAATAAAAAGTAGTAGGAAAAAAGTGAAAAGGGCGATAGACAGCAAATATAACATACCGAATTTTAAAGGATTGTCAGTTTCCCCAGGAACAGCTGAGTTCTTCTAGCTAACATATTTTTAAAGGAAGTTAAAACCTCTTCCACTTCACTGTGAGAAAAATCTGAATGCCTGCAGAATCTGAAAGAATTCCATTCAGATTTGGCTAGGAGCTCTGGGAAACTCACCGTAGCAGGTCTTCTTATCAGAGGAAAGCTTCATGAGGTGTGGGCAGGCACAGGCCGCACTCCTATTATGATTGATGAGACACAGGTGAGAGCAGGGGCCTCTGCCTTCATTGGCTGCGCAAGGATTCGGAGCTGCCAACGACAGTGAAATAGCAGCAGTGAAAAAGGAGAAAGCCGGCGATCCTCTGAGGTTGACTTACCCTCATGATTCAAAGGAAAGTTTTCCTCACTGAGCCAACAGAGTTACTATGAGAATGGCAGGCAGGTGCGCACACTGAAAATCATCCAGCCCCTCAGGGTTCACAGCTAACAGAATCTTCATTTTCCTCACTATTACAGACACAAAGTATATCAGGATTCGTGGCTATACTAACATGAGACATAGCTCAAGTAGATCTTTTTATAGACTTTGAGAGTTCTCACGGATGTGCCTAGAAGAGTTCTAAGAGTCCTTCTGTTTCTAACCTCTCTCAGATGCTGCCTTCCGCCCGAGCACACCACTAAAGCAAATGCACCTGGGAACTGCTGTAATGGAATTCTCCGTTTCTTCCCTCCTACCCTTCAGTGCTCTGCAAAGCACCTGGCTCTGACTGACTTCCCAAGTCTCTCTATCATGACTTAGGATGAAGTTTTGATGTCGTACTTCTTTATTTTGTCTGGATATGTGTTGCCATGCCTTGGCCTGAATGTGGAATCAGAGGACAATTTGCAAAAACCGGTTCTCTAATTCTACCACGTAGATCCTGTGGATCAAATTTACATTATCAGACTTTGAGTGAAGAGAATGTACCTGCTGAGCCATCTCTCCTGCCCCAATGATTTTTATTTAAGTTGATCAATAACGATTATGTTTGATCTCATTTTAATAGAGCACACTATGTAACAGAAAATTTATTCATTCTAATAGAGTAAAGTCTTTAGACCTAGGCTTCTAAATTGAAGGTGGGAGGAGTTGTCCCTCTGACCTCACTGGTAAGACTTTTAGCTTTCAGCTAATGAATCGTACATTTTAGCAGGTGGACTTATTGCTTTGGGTAGACAGGGTTCAAGACATACTACCCAATCTGTGTGCAAAGGCATATTGAAAAAGGGAAGACATAGAGAGGTCTCCCTGACCCTCTCTGCACACTTCTGAGGTAGGTTGTAAAACCCAAGACAGATTTTCTGACCTTTTCTACAGTCAGTCCCGTGAAGGTCTTGTGAGAGATGTCTGTCAAATCTCCAGAGGAAATGGGCATCTCTATCTTGGTACAAGAATGAAAACACACCAGCCTCAGAACTCTACCCATAGTATGCTATCATGTTTATCAACTAATGCCCTTCATCACGTGGATAATAATGCATAGGTTTGTAGCATCTCTTCTTATAAATAAAACTTGATTCAAATGAGTTTATATTCTTTAGTTGTTGTTATACTGGCTTCAACTGTGACCAACAAATGAGTATAAAAATTAATTTTTTCTATTCCCCCCAGAAGTTAGCATTGGTGCTATAAGATCTTAAAGCACAAAGGCTAAAACATGAGAAAACATTATCAATATAAAGCAGATTTGAGAGATTAGCTGTATATTAGATATGTATTTGACAGTTTATCATATTTCCCACCTGAAGATGATTAAAGCAAAGAATGGTTTTCCTCCGTACTTGTTAGCAATAAATAATTCCTTAAAAAAAAGGAAATAAAAGTTTCTGAAACAAACCATCCTCTAACATAGCCAATAACAAAAGACATTGGTAGAAAAGAATAGAAGCGGTGGGCCTTTAACTGAATTTGCACTGGTCAGTGTTCCAAAGGGATTAGAGGCAGAGAAGCAAGCAAGCCCTCAGATGAAAGAAATGGAGGTGGTGCTGCAAAGAGAGAGTCTGAAAGGAAGGAGCAACGTGATTGTTCTAATGCCCACAGAGCCAGCGCTCTGCGGCTGCAAGAAGAAAGAGAAAAATCAAATTTCCCCACACTTAAAGAAAGAAAGAAGGAAAAGAGAAAGAAAGGAAATGAGAAAAAAAAAGAGAAATAGAAAAAGAATGAACAAATGTGAGTTGAAGAATGAAAAAAAATAATAGGTTTTTAAACGATATTGAAAGGAAAAATGGCCTCTTCTGGAGCAATTGAAAACATAATCCTTAAAAGTCTCATGCAAGGTACTTGATTTCACTTTGTTTTTAAAATTTTAGTTCAGAATAGTTTTCACTCCTCTCAGCACGCTACAATTATAAACTTCCTTTTTAAAAAATCAAACATTAAAATTCTATGTACATAGAATAAAAACTCACACTGATTTTATAGCCCACTGTCTATATTAATATTAAGGCTATAATGTATAATTCACAATATTTTCTGCTTCACAGCTTGGAAAATCCACAAAGAAATCTTGCCTTTCATTTTAATCTCATTTCACTTTGAAATAATACTGCTAAGTCTTTTAAAAGTTTTTTTTTCCTTAGTAAACATCTGAGCATAGATATCTCATTTTAATGAATCAGTTGAGGAATTTAGTTCACAATACTACACATGTAACATAAGGTGAAAATTAGCAGATGGTGACCCAGAAGCAAGTCCAGTCTAATGATGGTCTTTGTAAAGTTTGTTCTAGTTAGTTAATTACATATTTACATACACATTAATTACATATTATTCATGGCTGCTTGGTACTGCAAAAAAAGAGTTCATTGATTTTTATCAGGTTTCCTGTTCCACAAAACCTTCAAATATTTCTCACTAAGGAATGTTTTGTCAATAGAAAATAATTAATAATAGAGAATGATTAGGTGTTTTCTGCCAAATACTATTATTACAAAGTCTTTTATCGATGAGGTTGTGACCAGCCCAATACTGTTTCTTTGTATCAAAGAAATAGAAAAAGCTAACCACCATGGAGTGCAGCAAGCGCTGAGAATTTCCTTTTGTAATTCCCATGACAAAGAACCTTAGAGATACCTGGGGCATTGTTCCTCATTTACACAGTTAACTGACTATGCCCATGGTTGTTCCAAATATAGAGTAGCTGGGAAGTGTGAGTGAAAAAAATGTTAATGCTCCAAGAAGCACAATGTTCAGTCTTTAATGCCATAGCACCTCTTTGTGATTCTACAACCCGACCTAGTGCAGTTTGCTCCATCTCCTGCATGTGTGACTACAGTTACTTTACTCATTTCTAATGTCTAGTCTCCACCTACTACACTTGGTTGTCTTCCTGCAGTGCAGACCTGACAGGCTTGAGGAGTTTCCACGGGATGCCAATGTTCCCTCAAACTGTTTCAGAACAATACTTCCATGGGACTCTCCTCTAACCGAACCACAATTCCTCCTGGTCGCCCTTCTGCTGTTACTAAGTATTCTGTCAAATTTGTTATTTAAAAAAAAGCCATCAGTTTTCCAAACAATACAATATTTAAGCATTCTTCTCTTTTACTGCTTTATATAATTAATTATTTGGTACCTGCTCTTAAACTTTTGTAAGCTGTTTTTCTTCTTCTATTTCCTTTTTTTTTCTTTTCTTTTATTTTGACAGGGGGAGGTTCTTTCTGTGTGTGTGTGTGTGTGTGTGTGTTTTTCAGGACAGGTTCCCAGGATATATCTCTAGCTGTCCTAGAACTCACTATGTAGACCAGGATGGCCTTGAACTCACAGAGATCTATCTGTCCCTGCCTCTCTCCTAAGCTTATTTATTTGTTATCGTACTAGAATTTAAGCCTAAGATCTTCTGTGTGATTTAGACTCTCTGAATTTATTCGTTACTGCTCTTTGGATTGAGTTTAGGGAAATCTGTGTGATCAATGTTCTATGGATTTGTTTGTTTGTTTATTGGCTATTGTACAGGGATTGAGCCTAGAGAATTGTGTGTGTTGAACAAGAAAGTTTCCATAAAGCAGCAAGTAAAGAAAATATGGCCTGAGTTCAAATAAAAATTATCAAACAAAGAGAGATGGTTTGGGCAAAGGAAGTGGGTTTCTGAGCTGCATGTTATTAGATGGTAGGGTCTGTTTTTCTTTAGTCATATATTATTTTTCTTAAAATTTTATGACATCCATGATTACATTAGGCATAAGCACATATGGACCCACTGCTAACTGAAAAGTGTATGTGATATCTGATTAGATATGGCAACAATCTAAACACCTGGAAAGTGAATTAGATCTCCTAAAGCACATAAAGACTGAAGGTGAGGAGAAATAGTCAATAGAACATAAATACAAAAGATGGCAAATGTTATACAACCACAGAAGGCCAAAGTAGAGTGTGAAATAAATAGTATAGTTAGAAAGAAATTCATATTTCATGAAAACTATATTTAATTATAGCCTCTTTCTCATTAACTAAAATAAAAACTTGAAAACCATACAATTGTTTTTATCTAGAGAATTCTAATAAAATGCTTGTAACTATTAATGCAATATGAATTATGTAACTATTTACTTAGCTAATAAAACCATATTGAAGGATGAATATAGGGACTGTTTTTTTTTTTCCTAAGAGGAAGATTTTTCTATTCCTTTTGGTAGTCAGTGAGAGCCATAATATTACTAAATATAACTGGCACGAAGTAATTCCCCAAACAATAATTTATCTATATTTTAATGATATTTAGGAAAATGTCAACCTTATACTTGATACTGAAAAAGTAATGAATCATATTATCTAGTTCATTTTATTTACACTTTTTTATTTTATATTTTTAAAAATAAGTTTATTTTTTATTGATTACAGTTTATTCACTTTGTATCCTAGCTGTAGCACATTTCCCTAATCCCCTCACAATACCACCTTACCTACCCACATCTCCTTCCATGCCCCTCCCCAAGTCCACTGGAAGTGGAGATCCTCCTCCCCTTCCATCTGACCCTAGCCTATCAGGTTTCTTTAGGACTGGCTGCAATGTCCTCCTCTGTGGCCTAGCAAGGCTGATCCTCCCCAGGGCCTGAGGGGAGGGTGGGGGGGGGGGCAAAGAGCCATCCACTGAGTTCATGTCAGAGACAGTCCCTGTTCCCCTTACTAGGGAACCCACTTGGACACTGAGCTGCCATGGCCTACATGTGTGCAGGGGTTCTAGGTTATTTCCATGCATGGCCCTTGGTTGGAGTATCAGTTTCAGAAAAGACCCCTGGGCCCATATTTCTTGGTTCTGTTGCTCTCCTTGTGGAGTTCCTGTCTACTCCAGGTCTTTCTATCTCCCCTGATTTCATAAGATTCCCTGCACTCTGCCCAAAATTTAGCTATGAGCTTCAGCATCTGAATTGATACCCTGTTAGGTAGTCTTTCAGAGGGCCTGTGGTAGGCTCTTGTTCTGTTTCCTGTTTTCTCCTTTTGCCGATGTCCATCCCTTTTGCCTTTCTGAGTGAGGATTGATCATCTTACCCAGAGTCCTCCTTGCTTAGCTTCTTAAGCTGTAGAGATTTTAGTATGTTTATCCTTACTATATGTTTAATATCCACTTATAAGTGAGTATATACATGTGTGTCTTTAAGCTTCTGGGATAGCTCGTTCAGGATGATCTTTTCCAGTTCCCACCATTTGCCTGCAAATTTCATGATTTCCTTGTTTTTAATTGTTCAGTAGTATTTCATTGTGTAAATGTACCACAATTTCTGTATCTATTCCTCTGTTAAGGGACATCTGGGTTTTTTCAGATTATGGCTCTTATGAATAAAGCTGCTATGAACATGGTTGAACAAATTGCCTTGCTGTACACTTGAGCATATTTTGGATTTATGCTTAGGAGTGTTATAACTGGGTCTTGAGGAAGCACTATTCTTAATTGTCTGAGTAAGTGCCAGATTGATTTCCAAAGTTGTTTTACAAGTTTACATTCCACCAACAATGGAGAAGGGTTTCCCTTTCTCCACATCCTCTCCAGCATGTATTGTCAGTTGAATTTTTGATCTTAGTCATTCTGATGACTAAGATGAAATCTCAGGGTTGTTTTGATTTGCATTTCCCTGATGACTAAGGATGTTTAGCATTTCTTTAAGTGTTTCTCTGCCAATCCATATTCCTCTACAGAGAAGTCTCTGTTTACCTCCGTACCCTATTTTTTTCATTGGATTGCTTGATTTGTTGCTTTTTAACTTCTTTAGTTCTTTATATATTCTGGATATAAGCCCTAGTTAGATACAGGGTTGGTGAAGATCCTTTCCCAGTCTGTAGGCTGTCGTTTTGTTCTGATGACAGTGTCCTTTCCTTACAGAAGCTTTTCAGTTTCATGAGGTCCCATTTATTGATTGTTGATCTTAGAGCCTGTTTTGTTGGTATTCTGTTCAGGAAGTTGTCTCCTGTGCCAATGAGTTCTAGGCTCTTCCCGCTTTTTCTTCTAACCAATTTAACGTGTCTGGTTTTATGTTGAGGTGTTTGGTCTACTTGGACTTTAGTTTTGTGCAGGGTGATTAATATGGATCTATTTGTATTTTTCAACATGTAGACATCCAGTTATGCCAGCACCAAAGTGTTGAAGATGCTGTCTTTTTTCCATTGAATGGTTTTGGCTTCTTTGTCAAAAATCAAGTACCTGTAGGTGTGTGGGTTTATTTCTGTGTCTTCTGTTTGATTCCATTGATCCACCATTCTGTTTCTATGCCAGTACCATGCAGTTTTATTTACAATTGCTCTGTAGTACAGCTCTGTGGACCAAATTTAAGGCCTTGTTCATCTTGGTTTGGCATTCTATAGCTGAAACAGATGCTCAGCCAGGCAGACATAGCAAATGCATGCACATGCCACTGTAGTCACACAGTGACTACATCAGCACATGCACCTTATGTTATATCTTATACTCTGTTCCATTTAATGAATATAAAAAACTTTACAAAATCACATTTGATATTCTACCAATACATGTACTGCAGCAATGTTTTACCCACATTAGAACATCCTTTTCTATTTATCTGTAGTTCTTTGGATAGGGAGACCGTAAATATGTATTACATAAAATGTGTCTTAGAAATATATTAACATTTCACAGGTAAAGTTTATGTCAGAATTACCAATGTACTTTTAGTCCTTATGAAGTGTAATATATCTTAAATTTCTTGCAGTTTATTTTCTAAATGCTTTTAGAAGACAAGCCTTTCTTTTGTCAACAATATTTAACTTTTAAAGTATGTTGTGTTTTGAATCAAATAAATCTCCCACTAATAGTATATAAATGTATACCATATAAATAGTATATGAAATAACAATGCTTGGAATACATTTCATTTTAAGAGATTTTTTTTGATAATAACTATGAGTTTTTAACTCTGATTCATAGCAGCATGAGTTATACAGAGATATACTTCAAAGAAATATATATCTTATGTAGAGTCGAAGATACACAGGTGTACACATATGTATGTATGAGTAGGTATATGTGAGAAAGAGGGAGAAGAAATGTGATTGACGTAAGTAGCATTTGAGGGCCTAAGTAAAAGTGCAGAATCAATTGTATGCTGCAAGTACTTGAGCTTGTCTTCTCCCATGCTAGTCATCGTTTTATGAATATTTCTTTGTGTGTGTGTAGGTGGGGCTTCTGTTACTCATGTAAAATTCTATTAAAAGTTATATATTGAAATGTCTTTATGTTCTCAACTGCATTAGCCCATAAGAAGCAGTGTTATCAGAAATACTCTTAGAATCTTATGTTTTTATTATTTTGTTTTCATAGCTTGATTTTTTTGAAAAATACAATTTTTTTGGTCCAGTTTGTTTTGTTGTTGTTTTCTTTTGAGACAGAGTTTCTCTATGTAGCCTTGGCTGTCCTGGACTCACTTGTAGAGCAGGCTGGCCTCAAACTCACAAAGATCCACAATCCTCTTCCTTCCAGAATGCTGGGATTACAAGTGTGCACTACTGAATCTGCTTATTAAAATATTTATTATATGTGATAAATTCTATATTAAGTATATTTATTACACATAACTTGAAATTTTTTATAATTTCTCATCATAGACAAAATATTTTGTGGAAAATATTTGTCAACAACTACATGAAAGCCTATTTGAGAAATTCCTCTGTGTGTTTACTTATGGCAAAAGCCATATATACTCACTGAAAAACCACAATGCTTACTCCAATGCAGTAATATAAATATCTTTTGTATTTCTCTTCTGTGACTTGAGATTTAAAGCTAAACATAATGCCCAACCAAAGCAATAATATTAAAACACAAACATCCATTTTCCACACTTCCTGATTCCTTACCTTCAGTATTTATAATTAGTTTGCAAGAGGTTTTATATCACTATTAGAATAAAAGCAAAGGTTAAGCTATAAAGAATATGATTAACTGTTAAGACATTGTTACAGACTTGTCATTCATTTAATATAAATTTTACAAAACTGAGAAATTATTTCAATAAATGTTTTGACAAAGAAATATATTGATTATTATTTTGTAACATTTTAAGAAAAGGTATTCTGCTTAACTGGTGCTAATGCATATATAATATGTGTCATTACTGCTCCTACTGGTTTGTTTCATTGGCTAGCAAAATCTAGCTATAATTCTGAGCACAATGAGAGTCATGGATTTCAATGAAACCGTTTTTACATTAGCATGAACAGAAATCCTTGCAGGAGAAGGAGACATTGTTTTTTGCCTCATTTAACCTTCTTCTAAAAATGAGTATAACTAGTCTGTTTGTCAATAGTGGATGTGTAAGAATATTTTTCCCCAACTCCTCTGAGATTCTCCCATCTCCCTCACTTTTTTATCTTTTATTTTTATTAATTACAGTTTATTTACTTTGTATCCCCCTTATAGCTCCCTCCTCCTCTCCCAAACCTATCCTTCCTCCCCCTTCTCCACCCATGTCCCTCCCCAAGTCCACAGATGGGGAAGGTCATCCTCCCCTTCCTTCTGATCCTAGTCTATCAGGTCTCATCAGGAGTGGCTGCATTGTCTTCCTTTGTGGCCTGGTAAGGCTTTTCCCCCCTCAGGTGGAGGTGATCAAAGAGCAGGCCAATCAGTTCATGTCAGAGGCAGAATGTTCCCATTACTATGGAACTCACTTGGACACTGAACTGCCATGAGCTACATCTGTGCAGGGGTTCTAGGTTATCTCCATGACTGGTCCTTGTTTGGAATATCAGTCTCAGAAAAGACCCCTGTGCCCAGATATTTTGGTTCTGTTGCTCTCCTTGTGGAGCTCGTGCAATCATAATCTGAATACATAGGGTATGAAGAAAACCTATTTGCAATTAAAAAATATTTAAAAAGGAATATTTTTTCTTATAAATATTTTCAAGAAAAGTTTTTCTATAGAAATCTTTTCCTGAGTTACCTGGAAGCAATTAATAATACAGTTACTTTGTGGGAAAGAGCCTATATATTCTGTTTGTAACACACAATGGATAAATGGCATCAAAATGATAAACAAAATGAACTCCCCAAACACCTGAACATGGTGCTAACCCCTGGGATCTCAACATCTGAGAAGCCTTGGAGAGCTCAAGGCCACATCCACTACAGAATAAGACACTGTCTCCAAAATCTAAACAAAAAAACAACTCAAAAGATAAAAAGAAATAACTTTCAAAAATCAAAACATTCCACATATTAGGAAATGTTCCGAGAACTTTGTAAGCATCATTTCTAATAATATATTTAATGACAACTTTAGTTCGTACACATAAATTGCCCCATTTACAGAAGAATAAACTTTGAAAGGATTAAAAGAAAAGCTCACATCATATAAAAATTATTAACATTTGATTCCACGATAGGAGACATGACCATCATAATATCAATATTTTCCAAATATTCTGGTTTGTTCAGGTTCACAACACCTCCCACCCCTTCTGTTGAATACTTTATGGAAAGTAGGAGATTATAGCCTTGCTATAGGGAGGATGCTTATAAATCTATCTAATGTGATGGATTTTCATCTATGAGGAAACTGCTCAGTATATTCCTCATTGTTTTATTGTTCGTTTTTTTTTTTCTTTCTGTAGTTTCACATGGTTCTCTGAGGGCAGTGCAGCAAAACCCAGTAAACATGTTGGTATTTTAATGAATTTGTTTGTAACATATCTAAAGGAAGGAAAGCTGTAACTTAGTGCGCTGTCCTCAGCGTCCGGCTTTGGACTGGTCACCTTGTGTGAAAGTGTCTCCTACACTCTGTGCTTGCCTTTCTCTCACGTTCTGAAATTCTTTAGAAATCCTATCCGAGTCCTTGACTTCAGCTATACTCAAATGATTGAAAGCTCTAGGTCCAGTATCAAGTCTTTGTGACTATTTGTTTTTACTTTATTTTTCCAATTTACCTACCAAGTTACGTTTAACAAAAGTGTGGACTATAGGCTGACCTGAAGTAGTAAAGTGCATCTTATACAATGTATTTTTGTATATGAGCCATCTCTTGACTTTGCTAAATTATCGTTATTTACGCATCAACATGACTAGGTACAGAGTGCCTAGGGCAGCAGAATATTTTGACTCATAATGTTAGTGAAAGCACTAACATTAAAATCAGTAGACTGAGCCAACGTCATGAAAGCATTAGCATTGGAAACAGTATACTGAATTTTCAAAAGGTCCTGCTTCATCAGTTCAGGAGACACCAAGAAATCCACAAAGACCTGGGGAGAACAAGATAATGGAGGAAGGTCAAACTGTTTCTCCCTTGTGTCAACACAGCCTCCCCACTGCCCCCTTGCCCATCCACCAATGGTGATCCAGGCGGTTTGTCATCAGAATGCACTGGACTGGAAGTACAACTTTGCTCCCTGTCTCTGTGTGGTTTGTTCTTTGAAGCCTATCTGAGTTACAGCATTAGGCTTTCATCTACAGCAGACTGTAAGACATATCAGCTTTCAGAATACCAGAAGTAAGTCATTCCCATCCCAAACTTATGTATATATAATTTTATATTATATAAATATGATAGTATGCAATATATGTAATTATTTATGTACATATTTATGTATAAACATTATTCTAAATTGTTTTCTGCATTAACTCTTATTTAATTTTTATTAAATGCTAAAATATTTACTTCTGATACACACATTATCATCTGCAGTTTATAAATGAGAAGATACAAAAAGTTTAAATAACATACCAATAATGTCTAATAATAAATGCATAGGACATCAATTTAGACCTAAAATACTCACTAATTACTCCATCAGCTCTCATATCTTTGCTATGTTGTTGTTGGTAGCAGTGAAAGAAATTCTTGTTTGGCCTAGACAGGTCTCAAGCTCATGTTCCTCCTGTCTTAGCCTTTCAAGTGCTAAGATTACAGGTGTAAGCCAGCATGCCCAACTAAACTTTAGCTTATTTCTTCCTACTCTCACATCACAGTGAAATATCATTGAGTCAAAAAGAACTTAAATAGGTTTTCAAACCTTCCAGGCCTAGTGGCTGAACTGGAAATTTGTAAAAATAGTAAGTGCTTGCTTCAAAGGAAATATGACAATTTGTGTCACATGTTTTTAAAAACATGATCCTATTGTTATGGTCATAGGATTATTCACTAGAAACAATGAATTATTGCTTTCCTGTGAGAATACTGAACCTCACTCACCAGATCATTGTAATTCCATCCTGATCATAACAAAATAGTGGCCATACTCTGTGTCCTCTTCCTCCAATAGGGAAGTGTTGTTTCACTGAACCAGATGAACAGGGCAGATGGTGATTACTAGACACTCTGTGGTCCTCACAAGTGGAGACATGTTCAGTAGAACATGTTCTGATCACTCAAAATGAGCTCAATTTCATTTAGCAAATAGCCAGTTGACATTGCCTAATAAAAACTTTACTTCTCCAAGTCCTGAGAGACTATTTAAATTAGACTCACACACTAAAATATTTCCCATTGTATGCAAGTAAGAGAAGTCACATGTAAATAATTTTTAAATAAACCTGCTAAAAAACAAGTTTTTCAAACCAAACAAATCACAACTCCCTTTCCATATATTAAAAAAATTGTCACAATATCATTTCTTCCCATTCAGGGAGTTTAAAAACCCTTCACTGATGTACAGAAGTCTGTTGTCTCTGCATAGATCCAGGGTAAGGGAAAAAATTGACACAGTGCATATAAGCCATTTCTCATCATCTTTCATCTTTCTACACCTAAAAATCACAGTCCCTACAAATATCAGACAAAAGTATGGCTGTGTGTTATTTTTGTAGTTATTACAGTCAAACTAATTGTATCATGTAGATGCATTTAATGCACACTCTGCTCTGATCCTGAAGTTGAAGAAAGTATTTAGAGATGACATCTTTACTCTACCAATGGCATTTTGCTGGTCAGAATCAAGATTTCTTGCTTATTCATATTTACTTAAATTTAGTATGTTTACTAAATAGTGTCTTTTTAACTGCAAAATGATTAGGCTCTGAACTTCCTCTAACATGATAGTAATGTACAGGCTGTGTACAGTGTGAAGCCAACCAAGCATGACTGGAAAGCACAGGCCAATGTGATCCGAATTTGACAAGGCAATGAGAGACAGGCAATAAAAGAGCAGAGGCTGACAAATTGAAAGAGCCTGTGAAGAGACCTAGGCTCACTCAGACTGCGATGGGAGGGCACAGAAAATGTACACACAAGCACATTTGGTAGAAGAAATATTGTTGAGGGAGAATGAAGGATGAGCACTGGAGAAAAAGAGAATTCACAGGATTTTTCAAGTCCCAGAAAGCTCTGGTTTTATATAGAATGAGAACAAGACAATATAACCTGAATTTAGAATTAAGCTTCACATTTGAACCAAAGACCAGAAGAGCCAAAAGCAGGAAAAAGAAAAAAAGAAAAAAAAAGAGAGAGAGAAAAAGAAAGAGAAATGTGAGATAGCATCATCTCATAATCATGTGTAAAATACTTAAAATGTCTAAGGAACCTTGATTCTTTACTGAAAAATCCTACAGGTTACTGCCCATAGAATGGGGAAGAAGGAAAGCAGGCTGACATGCTGCTTCCTGCTATGACAAATGACTATGATATTCAAGAAAAGAAATGTAAGTCTTGAGGTAAAATTACTTGCAATGACTGAACAAGAATCCCAAAGGATCATTGTTATTGAACCACCAGGTGGGCTACATGGGGAGAGAGAGGGATAGCACTCATGGCTCCTTCTTTACCATGCAGCTCCCTGCAATTTCCCCATATCCTAACTAGTGACTACAAGTTGGCTCTATTTCTTGATGTTTTCTTTCTTATTCTGGTAATAGGTTCCAAATGCAAAGACCTTTAAAGCTGTTTTTTTTTAAACCATTATTTTACTTTAATCATGTGAGTCTGTGAGTGTGTGCATGTGCACATTAGCATGGGTACCTTTGGAAAGAGAAGCATCAGATACTCTGAAGTTAGAGTTTCAGGTGCTGGAACTGGACCTGTGTTCTCTGCAAGAGTCCTATCTGCTAAGAGTTCTACCTGGCTGTCTCTCCAGCCTCAAATTCATCTTCGATCTTCCTACTCTTTCTTGTCAGTGTTAGGTCATAGATTCAAATTTTCAAGACAGTATAAAATCTTTAATTTCTAAGATTAGCTTTAATTCTAAAGGAAGAAAAATTTAAAGACAAAAGCTTTAGCTAATTAAATAAAAGCTAGCACTACCAGAAACCTAAAATAATTAAGTTACTTAATTTCTTTGACAGGTCATACTTACATAGTTCACATGAAAATGTTTCCAGATGGTTGGTTAAGCACCTACCTTGTGGCTGTCTACTGGGATGGTATATCTGAAGGTCAAATGGCTGTGCACTGGTCTTCTGAATCACACTGACATTCTGCCCTGTCCACTTGTTGGCTTTGGCCAGTGTGTTGGTCCTCCAGTCTGTCCAATACACCTCACTCCCATACAAAGACACAGCAAAGGGATGTGACAGGTACTCATGTCCTCGGATAATTTCTATCATGTTAGTTCCATCATAGAAGGCTGAATAAATAGCATCTGACCTAGAAAAAAGACAATACATAAAATGATTTATCAAGGCCAGTGAAGGAGTCCAGTGATATTGTTATATAAATTAAAGTATTTACAGTAGTAAAGTATTTACTATGGACCTATATCTAATATTTAAAGCATTAAAGTATTTTATGGACCTATATCTAATATTGTCTAAAGTAAAACAAAACAAAATACTGATCTTGATACATGAGGCTTATATATTAAGATAAGTAATGTTATAGTTAAAGTTGGAGAAATTAAATGAAAATATTTTTTAACCTGGCATCTGTCCAAACTATTCTTTTCTCAAAGTGATCCACAGTTAGTCCATTAGGCCATGCCCCAGTTTTCATGTCTTTATAGATGGTTTTTCTCCCAGCACCACTCATAGAGGCAGATTCAATTCGAGGGAAGTTGGCATCCCAGTCTGTCCAGAAAAGAATTCTGAAGAAAGAGAAATAATGCCATTGTTTCACTCTTTAATTTCCAGTGTTTATTTCATCCCTACCACATGGAGAAAGCTCCCAAGTAAAAAGCTGCAACAGAAATGGTTAAAATTTTTAATTCAGTGACTTCAAGTACATAGGAATAGACAGACTATGTAACTTCATGCCGATGGAATTGCAACTTGTATGATATTTTGAAGAAAAAGTTGTGATGAGGAGGAGGAGTTGGTGAGTGTCCTACTTACAGAATGCCCTAACTGGTGGAAGAGTGAGGCAGCCTCAGGCTCATGAAAAGGCCAGGGCTCAAAAGTATAATGATACAGAAACGAGGGAGAGGAAGTGGGACAGAGCAATCTAAGGGCTGGTGAACATGTGTAGCAGCATCAGGGAACTCTTGGGGATTTTATTCCTAGGGGTTAGTGATGATCAAATCATGAGGATATTGTGAACAACACTCCTGAGAAGAATCTGCCCATTAATTCACTGATTAGAACTGCGGTTATTGTTGAGATGGGAATGTTCCAGTTCCAAAGATAATTGCCATATCCTAGACTAGTTTTATAACCCCAAGAAAAGCCATTTCTTCTCTGTAAGCACTAGTACCCTGCAACTAATAGACCAAGAGCCTTGGGAATATCCTAACAGACCCCCTAGCTTCCCATCACCCACACTAAGAATGTCATCATAAACCATCTGATGATCTGTAGAAAAGCTTTCCCATGTTTGTGTCTGTATCTCTGATGAACCCACTAATGCATTTTCAACTTGCCTTGAGATATGACTTACTTTTTTCTATAAACTAGAGAATTTCATCAAACTGCTTCAACCTTGGGAAATGGAGTAAGGGCTGTGGTCATTCAAATTGGCTCCAGAATAAACTGTTGCTTGTTACCCTTCGGATGAGAGTTTTGAGGGGAAGGGGTTATTTTTGATTTTTCTGTGAACAATATGTTCCTCAGAAGCTCATAGTAATATTCTTCATTAAATAATTAACAGCTTTTGGGTATTTTCACAGATATGATGATGGGACAATTTTTCCAAATAAATTGATCAAATTGCTTGGTTTGGCCATGGAAATATTTGATATTTGGGAAAGTATAAATATAAACAGTGTCATCTCAGGGGTTAAAAGTTTGATAATTATTGAAGGTGATTAGTAGGTACAAATGAGTTTATCATGCAGCTAACTTTAGTTGATGTGCTTGATTATTTGTCTAGTAAAAATTTTGAAATAAAACTTATAAACATTAAATAACTTAAATATTAAAATGTTTAGAGGATGTGTATAAAACATTCAACATTTCCTTCTTAGTTTTTCAAAAAATAAAAATAGTTTAAAGATAATATTATTTTGAATGGAAACAGTATGTAGATTAATGTTACTATAGAATAATATTGCATAAAATGTAAAAATATATAAAAATTTAGAATATATTATATCAAATAGAACATGGAACAAAGCTTCATTGCTATAAGGCTGGTTCACTCTTCAGTTAAGTAGTTGGAGAGGATAAAATGTTAAAGACTGGACCCTAACAACTGATCTCTAGCTATGAGAGTGGAGCCTAAAAATTAGATTAGCCTAACATCTCATACAAAAGCCAACTTTATTCAGAATATCAGACAATTTATACTCTGATAGTTAAGAAGAGTCACCTGAGTAAGGTGTCCAACCACAAGGGCAAGCCACAAGTCACAAAAACCTGTTTTTCCATGAAGGCTCATGAATAACAACAGCTGAAGTAAACCCATTCCTATCTGTTACACTGACGAGGAGCAAGAAAATGTGCTCCAAGAACAATTCTGTGTTTTTGAAGAAAGCAAGGTCATAAGAATCTTGTCTTGTCTTCTTGGAGTTTTCTCACAAGCACTCAGAATTCTCACAGGACTCCATTTTTGGACTGTGTTCTGACACTAAGCATTTCTTGCCCTCCTCTGTGTTGAGTTTAACATGCGCACAGATTCACAAAGAATACTTTTAAAATGAATTAACTTGACAAAAAACTAATTTTACACCAATCAAAATTAATAGTGTTGTCAGACAGCATCCATGGCTTAGAGCAGAGTTCTCCCTATCTTCATTAACATCCCTAATTGATGCGCCTTCTAATATATTTGAAAAGTGTCTTGATTTATAGCTTTCTTTGTTGTTATTGTGAAATGTTTGTGAATGATATTCACATTTGGCTACATAATAAACCGTCTTTTATTCCCTTTATGGTGAAAACTGTTTTTTGTTTGTTTGGTTTTTATTTGTTTATTTTTCTGTTGTGTGTTTGTTTATTGTTTGAAGGTCATATCTTTGGGTTCACTTGAAGGCACTATAAACTTCCAAACATGCTGCTAGTAGAAAGCAAAGAATACAATAGAACATTGTGGCATTCTGACAAGGGTGACCTGTGCCTTGATTTATTTTCATTCAGGAGTAGTGTGTATGTGTATGTATGTTTGTGTATGTGTGTGTTTCTTCTGTAGGGAGTACTGTGACATTAAACGTCCATCAACTTTAGTGGGAAACTTTAGTCATTTTCTAGAGAATAATATGTTTTAAAAATATTTGCCTTTAAAGTGTTCTTAACCTTGCTACAACAGTTAACACAACTGACATTCACAGTTGATTTCATGGATTGTTATTTTATAAAATTCTTGAGCACTCTTTTGTGAGCTTTATAAGGTTGTGTTATAACAACATTATGGTTTTTTTTCTTTTTTTTTTAAATATATTTAGTTTTATCTCAGTCACAGGTTAGGTAATTTGAATCCCAGGCGTAGCCCCCTCCCCCATTCCCTCCTACCCTCCCACTCCATTATGTTTTAAAATTTCTTTTTAAATGGCAAAAACTGGTTAGTATTTCAATGATTACATTAGTTCCTCGAATACAAGAAGAATCTTATTTTGTAGAATACAGAAATGTTCAGTCACAATTGCTTTTTAAAGGAAAACTATGGGCTACATTTCTGCAGTTTCCACGCTCATGGGTTAGTCTGTTTTCAGACTAAGGTGGGTAATAGACCATGAACAATCTAAACCATTATAGGCTAATCTGCCAGGTCAAGTTGAAAAGGGTGAGAGAAAAAGATCATTGCCCCAAAGAGGTTATCTCTGTCTTTTAAAGCTAACAATGAACAGAAATTAGAGTAATTTAGAGCATTATTTAAATTACGGAAAATTTAAAATAATTGCCTCACTAATTTTCACAATGCCTACTTCTGCTTTGGTCAATGCGGTCCTTACAGTAGAGATCAATTACCGGGGCCCCTGGAAAGTAAATGTGAGCAATGGAGAAGGAAGCAAGCTAGCCCCTGGGAACCTAGCCTGAGGGTGGGGAAGTTCAAGAACATTCAAAACTGCTGGTCGTTTTCCAGTAAGAAGCTTGGTGTTTCTTACATTCATACCTTCCTTCAATAATAAGTTCAACTGAAAATGGAATGAAAGAAAAATCTGGCTCCTCCCTAACACGGCCACCTTAGAATTGCTGTCACTTAAGAGACTGAGTGGAACCCTGCACACTAGCAATGTGGTGTGAAGACTGACTTGTTTTATGGTGTACAATGAAGGTCAGTGGTAGTGTGCCAGGAGAGCCAAATGGTTGTAAAAGCACTCCTATTATTATTCATCTGTGAAATGTGTTACAAAATCTTTCTTGCTTGAGGAAGTTCACATGAGATAAGCATGTTTCCTAGGGCTGATTTTTATGACATTCCTTTGCCTTTTGTTTTCTTTGACATACCGAACAAAGTGACTAGTGACAAGCCTTTCCTTTCATTTGTTATTGGAACCAAAGTTATAGCATTCCTCATTAATTTTCCTTTTCTGTGTAGCTGAGTCCCTGAAGGCAGTATATATACAAAACCAGCACACAGGTAAACATTTATTTAACAAGCATTGGGCACCTTCCTAAACTCTGAGAGCTGTAATGGACTTTAGTCTTTGATGTAAATTTTCTTGATGTGATAAAGCTTTTGATGCAATAGTGAATATAATATCGTGTATTCAAGTCATACTTCTCAACTAATCCAGAAATATTTTCATAAGATAAAAAGTGTCAAAATAAGTTTAAGTTCTTTTGGAGTTCTCATCAATACAGGTTCAAAATTTTCTCATATTTTATGTCAGTTTTGAGAAATAAAGGCAATGTCTGGTTTATATAGCAATAAAATGACAAAATATGTTTAAGTAAAAAAATAAGTTTAAGTAATTTTATTTTACATTGTTGGTTTTCCTGGTTAGTTTGACTTTGCATCTTACTTGTGTATGTGTGCATGAGTGTGCATGTCCCTTTGTATGTGGTGTATGTGAGAGTGTATGTTTGTATATGAGTATCTACCTATCTCTCTGTCTCTGTCTCTCTCTCTCTGTGTAGTAAATGCTGTGCATATGAACATGACTTTGTGTTTTATATTCAGTGTATAAGTATGAGTGTATATTTGTGTGTATTTTTGTTGTGTATACTATATGTTTGCATGTAGACAAAGAAGTGTGCTTGTGCTGTATATGCTGTATGTATGAGTTGGTGTGTGTGTTTTTCTTGTATATGTTACACGTGTTTATTCTTATTTTTTAGTCTATGATACAAAATTCTAATATTTAAAAGGTTTCTCTAAAATATCCAATAAAGCTGGCACTATTTAAACACTTGTATTAAAATGATCACGTAATTGCTGTGCTTTAAGGTGGTCACATGAATTTTCTTTGTAACTATTCCACTATTCCATTTAATAATTTCAAGTAAAATTACTCTCAAATCTTTCAATTAGCTCCTACAGGAGTAGGAAATGCTAGTGTCCCCTGTTCTTCGGTCATTTATGCCAGAAACAGTTTGAAACACAACTTTTCAAGTTGGATATTATGCCAAAAATGAACAGAAACAGAACAAAACAAAAATTCAAAGCAAAACAAGAAAAAAACAATGGATACAAATAAGCTTACCAGCCTTCCTGTAAATACAGTGTTTGGGATATGAACTCTCTCTCGACTAACTTTTGCACACTGTCTCCAAACTTTCCTTTTCCTGGTTATGTTTACCCCTTTCTTGCAATCTGTGCCTTAAGAGGTGGTCACATTCTCTTCTTCATGATGGAATGTACACCACAAATGTATCTTCATTCAACATGACACATTTTGTTATGCAGAAAATTTCTTGTGGTTAAGATTGTTTGCACATCTTAGCCAGGAGTGATAGGTGGGAGCTTCCTATCAAGCCAGGTCACAGTGGGAACCCTGAACTGGAAACTTGGTGTCTGGTACAGTGTTAAGCTCATCAATCTGCTTGTACTTGGAGAACAAATTGTTGAAAAAGAAGATCCTTCCTCATTTAACTGCACAGATCTTTTCAGGCAAGGAGCTGTCACAGTAGCTAAGGAAGAAAGAAGGCAGGGTACACTATAGACTAGAGAATGCATCTCTGGTGGGGGGAATCTCATTTTCATTGACCCCAGGTCTTCCAAGTTTGAAAAAGAGCCATAAATCCATATTTTCAAGTGAAATTTCCCAAAATATGAAGCATTTGTGATGGATTCAAACCTATCTTAAACCCCAGAGAAGACAAACCCTCTTGCTGGTGTTGCTAATTAAGTATCTCTTCTTTTTTAATTTTAATTTTTTATATTAATTACAGTTTATTCATTTTGTATCCCAGCTGTAGTCCCTTCCTTCATTCCCTCCCAATCCCACTCTTCTCTCATCTCCTCCCATGGCCCTCTCCAAGTCCACTGATAGGGGAGGCCCTCCTCTCCTTCCATTTGATCCTAGCCTATCAGGTCTCATCAGGACTGACTGCATTGCCGCCCTCTGTGGCCTGGAAAGGCTGCTCTCCCCATCAGGTGGAGGTGATCAAAGAGCCAGCCACTGAGTTCATGTTAAAGACATTCCCTGTTCCCATTACTAGGGAACCTGCTTGGACACTGAGCTGTCATGAGCTACGTTTGTGCATGGGTTCTAGGCTATTTCCATGAATGGTCCTTGGTTGGAGTATCAGTGTCAGAAAAGACCCCTAGGCCCAGAGTTTTGGTTCTGTTCCTCTCCTTGTGGAGCTCCTGCCCCCCCTTCCCTGCCCCAGGTCTTACTATCTCCCCCTTCATTCATAAGATTCTCTACACTCTGCCCAAAGTTTGGTTATGAGTCTCAGCATCTGCTTTGATACCCTGCTGGGTAGAGTCTTTCAGAGGCCCTCTGGGGTAGGCTCCTGTCCTGTTTCCTGTTTTCTCCTTCTTCCAATTTCCATCCCATTTGCCTTTCTGAGTGAGGATTGGTCATCTTACCCATGGTTCTCCCTCTTGCTTATCTTCTTTAGGTATACAGATTTTAGTATGTTTATCCTATATTATATGTCTAATACCTATTTATAAGTGCATATATACTATCTGAATCTTTCAGCTTCTGGGATACCTCACTCAGGATGAGCCTTTCTACATCCCACCATTTTTCTTCTGCAGGCAAGCTGTCCACCCTTTAAATGTAGTGTCTAAACTGGAGAAAGGAAAAAGATCTCCCAATCTGCTGGTATTTAAGTCCTGGGGACAGAACACAGCAGCAACGAAAGATGGGTAGGAAGCTCAACAAAATCATGGGTTGGGATGGGGGGAAGCTTTTCTCTTCTGCAACACATTTAGCTTCCTCTAGGCTGACACAGCTCTTTCTCATGATTCCTGAACACTGAATTTAAGATATAGAGACAAAAATAGTCCTTTAAAAATAGTTTGTGGACTTGACAAAACCTTCAATCTACAAGCTCCTTACCAAATAAATAATTCACAGAATTCAGAGGTCTTCCCTCATGTTGGATGAATATTTCCTTTCTACACATAATCCCTGGCATTAAAAAGATAAAGCTGAAGAGGCCACACTGTTGGCTTTTCCAGAAAGCAAGTGACTGGGCAGGAATTAGAACTCATGGAGTCTAAGTCTGGTGTTTTTCTTCTGTTGCTTAAAAAATAAACATACAAGGGACAAGCCAGGCAACAGCCAAAGTCACTCAACATTTAACATTGTTTTCCGGAATCAGGTCTTTTTTTCTCTCAAAACTTCCCAGTACTCAGCATCTCACTGCTAGATTCCTTTAAGCCTATTTCAATTTTCTTTTCAATTGACTCTGAGAACACACAAGATAAATAAAGGGAGAGGTGGTTAACATCTGTGACTATTCAGAACAAAGACTGCCCCTGAGGTTTATAGCCATTAGAAAAAATTACAGCATCTTTGGGGCAGAGCAGAGAAATTCATTAAATAACTGCTTTGGAAAAGAGTTGCAATTCCTTCCAATAGTACTTCCTGCCCATATTTAATAGGAAGATATATTCTGCTTCAGAAAATATCTGAGTAAGGAACTCTATAACCAAACCTTTGCTAATGTGCTCACAATTGCTGCTATGCTGGCACACACAGGTACAGAGACATAAATATAAGAATGTGTAAAATAAGCATTTTATCTCTTCAATTAGAGTAGTAAATTGGAGGAGCATTTCTAGGATAAGGAGAAACTGTAAAAGGTGAGCTTCTTACCCATATCTGGGGTCCAGCGCGATGGCCCTGGGATGCTCCATGGCTCCTGCTATCAGTGTAGCTCTCAGAGAACCATCAAGTTTAGACACTTCAATTTGGTCCAGATTGCTGTCTATCCAGTATATGTTACCTGCTATCCAGTCAACTGTCAAGCCTTCTGGAGTTGCCAAGCCATGTTCTACAACCACTTCTATGGCACTGACGCCTGTGGAAAAAAAGGAAGCCGGCCTGTACCGCTATCCAAAGAAGGTAAGAGAAAGCCCATTTGTAATCACAACCCAAACGCATCAGTTTTGACGGTCCTAGTAGAAAAATGAAGCTTAACAGAGAAAACGGATTCCAATCTTTATAGAACCTGATCTTCCTTACCAGAAGTTTTCATACTCACAAACCCCTCCAGAACTTTGTAAACCACAGAGGTGATGGCAATATGAGGTTACAAAGCAGCTACTTCTTGTTTGGGGCTTTTCTGGCAGAACACGAGACTTATTAAAACAATAAATTATGGTGAGGAAAGTGGGACAATTTAATTAAAAGTCTGGCCCTCAAATGGAGATGTAAAGAGGAAAAGTCTACCTGGATCATTATGCATTCTGTATAATAACCACCCCTACTTTCTGTCTTTGGTTAAACATCCTAGATACTCTCACCATTTTCAGATATAACCTCACCAAACTTAAACCCTAAGTCACCCTCATTCTTTTCCCTGGGCCACGGATGTGTAGCAGGTCAGAAAGATACAGTTAAGTGGGTAAGTTGTTAGCATGGGCTGCATAAAAATCAGTAGTTGGGTAATATCTGCCAAATTTCTTTTTTGTCTACTGTTGAAGTTTTTTTCCCTCCCAAACTAAAATCAAGCAAGCAAACAAGCAAACAATCAAACAGACAGACACAAATCCCAATAGGTTTTACAGCCCTCTAATGCTATACTTCATGACACTGTCAGTAGTTTCCATTATACACTTTAAATAGTTAACAGACCTGTTCTTTAGTCACTATTTTTATTTAGTACATGAACATAAGACAGAGGAGACAGTTTGAAATTGCAATTGCGATTTCAGAATAAATTAATTTGATAGCAGTTAAAAGTGCAAAGCCACAAAATATGCAACATTTATAAGAGAAGCACTACACAGCATTATATAAAACAATATATGTTGTTCATTAAATAAATGAAATAAGTTTAATTATGACAAAAATACAGTTCATATATTTGAAAAATTATTTTGTTGAATTATGTTGACATGTGTTAATCAAATAAAAATTAGCAACATTAACTCCAACATCAAATTACTAGTATACAGAAATCAACCTTTTCTTTTCCTACAAATGTTCTCCTCCACAATGTTCTGAAAAATTCAACAGAAGACAATAGATTTGTAGCCTGGTCCTGAACACTTTTCTCCCCTATAATCTTCAACTATGTACTTAGTTTTTATGTACTATGTACTTCTGTTTTTACACATACAGAGAGAACTCACAATGGAACTTAATCAAAATATTTTCTGATGCTATATATTGTTATTAAAAACTAACTTCATCACTCAGTGAAACTGGAATACACATACCTCCGCTCTCTGAAAGTTTGCCCCTGTATATTCTGTCCTCCACAACATCTGTCCAATAAAGTAAACTTTGATTGAAGTGAAAATCAAGTGCTATGGTGTTCCTCAGTCCAGGAACAAGTAGGCTGTAGTCTCCTTTATGAAGATCAATCCTTCGAATTTCATGTCTTATAGAAAAGATGATGAATGCCTCAAAGGAATCTGAAATTAAATGTATTTTAGTAGAATTAAGAAGATATTTTTACTCTGTATAATTTCAATAAAATGCTCTAAATAAAACTCAGTTTATTAAGTCTCTGATCTGATCTGAGGCTCACTCCATTAGAAGGAAACGATATCAATCATTGTTAAAAGTGCCTTGAACTTATAACCAGATAGCCTATAAGTCCATGGTAAGTACCTGATTACATTATTCTGTTGAGTGGACATCACAAAGTGACTCCAAATGAGTTATTGCTGTCACGTAGAACACAGATTATCTCAACCTCTACCACAGAAGCCTCCACTTGTAGTAAATGGCAGTTAACACAGAGATCCCACCAAAAAAGGTCAATGAGTAGAGAATAAGATTATAGAGTGCTCAGCCATAAATGAAATGGATATATCACATCTCTCCCCCACAAGGTTCAGGGATCATTGCAGAAGAGAGGTCAGAAAGATTATATGAGTCAGCTGTGATTGATAAAATCAAGGCAAAAGTGTTTTCTAGACCAAGACACAACAAGGCATTAGGGCATATGAACCCACAGCAATTGTAACAGCACGTTCTTCACACGCTTATGGACCATAAGTCTGAGAGTAAGTACCTGATTATATTATTGTTCTGAATGGATGTAATAAAATGACTCTGAGTGAATTATTGCTTTCACATAGGTTAGAGCTTCAATAAGCTCTAGCCACAAAAATCCCAGCATAGAGACAGAAAAGAAGGCATGAAACTCTCCAACTAGCTGAGTTAAAGGAGAGTCAGTTATCTTTAAGGATATAGGCACTGGTAGATAGAGAGGTTCCACTCCCAAGACTAGCTAGACAATACAAATGGAACTTGATGAGAAAATAAATAAGAAAGGAATGAGGAAGGGGAGAGAGGAAGAGAGAGAGAAAGGGAGGCAGGGAGAGAGAGAGAAGGAGAGAGGGAAGAAGGAAGAAGAAGAAATCTCAAGCTGGGTAAGACAGAATGGGAGGTGGAGATGATAGTTAGGAGAGGAATTGGGTGTGTGTGTTCAAAATATCCTTAAAGAATTAATAAAACATATATATTGACTTTGGAATTCTGACACTAAACAAGCAATTTCATTTTATTCCTGAGCTTAAAAGAAACATGAAAACTTTAGATTTATATTAAGTTATAAAAGGTTTTAGTGTGTTTTTGTTTCTTTTATTTACATACACTTGATGAAAGTATTCTGGTGAAAGAATACAAGAAGTGTTCTTATCCCTAGGATGCTGAGCTTTCTATTTTCTTGATAGGTTAGCTGATAATCCAATAGTGCCTAAATAATGCCCAAGAAAACATAACACTGGTGGAACTGATGAAGAAAATCCAGGATTTGAAAAGGGAATTTAATGGAGAAATAAAAACATTGAAGAGAATTAAAGCTGAAATGAAAATGGAATTGAAAAAGCTATTGACTCAACTAGAAAACTCAAGTGAAAGTCTTATAAGTAGAATGAATCAAGCAGAAAGTAGAATATCACGGCTCAAACACAAAGTGCAGGATCTAAATGAAATAAGTAAAGAAAATAGCACTTTTTTTAAAAGAAAGGAACATTAAAAAATTGAGCAATACCATAAAAAGGCCAAAACTTTGAATTAAAATAAATAGATGAGAGAATCCATGATAAATGGTATAGATCAGATTTTCAGCCGTATCATACAAATAAACTTTCCCATATGAAGGAAAGACATAAACATAGATACAAGAATCACACAAAACAACACATAAAGAAGACTGGAAAAGAAACTCCCCAGGGCAAAACATGGTTAAAACACTAAATATATAGAACAAAGGTAATGTATTAAAAACTGCAAGTCATATAAATCCTGTATAATGGAAAATCAATCAGAATAACAGCTTATTTTGTTTTCTTATTGCTATTGTATTGTCTTTGTTTGTTTGTTTTCAATACAAGGTTTCTATGTGCAGCCTTGGCTGTGCTAGACTCACTGGTCTACAAAGTTATTCTAGGACAGCCAAGGCTACACAGAGAAATCCTGTTTCAAAAGCAAACAATCTGTGAATGGTGACATGCGCCTGCAATCCCAGCACTTTGGGATGCAGAGACAGGCAGGTCTCTGTGAGTTTCATAGAAGAAAATTTCACCAACCTAAAGAAAGAGATGCTGATAAACACACAGGAAACTTACAAAACACCAAATAGATTGACCCCGAAAAAAAATTTCTCCAGCCACATAAAAATCAAAACACTGCATGTACAGAAAAATAGAGAATATTAAAAGCTATACGAGAAAAAGGCCAAATACCATATAAAGCTAGACCTAACAGAATTACACCCGAGTTCTCAACAAAGACTCTAAAAGCCAGAAGAGCCTGGGCAAGTGTACTGTAGACTTTAAGAGACCACAGATGTCAGTCTAGAATACTCTAATCAGGAAAAGTTTTAATCATGTAGTTGGAGAAAGCAAGATATTCCATAACAAAACCAAATTTAAACAATATATATCCACAATTCCAGTCCTACAGAAAATACTAGAAGAAAAATGCCAACCTAAGGAGGTTAACTATACTCAAGAAGACACAGGAAATAAATAGCTCCATACCAGCAAAACCAAACAACAACAAAAACAAACAAACACACTACCAACAACAACATAAATAAAACAGGAATTAACAATCATTGCTCACTAACATCTCTCAACATCAATGTACTACTTAATTCCCAAATAAAAAGAACAACAGAATCGATGTGAAAGCAAAATCCATCCTTTTGCTGCATACAGGAAAGCATACCTCAGCAAGAAAGATAATTACCTCAGAGTGAAGGGCTAATAAAAGGTTTTCCAAACAAATGGACCAAAGAAGCAACCTAGAGTAGCCATTCTAATATCTAATAAAATAAACTTTCAACCAAAATTAATAAAAAACAAAATCCACTAAGATGATGTCTTAATTCTGAACATCTACACCCCAAATACAAGGGCACCCACATTCATTCAAGGAACATTACTAAAGCTCAATTTACACATGGAACCTCACACATTAATAGTGGGAGACTTCAACACCCTACTCTCACCAAGACAGGTCATCATCTTTCTTATTTTCTTTCTTTCTGATTCTTATGTGCTTATGTGGTTTTTGTGTATCATGTATGTTTATATATGTGTGTATACTGGTGTAGAGATGTACACGTACATTTATACCTGATTGTGGAGACGAGAACTCAATATCAAGTTTTTTCCTTGATTATTTTCTTTCTTAATAATTGGGGGAAGGCTTTTTACTCAAACCGGAACTCATTTATTCACCCAGACTAGCTGGCCTGTTAAAAACAGAAAAGGAAGCTTGGCACAGTGGCACACGCCTGTAATCCCATCACTCAGGGAGGCAGAAGCAGGCTGATGTCTGTGAGTTCAAGGCTAGCCTAGTCTACAAAGCTCGTTCAGGACAGCCAAGGCTACACAGAGAACCCTGTCTCCAGAAACAAAACAAAATAAACAAACAAGATCTATAATTAATATTAACAAATAAAAATTATTAAAAAACAAAAAGAAAAAAAACCCAGAAAAATGTATTTTACTATGTATCCATGCCTTGACTTCTTAGCCCTGTGACAACCTTGATAAACAAGCAGAAACCATCAATAGGAGCATATGAGTTTAGAGAAAGACCAAAGCCCAATTCCCAGAGAGGTTTTCACTCTGAGAAAAAAAATCTTTTAAAAGGATAGTGATGGAAAACTGTGTTTCCACATATACAATATTACTGTTGCTATATGTATGTATGTATGTATGTATGTATGTATCTGTCTATTATAAATAAATATAGTCCAAGTTATGTTATAGAGCTAGATGTAAGATGTAAAACTATAAAACTTTTTAAAAAATGCATGCAACTATATTTTAGTTACCTTCAATTAGAAAATAGAAAGTTTATTTAAAAAGAACACACAGACACCAGGAGAATGTTTCCCAAACATATATCTGATGGGAGATTCATATCTAAACAGATAAAGAAGGTTTATGATGCAATGATGACATATGGATGCTCCTATTTAAAAGATGTGATTGGGTATTTTTGTCTGGATGGGTGAGTGAATGGTCATGAACATCTGAAAATATTTCCCTCCACATCTGCCAGCAGGTAAACACAAATGCAAAAGACAACAGGAACCTTTTTCCTACAACCCTCCAGATGATTACAGCCACTAAGAAAGTTGGTAAAACTGTAGACACTAAACCCCTCACATTCAGATGGTGAAATATGTAAAGAATGCAGCCATTTTTGTGATGCATTTGATTATTTTTCAAATTTTTAAATATTTCCATATTTAGTTACCATAGGAACTAGCAAGTCTAAACCTACTTTTACACTGAAGACAATTATAAATTCATGTCAACTCAAAACATTTATATGAATATTCATATCAGCATTATTCATAAGAACTTCCCAAATGGGAATAATCTACTTGCCCATCAAGTGGTGAATAACTATACAATGATGTATTGTACAACCACATAATAGACATTACTCATCAATAAACAAAGCAATCACTGTTGTGTGCCCAGTGGAACAAGCCTGTCATCAAAACACACATAATGTTTAATTCTGTTTCCAGAAAATGTCCAAGCAGACAAATCTATAGAGACACAAAATATACTAATAGTTCTAAGAGGATGAGGTAGGTATATTAATAGGAATGATTCTTAAGGAGCCTGAATTTTGTGTTAGGGTCAATTAAAATATTCTCAGCTTAGAATGTAGTTATGGTTGCATGTAAATGAATACTTTGAAATGGTGAGTTTTGTGGTTTATAAACTATGTCCCAAATGACTTGTTATTAAAAATGTTTAAAAACGTTAATATTTATTAAAGTTAAAAACTGTATGATATTCATACCCAACTTCACACAGATTCTGTGGGTCTACTGTGTACAGATTTACTGTGAGGATTTAACAAGTTCTGAGAACTTTCATAAACGTGAAAAAACAGGCTGCCAACAGCTAATACTGTTTCTTTTAAGTGCACTTGTGTCCGGTGCAGGGAACTCTTCTATTGTGTAGATAGTTCCTCAGAACTAAATTCCTCTCTCGAGGGAAGAAGACTCATAAATATCAGAAGGGCAATGAAATTAAGCAGTAAGTAATAACTCGGAGAAGTAGTAATCTATGTCAGAGCTGCCTATATGTTGGGCAAGGAACACCAGGGACAGAGGTTTCCTGAGTCATCATCACATCACTGTGGTGTGGGCTTTTTGATGAGGTAGCTGCCTTTCAGTCATCAATGTTCTTCAAGGTAGACATGAATACTATCATTTCCTCGATCTGTCACTAGCAACGTCTCTGTTTGTTTTCACGTCTTTCTGGAAGAAATTCACATACGCTACCCTTTAAAACAAAGCAATATTTAATTTAAAGAATAAAGTCAAATAATAAAGAAAAATAATAAGCATGACAATAAAATTTATAAAGCAGAACAAAAATTATTATCCAAAAAAAAAATCCAAAGCCATTTGTTTAAAGGCTGAAAACTATAAACAGACCAAGGGCCAGAATGACTTGTATACAAATGTATTTTTACATGAACACATAAGCAGGAACATACACATACCTAAATGATTGCATTCATGGAAGGCAAGATATCAAAAACAAGAATGAAAAATAGAATGAATATAAATATAGGAATTTAAAAATCAAGCCAGCAGGATGGTCTATTCTGTAGGTAAAGGCATTATGTATTTGATTTAAAACTTTAAAATCTAAAAAAACAAAAAATCTGCAAAAATCAAAGCTCAACTCAGTTCTAACATTCGACCCTCCAATCCAAAGAGAAATAAAGAAAGGAATGAAAGAAGGGGTGGAGAAAAAGACAAGCAGAATCAAAAAAAGAAAAAAGAAAGAAAGGAAGAGAGGAAGGGATGGAAGGAGAAAGGGTAAATGAATTACGGTTTAGGAAGCTAGCTTACTATGTAGAGAAACTTGTAGACAAGCTGACAACCTGTGTTCAGTCGCCTAGACCCACACGGTGAAAGAAAAAAAGTGATTTTTCTATCATGTCTGATGAGCTCCACACATATGATGAATAAATAAGCAAGCAAATAAATAAATATAAATAATATTGAAAATAATTAAGATATAAAAGAAAGAAAGAATGAGCTTCCCTAAACAATGTCTAGAACTGTAGCAGTCCACACATGCTTCACTGATCTATAATGAGGTAGCAGGAGAAATTTAAAGGACTAATAAACCTTTATATCAATTAAAATAACAGAAGGAATACATTAATTTATTAATAGGTTTTTTTTTCACCTGCTTTTACTGTTTTTCGTAGTGTGTTTGTGTTACCATCTCAGAGCTTTGCACATGCCAGCCAAGTCTTCCTAGTTATATTTTTAAAGAAATTTTGAAGTAAAAAAATTACATACAAAAGATTGTTTCCCATATAATAGAATTATTCTTAAATATATGAATGTTAACATCAGCATCCTCTGTAAAGCTTCTTCTTCTTCTTTATTTACAAATTTCAACATGTTTATTTGAGCAAATAAAGATTACCAGATTAGGCAGCTCCAAACTGGAAGTAGTTTTTGGCCCTGCTGAAAGAACACAGGGGCAAGTCTTTACAGAGGGGAACAGAAGCAAGCCAAAGTAAATTTACTGCCCCCATTATGTACAGGAATTAACTGAGAATGGGCCAATATAAGCAACATGACAGAACTACTAAGCTAGTGGGAGGCCTAGAAGAACTCCTTGCTTCATGCAGGCTGATGTTAGTAGTGGAGAAATGGCTTGAGAATCATGAACTCTCATAAGCTGTGCAGCATGGTGTGTGCTGTATATCCACATTCCTTGGAAATATTGGATAATTATGAAATAACTTGCCAGGTTGAAGAGGCATATACATTTGAACATAGTAGCTCAACTGTGCATACTTACATGTATATGTGTCATACATTTGATAAAGCCCACCATTGCAGGCAACCTCAAAACCCTTGGATATGAAAAAGCTGATGGTAGGATGCTGTATATCAGGTAAGAGAAATAAGCATAACAATAAAAATAACACAAAGAACTTAAAAATCTCTTAGAGGGTAAAAACTCATTTCATATGAAATATTTTATATAATTTATAAAATTAAAAAAAAAACACAAATCTGGGGGCGGGACAAGATGGCAGTGCCAGGAAGACACTGCTTCTGAGCTGCAGAACAACATTTTCAGTACAGCGACCAAGGGACTGAACTGTGGGCCCTAAACCAACAGCGATCCGGTTTCCCAGGTGAGAGGAAGCCCCACGGTGTGGGAACGGCCCGGTCCACTCCCATGACACCCAGCGAGAACCTGGAAGAGATCCCCGGTCACACAGGCACTCAGCTGGTCAGCCGGTCACCAGACCAGTATCACCCACCTGCGTATCCTGATCACCTTCCCAAGCTGAACGGTGAGCACAAAAAAACACAGTTTTTTGGAGTTCCAGTCTTGAGCAAAACCCACTGGGAAGGAAGGAGACGGGACTGACCTAGGTCACCCAGCCTTCCCAGGGAAAACATCTCTCAGAATGGCGGGCTAGCGCACACTGTCTCTGAACTAGCCACCACCCCTGAGCACAGAGACGTACTGTGTGCCCAATTCTCCGTCACAAAAAAACTGTGCCCCAGAGCATCAGAGCCTGGGGTGCCCGGTCGGGGGAAAACCCCACAGGGAAGGAAGCAAACAGGGACTGAGTTAAGGTACCCAGAATCTCCCTAGAAAAGGTTTTGGGCAGTGGAACCCAAAACAACCATACGAGGAGCCCGGGGAGAAGGGGCACAAAACCTGATCTGAGTCCAATAGGACACTGGTCAACTGCGGTCGTCTCTGTGGACTTCTCCTGGGGAATCGATTCCCGGGCACTTCTTCCCAAAGGACACAAGCAGCGGCAGAAGTAGCCAAGCCTGCCAGCAGAAGAAGCAGGGGGGAGATACCGCAGCCAGCAGGAAAGCAGCATCAGAGGTACCCCAACCATCAGGGAAGCAGAGGAGGCGCTCGCAGTACACTGAGCAACTTGCAAGGAGCACAGGCAGCACACTCCAAGCACAGATCTCCAGCATTCACCCACAGCCTTGTCTGAGGGGATAGCAGCTGAGGAAGTAGATAGGGCTTCCCAACTCAGGGAGCAGAGTGTAGCCTGCTGGGCTACCAGCTTCCAGCACAAAACTCAGGGCCAGGAGCAGAGAGTCCACAACTGAATATGTGTCCCGCCCACCCACAGTGCCAGCTGCAGACCTCAGAGTCCAGCCTGCTGAGCCTGCCTCAGACTGTAGACCACCAGGTATTCAGGAAACCTGCTCAGGAACAACTGAAGCAACAACACACATTCTCAAACCTCTGGTCCCTGCTGATCTTCCTGAAGAATTCTACAGACACCAGAGTAAGATGGTTCCAGTCCAAATGTCAGACTTGAGGAAGAAACAGTGAAGATTATATATAAGCAACGAGGAAAGGTCGACGTTAGAACTAACCCAACAAAAAACAGGACACCATGGCACCACCAGAAACACAGAAAACTAATGGATAGTTTAATTCAGCAGAAACTCAGGAAAATGATTTTAAAGCTATGGTTATCCAGTTAATTCAGGAACAAAAAGAGGAAAGGAACAGAGCTCTCAAAGAAATACAAAAGAATATAATGGCCCATGTAGAGGAACAATTAAAGACATATAGAGAGGAAACAGAAACAGAACTAGGAGCCACCTTCAATTAGATGAAGGAAATGGTGCAAAGCATGAAAACAGAATAAGAATCTATAAAGAAAACCCAAACAGAGAAAAGCCTACAACTGGAGAACTTAGGGAAAAGATCAGGAACCACAAAGGTAAGCATCACCAATAGAATACAAGAGATGGAAGAGAGAATCTCGGGAGCTGAGGATATGCTGGCTGAAATGGATTCCTCACTCAAGGATAATAAAAAATCGGAAAATCCCAAGCACAAAACATACAAGAAATTAAGGATGCCATCAAAAGACAAAACCTAAGAATAATTGGAATAGATGAAAAAGAAGACTCTAGGCTCACTGAAATTGATTCCTCACTCAAAGACAAACTAAAATCAGAACAGTCCCAAACACAAAACATTCAAGAAATCAAGGATGCCATGAAAAGACAAAACCTAAGAATAATAGGAATAGATGAAAAAGAAGACTCCAGGCTCCAAGGACCAGAAAATATTTTTAAGAAAATCATAGAAGAATATTTCCCTAATTTAAAGAAAGACTTGTCCATAAACATACAAGAAGCCTACAGAACACCAAATAGACTAGACCAGAAAAGAAATACCTCATGTCACATCATAGTCAAAACACTAAAACTACAAAACAAAGAAAAAATATTAAAGGCAGCAAGAGAAAAAGGTCAAGTAACATATGAAGGGAGACCTATCAGAATCACACCAAAATTCTCATCAGAAACCATGAAAGCCAGAAGGGCCTGGGCAGAGGCCCTGCAGTCTTTAGGGGAACACAAATGCCAACCCCGACTACTATATCCAGCAAAGCTTTCAATCAACATAGATGGAGAAAAGAAAATATTCCATGACAAAACAAAGTTTAAGCCATATCTACACAGCAACCCAGCCCTACAGAAGATACTAGAAGGAAAACTCCAATCCAACGAAAACAACTACACCAATGAAAATGTAGGATAAAGAAAATCTCCCAGGAAAATTAAGAGGAAAAAAAAGCAATGAATCATAGTAAGACCACCAACCCCACAATAAAAGGAACAGTCATTGGTCACGATTATCTATCAACATTAATGGACTCAACTCTCCAATAAAAAGACACAGATTAATAGAATGGTTGCTGAAACAGGATCCAACATTCTGCTGCATTCAAGAAACACACCTATGCAAAAAAGATAAACACTACCTCAGAGTAAAGGGCTAGAAAAATGTGTTTCAAGCAAATGTACTCAGAAAACAAGCTTGGGTAGCAATCCTAGTATCTAATAAAATAGACTTTCAACCAAAGTTAATCAAGAAAGATGAGGAGGGGCACTTCCTTCTCATCAAAGGAAAATTCCAACAGGAGGACATCACAATTTTGAACATCTATGCCCCAAATACAAGACCACTTACATTTGTAAATAAAACATTATTAAAGCTGAAATCTCGCATAGATCCCAACACCTTAACAGTGGGAGACTTCAACACTCCACTCTCACCAAGAGACAGATCATCCAGTCAGAAGCAAAACAGGGAAACAAGGGCACTCACAGAGACCCTAAATCAAATGGATCTAATAGATGTCTACAGAACTTTTCATCCAAAATCAAAAGAATACACCTTCTTTTCAGCACCTTACGGAACCTTCTCCAAAATAGACGATATGGTTGTTCACAAAGCAAACCTCAGCAGATACAAGAAGATTGAAATAATCCCTTGTATCCTATCTGACCACCACGGTCTAAAGCTGGACCTCAACAACAACAGAAACAGCAAAAAGCCTGCACATACATGGAAACTGAACAACTTGAAACTCAATGACAGCTTGCTTAGGGAAGAACTAAAGAAATAAATTAAAGACTTCCTAGAATTCAAAGAAAATGAAAACACAACATACCCAAACCTATGGGACACAATGAAGGCAGTGTTAAGAGGAAAGTTCATAGCACTAAGTGCCTTCAAGAAGAAATTTGAAACATCTCATACAAGGAACTTAATGGCCCAACTGAAAGCCCTAGAAAAAAAAGAAGCAGATACACCCAAGAGGAGCAGACGGCTGGAAATAGTCAAACTCAGGGCTGAAATCAATCAATTAGAAACAAATAAAACTCTTCAAAGAATCAATGAAACCAGGAGCTGGTTCTTTGAGAAAGTCAACAAAATAGACAAGCCCTTAGCCAAACTAACAAAAAGGCAGAGAGAAACAACCCCAAATCAACAAAATCAGAAATGAAAAGGGGGACATAACTACAGACACTGAGGAAATCCGAACAATCATGAGTCTTACTACAAAAACCTATATGCCACAAAATTTGAAAATCTAAATGAAATGGATGATTTTCTTGATAGATTCCATCTACCTAAATTAAGTACAGATCAGGTAGAAAAATTGAATAGACCTATATCCCCCAAGGAAATAGAAACATCATCAACAGTCTCCCTTCCAAAAAAAGCCCTGGGACAGATTGATTCAGTGCAGAATTCTACAAGACCATCAAAGAAGTGCTAACTCCAATTCTCTCTAAACGGTTCCACAAAATAGAAACAGTAGGAACATTACCAAACTCACTGTATGAAGCCACAGTCACCTTGATGCCTAAACCACACAAAGCCCCAACAAAAAAAGAGAACTTCAGACCTATCTCTCTTATGAACGTTAATGCAAAAATACTCAATAAAATACTTGCAAACCAAATCCAAGAGCACATAAAAGATATCATCCACCATGACCAACTAGGCTTCATCCCAGGCATGCAGGGGTGGTTCAATATACGGAAATCCATCAATGTGATCCACCATATAAACAAACTGAAGGAGAAAAAGAACATGATAATCTCCCTAGATGCCGAAAAACCACTTGACAAAATCCAACATCCATTCATGTTTAAAGTCCTGGAGAGATTAGGGATACAAGGCACATACCTAAACATAGTAAAGGCAATATACAGCAAACCTATAGTCAACATCAAACTCAATGGAGAGAAACTTAAATCAATCCCACTGAAATCAGGGACAAGGCAAGGCTGCCCGCTGTCTCCATATCTCTTCAACATAGTACTTGAAGTCCTAGCTAGAGCAATAAGACAACTAAAGGAGATCAAGGGGATACAAATTGGAAAGGAAGAGGTCAAAGTATCCTTATTTGCAGATGATATGTTAATATACACGAGTGACCCCAAAAATTCAACCAGAGAACTCCTTCAACTGATAAACACCTTCAGCAAAGTGGCTGGATACAAAATCAACTCAAAAAAAAAATCAGAAGCCCTACTGTACACTAAAGATGAAAGGGCCGAGAAAGAAATTAGGGAAACAACATCCTTCACAATAGCCACTAATAACATAAAGTACCTTGGGGTGACTCTAACCAAGCAAGTCAAAGATTTGTTTGAGAAAAACTTCAAATCTCTGAAAAAAGAAACTGAAGAAGATATCAGAATATGGAAAGATCTCCCGTACTCATGAATTGGTAGGATTAACATAGTGAAAATGGCTATTCTGCCAAAAGCAATCTACAGATTGAATGCAATTCCCATCAAAACACCAACACAGTTCTTTACAGACCTTGAAAGAAAAGTTCTCAACTTCCTATGGAGAAACAAAAAACCCAGAATTTCCAAAACAATCCTGTACAGCAACAGATCATCTGGAGGTATCTCCATCCATGATCTCAAGCTGTACTACAGAGCGATTGTTATAAAAACTGCATGGTATTGGCATAGAAACAGAAAAGTAGATCAATGGAACCAAATAGAAAACCCAGAAATAAACCCACACACCTATGGAAACCTGATTTTAAAGAAGCCAAAACCATTCAATGGAAAAAAAGACAGCATCTTCAACAAATGGTGCTGGACCAAGTGCATGTCTATATGCAGAAAAATGAAAAAAGATCCATATTTATCACCTTGCACAAAAGTAAAGTCCAAGTGGATCAACGACCTCAACATAACACTGGACACATTAAATCGGGTATAAGAAAAATTGGGAAAGACCCTAGAACTCATTGGCACAGGAGACTACTTCCTGAACAGAAAACCAACAGCACAGGCTCTAAGAACAATCAATAAATGGGATCTCATGAAACTGAAAAGCTTCTGTAAAGCAAAATACACTGTCATCAAAAGCAAATGACAGCCTACAGACTGGGAAAGGATCTTCACCAACCGTATATCTGACAGAGGGCTTATATCCAGTATATATAAAGAACTCAAGAAGTTAAAAAGCAACAAATCAAGTAATTCAAGTAAAAAACGGGGTATGGAGCTAAACAGAGAACTTTCTGTAGAGAATTGTAGAATGGCAGAAAAACACTTAAAGAAATGCTCAACGTCCTTAGCCATCAGGGAGATGCAAATCAAAACGACCCTGAGATTTCTCCTTATACCTGTCAGAATGGCTAAGATCAAAAACTCAAGTGATAACACATGCTGGAGAGGATGTGGAGAAAGAGGAACCCTCCTCCATTGCTGGTGGGAATGTAAACTTGTACAACCACTCTGGAAATCAATTTGGCGTTTTCTTAGACAATTCAGAAAAGTGATTCCTCAAGATCCAGCTATACTACTCCTAGACATATATCCAAAAGATGTTTAACTACATAATGAGGACATTTGCTCAACTATGTTCATAGCTGCTTTATTTGTAATAGCCAGAACCTGGAAACAACCCAGATGTCCCTCAGTTGAGGAATGGATACAGAAATTGTGGTACTTTTACACAATGGAATGCTACTCAGCAATTAAAAAGGAAGAAATCATGAAATTTGCAGGCAAATGGTGGGACCTGGAAATGATCATCCTGAGTGAGGTATCCCAAAAGCAGAAAGACGCACATGGTATATACTCACTTATATAGACCTATAAGATAGGATAAACATACTGAAATCTATACATCTAAAGAAGATAAACAAGAAAGAGGACCTGGGGTAAGATGATTAATCCTCACTTAGAAAGTCAAATGGGATGGACATTGGATGTAGGAGAAAACAAGTAGCAGGACAAGAGCCTACCACAGAGGTCCTCAGAAAGACTCTTCCTAGCAGGCTATCAAAGCAAAGATTAAGAATCATAACCAACCCTTTGGCAGAGTGCAGGGTATCATATGAAAGACGGGGGAATTAGTATGACCTGGAGAGGACAGTAGCTCTCCAAGGTCCAATATATCAGGGCACAGGGGTCTTTTATGAGACTGTTTTCTAACCAACGACCATGTATGGATATAACCTAGAATTCCTGCTTGAATGTAGCAAATGGTAGCTCAATACCCAAGTGGATATACTAGTAAGGGGAACAGGGACTATTTTAGACATGAACTCAATGGCTGGCTCTCCGACCTCCCTGCCTCCCGAGGGAGGCGCATCCTTGCTAGGCCACAGAAGGGGACATTGCAGCCATTCCTGAAGAGACCTGTTAAGCTAGAGTTAGATGGAAGGGGAGGAGGTCCTCCCCTATCAGTGGACTTGGAAAGGTGCAGGGAGGAGATGAGGGAGGGAGGAGGGGGATAGGGAGGGACTGTGGGAGGGGGCTACGGCTGGGATACAAAGTACATAACCTGTGATTAATATAAAATAAAAGTGAAAAATTAAAAATAAAATACAGAAGCTTTTGGAACCAATAAAGAAAAGCCACAAATCCAATTACATCTTTTTGTGAGAGCACAAATGCATATGCCCACTGTGTGGAGAAGGCATGAGGCATACACAGAGGGCTTTAAGTTTAGTGAATACTTTATTGCCTTTGAAATATTGTAATAAAAAAGTTCAAAGATTTTTCAAGTTCTTGTATTTATTATAGCTTCAATGAGCTGAGAAAACCCCATTGATAAATATTTACAGGATCTTGCTTGACTAAAAGTTTTTCAAAGATCTAAAACCAAAGTACACATGTTCATATTCTTTCATATTTGAGCACTGAGTCTGTACCTCTGAGGTTTCTGCTGACTTTTTGATCAGTATTTTCTCTTTGGAAGAATAAAAGTGCAACTATTAATCTGATATGTTACTTCATAAAATAGTGAGAAACCATGAAAATGAATGTTAAGATAATATTTAATACCCATAGGTATTATAGTATATATAATATATATACTATAGTAAATATGTATATACCATGTATACTATAGTAAATATGTTGAAAGAGTTACCCTTGAAGAAGGCAGTGATAAAGAGTTCACAGGATGTAAATTTGTAGAGACTGTAAGCGTGATATACTAACAGCCATTGATGATGATTGATTAGAGACAAGAAAGGAGGCACTGAGGGATAAATGTGCAAGTACTTCCCATTTTATTGGTAACTATGCTGCTTCACTTCTGTGTGCATGTGTATGTGTGTGCTTCTGCCTGTGTGTACATCCACAGATGTTTTCAAGGACTGGAGAATTTCTCCATTAGATGTTCTAGAGCTAGATTTGCAGATTTTGAACTGCCTGATATGGGTGCTTGGAAGTGAACTTGGATCCTCATCAAGAGTAGGGGGCAATCTTAAGCACTGAGCAGTAAGTCCATCCCCATAGCCAAATAATATTTAAGTGGCCTATTGATACCCATGGAATTAGAACTGTAGAGAAAGAAAGCTGGTGTCCTTTAAGATGTAAATGTGAAAAAATACATTTTAGTAGATCACATTTTTTTTTTCAGAGTAGAAAGGAACATGCCAAGGGCTTGCACTCAGTCATATGTGAGAATCAAAGATTGAGAGAGGTGTACATTGTATGCAAAGATGATTATTTCAATTCAGTGTTTGTGAATCTACAACCATATTCTCTCCTAAAATACAATATAAATTGGTAAAAAGAAAACTTTTTCATCTAAAATATGAAAAAACTGGAGAAATAAGAACAAAGGCAGCATTGTTGAGAAAATGTAATTTGCTTCAGATTAAAAAGAAAAAAGCTATAATGTTCTTCACGATAGTAGGAGAAATGTGCTGTAAACTGGCCAGGGACTGCCTGCCAAAGAGCAGATTACACACTTACAATGATATATATATACTCAACAGTGATTTCCTGGATTGTTAGTATAACAATAAAAAACAACGGTGTTTGGAAATTAAGCCAGTAACAAAATAGAACACTTTAGAAACCAGAAAATAAGAGAACAAATAGAGAAATGAAATTTGTAAGATTTCTTAAATCAAAACCAAAAACATAAAAGTAATAGTCATTTATAATTATTATATTTAACAAGTAAGACTAGTTGTTAACTTATAAAACAAAGATCAAAAAACCCAGCTTGGCACTATAAGAAAAGCCAGCTTGTGACGAAATTAAGAAGCAGAGAGAGAGAGAGAGAGAGAATTACAGAAAAAAAATCAAGGATTAACAAAAACAGGGATAGAAGAGGACATTGCAGCCAACCCCGAAGAGACATGATAAGCTAGGGTCAGATGGAAGGGGGGAGGTCCTCCCCTCTCAGTGGACTTGGAGGAGGGCAGGGAGAAGATGAGGGAGGGGTGGGGAGAGTGGGAGGGAATGAGGGAGGGGACTATGGATGGGATACAGAGTATATAACCTGTGATTAATATGAAAATAAATAAATTACTTATAAAACAAACAAACAAACAAGAACAGGGATGTTCTGATTCTAACTTACTTGAGTCTTCTAATCCTAAAGCCTCCTATTCTTTTTTCCTCTTCTTTTTGTGTTTTTTGAAATGTCAAGAGTTAGTATCAGTATTAAATGCAATAGCAAAACCACATTATTTTTATTTTTTATTTCTTCCTACTCTTTTTTAATTTTTTAAAATTAATTACAGTTTATTCACTTTGTATCCCAGCTGTAGCCCCTTACCTTATCCCCTCCCAATCGCACCCTGCCTCATCTCCTCCCATGCCTCTCCCCAAGTCCACTGATAGAGGATGTCCTCCTCTCCTTTCCTCACCCTAACCTATCAGGTCTCATCAGGAATTGTTGCATTGTCTACCTCTGTGGCCTAGCAAGGCTGCTCTTCTATCAGGGGGAAGTGATCAAAGAGTCAGTCACTGAGTTCATGTCAGAGACAGTCCCTGTTCCCATTACTAAGGAACCCACTTGGAGACTGAGCTGTTATGGGCTTCATCTGTGCAGGCGTTCTAGGTTATCTCCATGTGTGGTCCTTGGTTGGAATATCAGTCTGAGAAACGACCCCTTTGCCCAGATTTTTGGGTTCTGTTGCTCTCCTTGTGGAGCTCCTGTCCCTTCCAGGTCTTTCTATATCCTCCTTCTTTCATAAGATCTCCTGCACTCTGCCCAAAATTTGGCTGAGTCTCAGCATCTGCTTTGATACCCTGCTGGAGAGAGTCTTTCAGAGGCCCTCTGTGGTAGGCTTCTGTCCTGTTCCCTCTTTTCTCCTTCTTCTGATGTCCATCCTTTAGGCCTTTTGGCCATCTGAGTAAGGATTGATCTTCTTAACCAGGATCCTTCTTGCTTAGGTTCTTTAGGTGTATAGATTTCAGTAATGATTAGCCTATTTTATATGTCTAATATCTACTTATAAGTGAGTATTTAATGGGTTTGTCTTTCTGCTTCTGGGATATTTCACTCAGGGAGATCTTTTCTAGTCAAATGGCAGACTAACACTTAAAGAATGCTCAACATTCGTAGTCATCAGGGAAATGCAAATCAAAATGACCATGAGATTTCATCTTACACCCGTCAGAATGGCTAAGATCAAAAATTCAAGTGAAAAGACATGCTGGAGAGGATGTGGAGAAAGGGGAACCCTCCTCCATTGCTAGTGAGAATGTAAACTTATACAACCACTTTGGAAAGCAATCTGGCTCTTTTTCAGACAATTAGGGTTAATGATACCTCAAGATCCAGCTATACCATTCTAGGCATATATCCAAAATATGGTCAAGTACACAACAAGGACATTTACTCAACCATGTTCATAGCCACTTTATTTTTATTAGCCAGAATCTGGAAATAACCCAGATGCCCCTCTACTGAGGAATGGATGCAGAAACCTTTACACAATGGAATACTACTCGGCAATTAAAAACAACGAAATCATGAAATTGCAGGCACTTTTTTTTTTTAAAGGAATCAAGTAAAGGATGATGGAAATGAAGAAATGACAGGAAAGCTAAAACATTTATTTTAATATCTAAGAGTTCCCCGACAATTAATTTTTAATATGCTATGAGTTTTCTGTTTTTTTCAGAGAGATGAAATAACAGAAATATATAATAAAACATTTTATACATGGACAATTAGATCAAACAATAAAACATCTGTATATTACATAAACATTGACAATGGTGTTAATTTCTCTGTTTCAAAGACCAATTAATTATCAGTGCTTAAACTATCCTCATAAAAGAACCCTCACCTCAACTTTAATATTTTAATATGTTTGCTTTACTCCTACATCATAAACAAAGAAGGCAAAAAGCAAGCAAATTATTACACAGTTTTGTAGGGACTTCCTTGCAGGCTGAGCTGTGACCACCTCCATCAGGATTAACCAAACCTGGTTACAGTCATTAAAAAGGCCTTGGTTGCATCTT
>CM053752.1:98346258-98348758 GCA_028658305.1 Pachyuromys duprasi | reverse complement strand
GGCTAATTCCTAATCATTGGATGACAGTAACCATTTTGAAGCCGTTGCTACATTTTAGTTCAACTGACATTCTTTTTCAGGAGAATTTCAGTAAAGAAATGTCCTTATGCCCAGTAGGTAAAAAATAACTTTTTACAATATTTTTAGTTTATTTCATATATCACTTCTGTCTTAGCCGTAAGAGTTTCTGATGACATCTGTAACTTATGTTAAGAGAAACAAACTCTATCAATCAACCAAGTCAGTTATCTATTTCTGGTCATTATCTTACAAGCTCCAGGTGCATGTTGTTCTCACCATTCTTTAGACTTTCCCCATGCCTCCTTCAGCATTGGTTAGCAAACACACCTAAATCCTCTATTTGATACAACTCTGAGCTCCTTTTGCTACATCATTACATCTTTTGAGGTGTAACACATGCATGTTTTTTCTTTCATATGTATTATTTGGCGTTATGAGATGGCAATTCCAATGCTTTCCAAAGTCTGTTAAATTGATTATTTTAAGCAGATAATCATAGGAAGGGAAAGAACTCCAAAACTGAGATGGTATCATAGCAGCTCAGGTAATACTTTGTTTCACTATCCAGGTTCTCCCATTCCTGTGTCAAACAAAAACACAGTTTCTCTTGCAAGGCCTGAAGACTCATCACAATCTGCACAATGGTGAGACTCACAGTCAGCTGTGAGAAGGTTTCCTTGTACTCAGTGACTCAGTTAAAGCACAGTAGTCAGGAGCTTAGAAATGTAATATTTGCAAAGCTCAGTAACTGGTAAACGCATAGTCTAGTTTTGTTTCTGTGGTTGCTGTTGTTTTCAGAAAGTCTCAATCACATTTCCTACATTTAATAAAGCCTTTCAGTGCCTAAAATCTGTATAAAAATTTAAATGCAGGTATCTCATTAGAAGGGAATAAATAGAATGACTGAGTGTTATTAATAAGTAGATGATAATAGACTAAATGGTGCTAATGTCTGGAAAGAAGTAAATGGGACAGAACAAGCAATACCACAAAGTTCGCCTTCATCTGACCCATCCGGACAGTCCCTCCTCCCATTGCAAAGTTTCTCTGGCTGCAGGCACATGGAGGTGTCGTTAGCACAAGGGTACTTGGGTGGTCCACACAAGAAACTGTCACAGTCCTCTTCATCAGACTGATCCTCACAGTCAACATCTCCGTCACATACCCAGGCTTTGTTGATGCATCTCCCTTAAAAGAAAGGGAAAAAAATCACAGCAATAAACATTCATTATTTGTTTCTGTCAGAGTCAGAATTGTTCCCTATTAGTATGAAATCTATTTGCTGATAGGTTGACAGTTTGTTTTCATGACCTCATTGGAATATTCTTGTTTTGCTAGTCACTGCTCTTAGAGCCTGAGAATTAGTGTTTTCTTTAATTTCAAATAATCTCCCATGTTTTTAAATAAAAGGGGATTCTGTGAAGAGTTGAAAGCATATAAAAGTTTCAGAAGTAAATTTTAATGGTGCACTTTTGTGTCAGTAACTTCCACATTCCAAAATTTAGGCAAACAATATTAATTATGACCGAAACAGAAATGTAAGCAAATGCTGTATTTTGGGGGAAGTATTTTTTACCTACATGCCTTGAAATGATGATGATGAAATTTGCTTCACAAAACAATGCCATTCCTGGTTAGCCAAAGTAATCCTAAGCACTAAAAACACTCTTTGAAGAATTGCCAGTCCTGATTTCAGGTTACCACAAAACCAAAATTGTAAAAGCAGCATAACCTTGGCATAAAAAAGGGGGGAGGGGAAGTGATTGATGCAGAAGATTTGAGGACCCAGATATTAGTTGGTGTACCTAATGACAGTTGATTTTTCACAAAGATCAAAAACACAAATCAAAGAAACAAAACACATAGGATCAAAGCATTGAAAATAACAGTTCTTAGGAAAATTTGATACCTACATGCAGAAGAATGAAACTTGACCACTCTCCCTCTTAGCCTGTGCACAAGCTGATTTGAAATGCATGAAAACCTCAATGTTAGACCTTAAACTAAAACAGAAAAAAAATAGTAGTAAACCATTTTAGGCTATAGGCTCAGGCTGTAATAGGACTCTGGTCACCCGGGAAACAGGACGAACAATCGACCAGTGGGACCTTATGAATATAATACAGAAATGCTTCTGTATTACAAAGGAAACTGCTAATCAATTGAAGAGGCAGCCTACGGAATAGGAAAACAAAACTGAAAACATATGCTATATATCTAACAATAGATTTGTGTCTAACACACACAAGTAACTCAGAGCACTAAACTAAGAACACAACCAAATTAAAAAGTAGGCCATGGAAGTGGGGGAAGACCTCTCACAAGAAAAAACAAAATGGCTACAAAAATTTTGCAACAGTGTTGACCACCCTTAACCTTTAAGGAAAAGCAAGTTAAAACTTCTTTGATATTTCAGCATACTGCAGCCAGAATGGCTAAGATGAAGAAAATTAATTGTGACAAATGCTGCTGAGGGTAG
>CM053752.1:98308953-98345758 GCA_028658305.1 Pachyuromys duprasi | reverse complement strand
TGGACTTGGAGGGGGCGGGGAGGAGGGAGATGAGGGAGGGAGTGGGAGGGTAGGAGGGACTGAGGGAGGGGGCTATGCCTGGGATTCAAAGTACCTAACCTGTGATTGAGATAAAAATAAGTAAATTAAAAAAAATAAAATAAATCAAAAAAAATTTATCTGTAGAACTTAATCGTAGTTTGCACCACTGAAAGTCAAATGAAAAATTACCTAACCAGTACTGAAATTGATTAAAATATGTGAGATTATTTTTAACATTTATCCTTTAAATATTTAAAATAAGTACTAACTGCTACTTCACTAAAAGATTTGGTGTAAATGAGGACACATTGTGAACTAAATCATGGGAAAAATTACTTCTGTAACTATCAGCTAATGTGCCTACATAGTAGAAAGAATGAACCACAACTTTAGGAAAAAACATTTCAATTGCAATGACTAGAAAAGTGAAATTTAAAATTAATCAAAACTCAAAAACAAAGCTGTAATAATGAATCAAAAATTACCTTGATTTTTGAAAGTACACAAGGCCAGTAATATAGATAACAGAATGTTTCAATTAAAATCTCCCCAGAAAAAGAAATACTTCTGTTACACTAAATAAAATTTTGTGGCATTTATGTGAAGACTATTAAAACTGTAAAAGAAACAAATGAGGGACCAAGGTGGAGACAACTACTGACATCTGAGAACAGATTAATATACTCAATGGGAAGAAAACACCAAAGATTAGCAAAGACAAAACCAAGTAATGCCATTTTATAAGATGGAAAAAAATAAGGTGAATACACAGTTCTGCAAGAAGAAATGCAAATGACTGAGAAATGAATTCAAGTCGGTTCAGTATTATTACCCACAATGAAAATGCAAGTTTAGGCCAGGAATCATCATCTCTTTCCAACCAAATGGACGCTTCAAAAAATAACATATATACAACAAATTCAGCAAGGTGAGATGGTTCGGTGAGTGAAGATGTTTGCTGACAAGCTTGATATGATTTTAATGCTTAGGATACAAGGTAAAAGGAAAGAACCAACTCTTACAAGTTTTCATCTGACCTTCACACAGAGCTATGTTGTAAGTGTGTGCACACACCCACAAGTAATAAATTAAAATACATGAATGAACTTGTTTTAAATTTTAAAAAAATAAGTGCTAACCTACGTGCCTCAAAAAGAGAACTCATGTGCACTGTTGTCTGAAATGTTAATGAAATAGAAACAACATGGAGGTTTCTTTAAATTAATTCAAAGTAAATGTGCCAGAGTTCCACTTCTGGTTATGTATCAGAGGAAAAAAATCATTTTTTGTTTACTTTGATACATTTCATAATACCTAAAAAGTGAAGAAGGCCTATATCCCCATTAACAGATGAATGAATAAATCAGATATTAAGTATAATATAAATATCATATCTCATGCTTTCACATGTGAGTGTTAAACAAACAAGTGAAAGGTCTATGTCAATACAGACTAGTCATTACTAGAAATTGTGAAAGACGAGAGGATGGATAAAGGGGGAGGAACTGATCAGTGCACATAAGATGGATGTGTTGAAACAGCATACAGAACCCAATTAATATGAACAGATCACAGACGTCAATAAAACCTAAAAAATGTTACTGGGTATATTTCTCTAAAATATAGAGTTTTTTCAAAATACTGTGATAAGATCAAAACATACATACATTTTAATAAAACAATGGTATTTTGTGGGATAATATAGGATGTTAAAAGCTCTTGAAATTTAAAACATAACCTAAAATGTCAGTTTCATTCCATTTCCCCTCTGGTCTGTGAGTCAAGATCAAAATGTTGGATAATTAGATAGATTTGAGAATAGTTCAAGAAACAACTCAAATGTTGAAAGGCTGTATATTTGAGCAACTTCCTCCTAGGGCAATTTTTTTTTTTAAGTGAGCAAATAGAAAGTACATGAGCCCTATCACAAGCAATCTAAGTTAGAAATTTTTGTATGAAATAATGTACATCCGATCACCTCCCCACTGGGGGATGCAGAGACTAGACAGACTAGGGTCAGATAAAAGGGGAGGAGGACCTCCCCTATCAGTGGATTAGGGGTGGGACATAAGGGGAGAAGAGGGAGGATGGTTGGGACTGGGAGGAGACTAGGGAGGGGGCCACAGCCAGGATAAAAATGGAATAAATTTAACAAATGACATGATAATAATAAAAAGGAAATGTATATATTGCTGTTTTGCACATTATAGAAAGACTGGCAGAAATTCAAATTAGCATCCCAAGAAAGTAACCAGTATTGCAGCTCAATATAGCGTAATAGTGATTTTTGTGACAAAGAATAAGCACAAGGTAATAAGAAAGAATATGATAAGACACCAATTTTGAAAGGTGTTTAAAAAAGTAGATGTGGGCTTTCTTGAATATTAAAAGGATTCATGTATGCATGAATATGTATGATTTTATTTCCATAAATGCATTAATATATGTATACATATGCCTTGGCGTCCTCAAGAGACTAGTTCCAGGAACTTATACACATCCACAGTTGGTTAATTTGCAAGTCCTTGATATTAAATTGTGTATTATTTACCTATAAAATGCCCATATCACTGTATTACTTAAAAAACCCAAACTTAATACAGTGTAAATGTTAAATAAATATTTGTAAGTATTACTTGGGGTGTAGTGACATGAAAATACATATTTGATATATATTCAGTAGAGACATAATTTTCTTTCAAATAGTTTTAGTCAATTTTTAGCTTATTCCATGGATCTCAGAAGCCACAGCTACAGAGGGAAATCTTTCTAGAAGATTGCACAGACACTAGGTAAAGGTGATTGTCCCTGCCAAGAAAGAATGATATACTAATATGGGGCAGAAGGGAGATGGATTTTTGAAAAACACTTCTGCGGTGTATGATCTTCCTCTCACATATATCTCTATATCCTTTCCAAAGTATTGTGGATTGGTTTTTAAAATGATGAAGATGAGAAGTATGTACACCTCACAGTCCAACAAACTGAAAAGATGATTATACAGCGCTCAGATATTCTGTGAGGTATTCTTTCAAGGAGGCCATAGAAAGCAACACAACAACAACAAATCCCTTGGCTCTGTCACCTGCAGTGAGGAACTTATGATCCAATTCAGAAGACAAAACTGATGCAGAACACATACTTGTTGCACAATATAAATTGTTCTTGGAAATCTGGCACCCCCTATTTAAGGAATGAATTGTGTGGAGTCTTTTACAAATTTAGCACAGTCACAGGGGAGTCCAAGAATGAGACAGTTTCCACCTTTGAGTTGGTTAATCAAGGTAACACTTCCCTTCTTAGGCAACACCAATGCATCCTGCCATTCTCTCCAAGGCTTTAGAGCAGTGTTAGAACAAACACATCTGCAAATCATTAAAATCCTTCACTATGAAAGTCAGTGAATCTCCGTGCCATCCTAATGTAAATTCTGCCTGGGGAGGTAAAGAAATCTTATCCCAAATTGTCTCCAAAGTTTTAATGTAGAACACCAGAAATAGGAATCAATGTTATGACAGAGCCTAGATCAAACATCCAAATTAAAAAAAAAATGCCTTCCTCTCATATTTTAGGGGAGGTTTGAAACTGAATCGCCCTTCATATCTTGAGTGTTTGATCTTAATTCTAACCAAAATATAGATGAAGTTGAACTAATTAGTGTAGTTTCATAAATTTTTAAAATCACAGTCATTAATTAAATAAACTTTGAAGCAAATAATCTCAGTAAATACATTTAACATGCTGCTTTTTATTTAATTCGGATCAAGACTGGTTATCACTTGTTGAAGTCATAGACATAAGATCCTGGAAAGCCGGGTCCTGTGGGTTTCATGGACTATGCTTCTACCTGCACATAGAAGACACTAGGATGTGTACTATGTTGCTAGTATTATCAAAAGGAAATAAAAATTAATATTGGTCCTATGTGCTAGAGAAATAATAGCTTTGGAATGTTGAATAAGTATTCAATAATATAAAAATAAAACACTCCCAGATAGTCCTAAAATGTTCCCTTATTTTTAAAATAAATGTTTAAAAATGTGTTGAAGTAATACTCAAACAAGTAAAACCTTGTTGTTTACAAATTCTTTTATAGGATGGGCTGAAAGTAGTGGTGGATGATAGTTTATTGAGAAGAGTTCTGTATAATTTCTGATTTTTTTTGTATTTTTTATCTGATAACTATATAATCAATATTTTATTATGACACGTGTATATTTTTGCTTCAAATCAAAATATTAAAATGACCAAGTAAAAACAACAAAACTGAACACCAAACCCAGCCCGGTGGAGCAATGGCATCTGGTACAATCATACCCTGTCACACACATGCTCAAGCATCACAGGTGGGTTTGTGCAGTACACATTCTACATTAAACACCATTGTGAAATCGATAACTCAATGAAAGTTACATGTATTTCGGACTACATGAAATATACTAGAGTTTTGAAATAATAAAATATCTCTTCTTGAGATTTTCTTCTCTATTAAACTTTTTGGGACATTTTTTTTTTTAGTGGAAGGTTTTTTATTTTGGATTTTCATGGAATTTCTAGGTGTGTGAATGTTTCTGTCTTTATGTCCATATACCTGTATTGTGCTTTTGGTTGTTTGCCATATTCTGATGTGTTTTTCTTTTCATTTTTCTTGTTTTATTCCATTATCATTCCTAAGAGGCTTTGTTTATTTTAAAGAGAGTTACAGAAAGGCATGGATCAGGGTGGAAAGTGTGGTGGGGAGTAACTGGGAGGAGTAGGGGGTTGTAATATGGATATATTCAGTGAAAATAATCTGATTTCAATAAAGAAAAAAAATCAGCAAAAAGCAAAGACTACACTGAAAAGTTGACCGTTTTGATGATCTACTCCACTAATATTTATCATCTTTGTTGCTGTAAATTTGCTCATTTTGTTTTGTTTTGTTACCCTATGTGGCCTGCCACTCACTTTGAAGACCATCCTCTCCGTGAACTCACGGAAGTGGATGCCTCTGTATGCCAAGACCTGGTATTAAAGGTGAGTGCCGCCACATATTGCTAGACTCTTAATAAAAGGAACTACATGTTATTGAAGAAACTTTTGTCTCCTAGAATAGAGCTCAAAATTAATATTAAAAATATGAGGGCTGGTCATGGTAGATGATATCTTTTATGTGTTCTTGGATTCAATTTAAGAATATTTTATTGAGTACTTATGTATCAATGTTCATAAGAAAGATTGCTCTGAAATTTTCTTTCTTTGTTGGAGATTTGTGTGGTTTAGGTATCAAGGTGACTGTTGCCTTCTTCATAGAATGAGTTTTGTAATGTTCCTTCTGTTTCTATTTTGTGAAATAGTTTGACGAGAATTGGAATTAGCTGTTCTTTGAAGGTCTTGTAGAATTCTGCTCTGATACTATCTGGCCCCGAGCTTGCATATATATATATATATATTTTTTTTTTTTGGATGGGGGATTTTGATGATTGTTTCTAGTTACTTAGGTGATATAGAACTATTTAACTTATTTATCTGATCTTGATTCAACTTTGGTAAATGGACTCTATCAAGAAAATTGTCTCCACAAGGAGAGGAACAGAACCCCAAAATTTGGGCAGAGGGGTCTTTTCTGAGACTGATACCTACTCAAGGACCATTCATGGAGATAACCTAGAACCCCTGCACAGATGTAGCCCATGGCAGCTCAGTATATAAGGGGTCCCTAGTAAGGGGAACAGGTAGTGTCTCTGACATGAACTTAGTGGCTGGTTCTTTGATCACCTCCCCCTGAGGAGAGAAGAGCCTTTCCAGGCCACAGAGGAAGACAAATTAGCCAGTCCTGATGAGACCTGATAGGCTAGGTCAGATGGAAGGGGAGGAGGACCTCCCCTATCAGTGGACTTGGAGAAGAGCATGGGAGAGGATGAGGGAGGGAGAGTAGAATTGGGAGGGAATGAGGGAAGGGGCTACAGCTAGGATACAAAGTGAATAAACTGTAATTAATATAAAAAATTAAAATTAAAATTAAAAAAGAAAATTGTCCATTTCATTTAGATTTTCAAATTTTGTGTAGTATAGGCTTTTGAAGTAAGACCTAATGATTCTTTGGATTTCCTCAGTGTCTGGTCTTATGTATCCCTTTTCATGTCTTATTTTGTTGATTTGGATAGTGTCTCTCTGACTTTTAGTTAGATTGGCTAAAGGTTTGTCTATCTTGTTGATTTCCTCAAAAAACCAGGTCTTGGTTTTGTTGATTCCTTGAATTGTTTTCTTTGTTTTTAATTTATTGATTTCTGCCCTGAGATTGATTATTTCCAGCTGTCTACTCCTCTTAGGTGTCTGCTTCTTTTCGTTCTAGGGCTTTCAGGTGTGGCACTGAGTTCCTTGTATGAGATGCCTCGAATTTCTTTCTGAAGGCACTTAGTGCTATGAACTTTCCTCTTAACACTGCTTTCATTGTGTCCTAAAAGTTTGGGTATGCTGTGCCTTCATTTTCATTGAATTCTAGGAAGTCTTTAATTTCTTTTTTATTTCTTCCCTAACCCAAGATGCCCTTGAGTAGAGAGTTAATTTCCATGAATGTGTAGGCTTTTTGTTATTTCTGTTATTTTTGAGGTCTAGTTTTAAAGCATCATTGTCTGATAGGATACAAAGGATTATTTCAATCTTCTTGTATCTGTTGAGGCTTGCTTTGTGCCTGACTATGTTGTCAATTTTGGAGAAGGTTCCATGATCTACTGAGAAGAAGGTATACTCTTTTGGATTTGGGTGAAAATTGCTGTAGACATCTATTAGGTCCATTTGATTTAAGATCTCTGTAGGTATCATTATTTTTCTATTTAGATTCTGTCTTGATGATCTGTCCCTCAGTGAGAGTGGGATGTTGAAGTCTCTATATTTTTTAATTTTGGCTGAAAGTCTATTTTATTAGATATTAAGATGGCTACTCCAGCTTGCTTCTTGAGTTCGCTTGCTTGGAAAAGCTTTTTCAAGCCTTTTGTTCTGAGGTAGTATCTATCATTGTTGGAGAGGTGTGTTTCTTGACTGTAGCAGAATGTTAGATTCTTGTTCCACACCATTCTGCTAGTCTCTATCTTTTTATTGGAGAGTTGCATCTATTGATGTTGATAGATAATAGTGACTAATGTTAGTTTCTTTTATTGTGGACTTTGTGGTGATTGTGTGTTTGTGTGCTTGTTTTCTTTTGCTTTTTTGTTGTGAAGTTATCTTCATTCTGTGTTTTCTAGGGAGTAGATGATCTCATTTGGTTGGGGTTTTCCTTCCAGTATTTTTGTATGGCTGGGTTGCTGCTTATATATTGTTTAAATTTAGTTTTGTCATGGAATATTTTGATATCTCCATCTATGTTGATTGAAGGTTTTGCTGGGTTTAGTAGTCTGGATTGGCATCGGTGGTCCCTTAAAGTCTTTATGACATCTGCCCAGGCCCTTCTGGCTTTCATAGTCTCTCTTGAGAAGCCTGGTGTGATTCTGATAGGTCTGCCTTTATATATTACTTGGTCTTTTTCCTTTGAAGCTTTTAATGTTTTTTTCCTGTTGATTTTGCATTTTGGTTATGTAGCAGGAGGAATTTCTTTTCTGGTCTAGTTTATTTGGTGTCCTGTAAGCCTCCTGTATGTTTAAGGGCATCTTTTTCTTATGGTTGGGGATTTTTCTTGAAAATATTTTCTAGACCTGGGAATCTTTTTTGTTGTTGTTGTTTATTCTTAGGTTTCATCTTTTCATGGTGTCCTGTTTTTTGTTGATTGTGTTCTTATGCTGGCCTCTGGCCATATGGTTGTCTATAGTCTTGACTCTTTGTTCCTGGAGCCTGTGCCACACACAGAATTTGCCTGTCTTTGGAGTCTGGAGTAGTCTTCAGGAAGATGACAGTAGTCCAGGGACTCAAGAACTGGTGCTGGCGATTCAGATGCAACAACAGAAGAAAGGGTGCAGGCTCAATTGTCTAGAGTGGCTTGGGAGCTGGAGCCTTGATGGGTAGGGCAAGGGCATGTGTGTGTGCCTGCATGGGAGTGTGCCTTGAAGGTCAGTGGGCACACACAGGGGTGTGGTGAGCAGGCACAGTTACCTTGATGGATTCTGCATGGATGGCAATTGGGAAAGTCAGGCCTGCCAGACTCTGTTCTTCTGCTACTTAGATTCAGCTGGGCTGCACCATCTTGGATTCATGATCAATGTGCTTCTACTGTTTGCCTCGACTCTATGGGGTGACCAGCAGAAACGTGGCTTGGATGCTGAGAATTCTGTCCCAGGAATCCTGATACTGCCCACGGGGTGGGATGGGGGCAGTAGGAGGGATCTGATGTCTGGCCTCTACAGAGGAGGGTCCCTGGGCCTTGGGCTTCACACTCACTGGAGTATGAGGAAAATTCTGGGTTCCCATGTTCGAGACTCTCAGGCCCAAGAGAAGGCCACAGAAGCTCTAGGTCTGACCCCAAATGTCCCAGGAATCCTGAAGCTTTCCCAGGAGGAATCCAATGTCTGGCTCTTCGAGCAGGGTGGGAGCAGGTGTGCAGTGTCTCTGGGCCTGGGGCTCTAGACTCGAGGCAGTGTGCAGAAAGTGCAGAAGATGCACAGTTCGAGAGTCCCAAGCCCAGGAGACAGCCTCAGGGCACCTGGATCTGCTTGGCCCCAACTCACAGGATGTCCCCTCTAGTCTGGAAAGCCCCGATGCTATGGATCCAGCCACCTGTCTTCTCACTGGTTTCCGCATCTTTGATCTTCTGTCCCTCAGATACAGTACTCAAGGCTTGATGCCATCTCTGAATTCCTCATTAGATGTTTTTAAATGAGCCAAAAAGGTAGTCAGAAAGGGACATGTAAAAAAATAAAATAAAAAGCTCAAGGTCTAAATGCTCAGGTGGTGAAGGGGAAAAGGAAAGGAAGAAAACATGGAGGAGTCATGACCTGCAGTCAAGCATGGCAATGAAAGTATAGGCTGTAGCATCGACCGGCAGTAGACAGCCACTGTGCATTTGATAAATTTTTTAAATATATTTCTATTGATTCTTTGGAAATTGAACATCATGCACTACAGTAAAAATCATTTCTTAGTCCTTCCATGTCCATCCCTCACCATTGTAACCTTCAAAAAACAAATAATAAAAAATTAAATTAAAAGGAAAATAAGGAAAACAAGTCCAATTTGTGTCATCAGTTTACTCATTGGAGTATGGTCATACTATCAGTTGCCTGCTGTTCAATAGAACTTAGTCCTCTCCACTCCCAACTCCCACCCCAGGCAGAAGCCATCAATTCTGGAGAGCTAACTGCAGAATCCTTATCATGTTTTTCAAGAATTCTCTCCAAAGACTTCATGTTTGGGCTGATACATTTTTGCTGTTTAGGGGTTGGGGTAGGGATTGTCACAGAAACCTTCCATATTCATCTTTATTAATTGCACATCTGCACTCATCAATATCACTGCAAAAGTATCTTCCTTGCTCTTTACAGTCAGCAAGACCATGGATTTCCACATGGTGTCTGGTAACAGCACAGACCAAGTACTAACCTCCAGCTTTTGTAGGACCATGGACCCAGACAAGGCCCTCAGAGACAGCCGGGAATAACAGACTCACATGGCCATTCATATCAGAGTGGCTCCTGGTGGCATTATGCACCACTGACATCAACATGGCCTTCATGTTGCACATGTTCAGGCTGCAGCTAGACCACCAAACGTCATCTACATGGCCTTGGGTGGCCACATGGGCCAGGACATCAACACAGACCCTGGCTGCAGTAGGACCTAGACATGACCCTTGGAGGCAGCACTACCTGAGCATCACTATGGCTTGAGGTTTTCATCATCTTTATTTTATGTGTGAAGAGAGTGGAAAAAATGCTTGATAAATCCTCTGAACTGACTCAGTTATTGACGTACAAAAATGGTCTCTGACAGATCACTAGGAACTGAAGATTTACTTCTGGTGAACTCAAAGAAAAAAATTACATGAAGGGATACATAGAACACAGGACATCTACATAAGGGGAAGGTGGAAGACAGAGAAGAAAAAAGTGAATTTTTTTTTCTGATTTTTGGACAGGTGTTTATAGAGGGGAAGACAATTAGTATGGAGAAAGAAAATGAAGAACAAGGAACAAAAATGATAAAAAATTTCCATACATGTTATATCACATTTTATGGGAACTTAAAATCAAGTACACCAAGAGAACACCACCAAAAAAACTAGATACCCAAAACAACAAAAAACAAACACACAAAAAAATCAAACAACAACAACAACAAAAAAAAAACAAAAAGGAGGAACAATGTCAACCTTAGAAAGAATAAACACACAGCCAAAGGGTTACATTTTTTTTACAAAGAAAAATCAACAGCAAATATACAATGCTCAATGAAAGAAATTCACAAAGAATTTCATTAGCTTTGTGACACATAGATGATGAAAAGCTCACCATGTTATTTGTGTGAGAAATAAATGAAAGTATTCTCCTGGCTAATTATAGAAAAAGAGGATCCATAGATTGAAAACCCCAGGGTAAGCTTCTTTTTATTACTGTCTTTGCTGATTTAATACCAAGAAAGAAAACAAAACAAGTCAAACTCAGAAACAAGCAAGGCTTTGGTTCCAGAAACCACTAGTGCATTGTTATAACACACCTGTTCAGCTAAGAGAAGGATACCAGAAAAGGTGAACCCTGAGCTCATCAGCTGACTTGCTAAAGACCACTTTATATACAATTTGTAATCTGACTTTAAGATCTGACAGGCAAATGTATGTTGTGTATTTTAATGGAATCTAGTATAAAAGAATATGACTTAACATCAATTTAACAATCCCTGGAAAGATAGTTAATCAAAAATGATACTATAAAAATGACACTTACATAGTCCTTTTTTCATAGCTCTTGTTTCAGCTACATAGAGACGAAAACGTAACAACTCTTTTTAATCTTCAAGAAATAACCTTTGTTATAAAAATAATGTTTCAGTTTTTATCATTTAAAAGCCCTATGCCAATTGTGATTCTTCACAGTTCTCAACATGCAGTCACAATAAGAGCACTGAGTTCTGTTTCTACTTTATGGGGTGCTACAGTGTTTGTTCCTGCCCTGTTTTGCCCGCAAGTCAGTCTAAGCTTCTAACTGGCAATTTCTTATAAAGTCTCATAAAAGTCATGCATTACTTTTAAAAATGTTTGCTTCAATTTATTTGACAATTGCAAAAACTTAGAAAAATTAAGGTATTCATCAATAGATGATTAAATTTTTAAAATTATTTTTCACTATGAAAAGAATAGAGAGAATAACTTATGGAAAGACATGGAAAAATGAGTTCATGCTTCTAAGCAAACAAAGCAAGAAAGAAAAGTCACAGCACTGTGTCACTACAGGTATGTGACATTCTGGAAAAGCCAAGATAGTAAGAAGGGGGAGATAAGGACGAACAGGCTTGTGACCTGAGGATTTTGCATGATAATATGAATGCATATAAAAATGTACTTTCTCATGCCCATCAATGTGCAATACCAACAGTATATGCTGCTGGAACACAGGACCTTGGTGTAGTATGACTCATTGCTTTATGTTCACTGATTGTAACAAATATACTCTGCTGCAGGATATTTATACTGAGTGAAGATGGGCGGGGAAGATAGCAAAAGGGATATTTGAACTCAATATAGTGTCTGTCCAAATTTGCTTGCTGCTGTAAAAAAACAAAAACAAACAAACAAACAAACAAAAAACTCCAACTCATCTTTAAATTCATGATAGAAGTTTTACTGTTTTTAACTTAATTATAAAACCTCAAATACACCTACTCTGTGATATATTAATTGTTTAGAAGTATTTAAGTTTGAAAATACATTATACTACCTTCTTTTCTCGTTACTGTGCCTGAAATTGCTGAGAGTACAACTTAAAGGGAGTAATTCTATATATTATCTCATGGCCTTTGAGGTTTCAGTTTGTGTGCATCCCATAGCAGCATTGATGTTAGCTCCATAATGAGGCAGAGTACCCAGTCATGTGGGCTGTGGCAGGGGCTGTCCACTTACTCACAGAGGTAGACAGGAATCTGGGAGGGGAGATACCTCTACTAACTGCTATTTTCTTTCCTTTTTTTATTTCGCTCAGCCCCCCTCCTTCTCCAGTCTACAGGATGATGTTTTGACCTTCTAATAGAGTCTTCTCCAGCTACATGCTTAATCTTTTAGAAGAATTGCTACGCACACCCATGCGCACACATCTAGAAGTGTGAATTACTAATAAATCTCTTCAGAAACACTTAGTCAAGTTGACAATCAAGAATAACCCTCACATACAGGTTTTTAAAAATCATTTGATGCTAATTTCTAACTTAATAGTCTATCTGAGGAATAATTTATGTAAATTTTCATTTTTTTAATTTGAAAGACTTTTTTGAAACATATGGTCACTTTACTTTTATGAGTTTGCCAAAGGGCATATGGGTCTTCACAAATTTAATGACTTAAGCTTACCAAAATATTATTCATTTTTAATAAAATAAGATAAATATATTTGTTTGCATCATTCTTCAAATGCACAAACGTTTATCTGTGTAATAAATTATTAGAGGTGTAATTTTGGATGAATTAAAACTCACATTTTAACATTCACTCTCACATCACATGTGCAAGCATGCACACACTTCTGTATTGGTGCTATGAGACATTTTAATTATCACCGAATGTTGCTAAATGATATGCAATCGCACTAAAATTTTGCATTGCATTTTTCTTATTAGGGGTGTTATAAAATACATGTTTCCTGCTTCTGCAAAATTCATGCTGAAATCTTAGTTCCTCGTGTGATGAATTTTGGAGACAGGGCTTTTGGGAGGTGTTTAAATCCTGAAGGTGGAGTCCCTATATACCAAGAAGCCAACTATGTACAGACTAGTAGTGTGATCACCAACAGGATACTGATCTGGAAATGAGTGTTCTTTAAGTTATCCAGTATATAGTAATTAATTATAACATAACGAACCAATCAAGACTGTCTCATTCTTTACATTTTTTAGCAACCACTTTGTCCTGTGTGTGTGTGCATGTGTATGTATGTATGGGTGTGCATGTCTCTATGTGGATAAGTATGTGTGTCTTCATGTACTCTGTACATACAGTTTGTATTATTCATTTTAGATCTATTATTTTACATGTTATTCCCATTTTGAGAACATCAACATATTTACTTTACTTAATTTTATGTTCCATTTTCAGTTAACAATGAGTGACATATTTTGTGATGGCCACTTTATATGCTGATTTTCATAGATTGGAGCATTTCTTACGCCTTAAAGTCCTAGTTTGCAGTCTCTTCAAGATGAGAAACTTTTACTTATTCAAATTAACATTTGAGAAATTTTTGAAAATAAACATAAACTCTGAAATGAACAATTTGGAAGGTTTATTGTGGTCTTTTGGCTTATAAAATTAGTAATTCAAGTAAATAAGTAGAAAAATTGAAAGGACTATAATTGAATTCATATTTTAGATCAGCGCTTATATGTATAATTTATTTCAGTATCACTAACGTTCAAAGGGGTTTATAAAGTCAACATTAATGTGGAGTTGTGCCCTGTGGCTTCCAAATCCTAATGCACACTGCATCTAAGGGACAGATTACATTTCAGGCTTAGTCTGAGTAAATTACCACCTTCCCACAGCTTTTCAAAAGGAGGTATTAGTCTTTTTCACAACCCTGCTTTTAGATATTAAATTATGATGTCTTCGAACAAATTGGCTATAAACATCTTTAGTATAAACATATTAAAGTTATACTCCAAATCCCATAAAAGCATTCCTAAGATTTCAGTTTTGTCATAATTGCCAGTGATCTTCCTCATTCTTGAGTTTCTAATTAAAATACATCTAAAGAAGCTGTTTTTAAGTGCATATTGAAGACCATCACTGGCTTCTACATTGGAGCATTAGGCACAGGGCTATAAAACATTCTATTAAGTTTTCCTAGTCATCCCATTTGTTATTTATCCTTTTATGTATATTTTCTGTTCATGTAATTTGAAATCAATTTTTACCGACTTTATAGCTAAAAGTTTACACTGCTATTTACCTTTTAAAATAAATTACACTGTGTGTGTGTGTGTTTGTGGGTATGTATAAGTCAGACAACCGTGAATTTCTTCCTCTGCCCACATCCACCTTTGAAGAGAAGCATAATTTCTTACTGACCTGGAACTCCCCAACTATGTGAGGCAAGGTAGCTACAGGTATCTTTCTGTCTCTCTCTACCTTCTCAGTGTTGGCTTACACTATGCTTTTAAGTTTTTCTAAGGGTTCCATGGACTGAATGATGCTCCTTTACATATCATTAATAATTTTTAAAATAGACAACTGAGAATTGTATACACTTAAGGAATATATAACATATTCTTTTAATACATGTATATAATTCGTAATGTGCAGATCAGACTAAGTGGCATGTCTAATAGTACAAACTTAATAATTATTTTGTGTTGGGGAAGTTCAACATTCTCTCTGCCAGCTACATGGACGTGAATGGTTGTATTAGTTACTGATGTACCACAGAATCCTAGAACTCCTCATAGCCAACTGCACCGTAACATTTATCACATTTTGTTCAGTCACTTCCCCTGTTCCCAGATGCTGTAACTATTACTTATGATGCTTGCGTTTACTGTTTTTTTTTTTAATGGAGTAATTACATCCTCACTTGTGATTCTCATGTAAGTTTTTAAAACTTAAATTGCACACGTGACTAAGTTAAATATAGGTTTCTCCTCATCACTTTATGTCTGGCTTTTACACATTTTCCAGCATCTTACTTACATGAACAAAAAAGGCTACCATGGTTCTATTTCAGCCATGTGATTGCTTTGAATTATATTAATTAATCTGAGTTCAGACATTGTATTTTTTAGCACCAGAATTAGTTTACTGAATAAATTTTTTTCAAGGAGGCTTTAATTCAGATATTTGACAAAAAAGTCATTTATAAATTTAATACTTTAAAGATAATTTCTAAACCCTCCCAAATCTGTTTTGTCTAATCACTATTCCTCAAATCAGTTTTTTTTTTTTACATGTAAGTTATAAAAAGTCACAAATCATGAAAAATCGTGTTAGAGCCCACTCCCTAGGACTTGATCTTGTACATCCTATGTACCTGCCCAAACTGGTCAGCCAGCCTGACTATAATTTGTCAGTACCATATCCAACCTTCAGGCTTTGTCTGGGCGGCATATCCTAAGTGCCAGTCTGAGGCAGTTCACAGTCTCACATAAGCATATAGTCAATAAAGAAGTCTATATGCCTAGATCTCATTGCAAATATATAATCCATATGACAACACTCCAGCAAAATATGTTTTAAAAAACAGTCATAGAAATGGCTTCCAATAAAAATTGCCTCGGTGTTTAGGACACAGAATAACAATCATAAATTCAAATAATTCAAGGAGTTTAAAGACATTCCCCCCCCCCAAATACAGCTCAATGACCGTAAATAGAACAAAAATAAATGTCAGAGTGATGGTCAAAACAACACAAACATACTGACGAATGAAATAATGAAAACAATTCAGAAATTTAAAGCTGAATTCACTACAGAGAAATACGGATGGAAAATAAAGCTGAAATGAACATGCAATTTAAAAAATAATAGTACCATTAAAGAACTGTAAAAATGTGTCAGGTAGAAGAGAGAATATAAAGGCTTAGCAATAGAATAGAGGAGGAATTAGACCACCTAAGCAAAGAATAAGAAAAAAAATACAACACATAAAAGAAATGTATAAGAACCATGGGACATAATGAAAAGATGGAATCTTCATATTATAGTCATAGAAGAATCTTGGGTCAATGGCGTAGATTCTTCACTGAGATCATATAGGAAAACTTCCACAAACTGAGGAAAGGCACTCTCATGCAAATAAAAGAAGTCCATAGAACATCAAATGGACAAGAACAGAAAAGAAACTCCCTATAGCATATAATGGCTAAAACACTAAATATTCAGAAAAGTAAAAGTACTGAACACACACACACACACACACAAGTTATATATAAAGAAACACTCATCAGAATGATACCTATTATCTTAACGGAAATTTTGCCTGCCAGAAGAGCCTGGATAGATGGAGTTCAAGTTATAAAATACGACAGAAGCCTATCTAGACAACTGTAATCAGCAAAACTATCTGCCATAGTTTAAGGAGAAACACAAACTTTCCATATTATAAACAGTCCAAAAGAACGTATTTTCTTCAAGTCAAAGAATGTTAGAAACAGCACTTTAGGCTGAAGAAAGGAATAACTATAGCCATGAGTAAGAAAACAAGTGAATCTATAATTAAACAAAAGTAGGAACTGAGCACAGATTAACTTCAACTAAGTAATAGTGGATAGTTCCAACACCACACCTTCTGTAATACACAGGAAATCTGGAAACAACAGCATCAACAAAAGATAAAGTCCTAAAATAAATAACAATAAATAACATCAAAGATCAAAATACCTAACAGTTTCATAACAAAAAAGATTTAAATAGTAATAGAATATCTTCTGACAGAAAAAATCAAACCCAAATTCTGCTGTTTTCACAGCAGTATTCTTCCAGATTTTTAAAAAGATCTGCAACTAATAGTTTTTTAATGAAATTCTTTATTATTTACACTATATTCACCTTATATATCCCTGTAGTTCCCTCCCTCCTCCTGTCCCAATCCCTCCCTTCCTCCCCCTTCTGTACCGGTGTCCCTCCCCCAGTCCATTGATAAGTGAGGTCCTTCTTCCCTTCCCTTTGATCCTAGTCTATCAGGTCTCATCAGGAGTGGCCACATTTTCTTCTGTGGCCTGGTAAGGCTGCTCCCCCATCAGGGTGAGGTGATCAAAGAGCAGGCCAATCAATTCATGTCAGAGACAGTTCCTGTTCCATTATTATGGAACCCACTTGGACACTGAACTGCCATGGGCTACATCTGTGCAGGGGCCCTAGGTTATCTCCATGCATGGTACTTGGTTGGAGTATCAGTCTCAGGAAAGACCCCTGTGACTATTAGTTTTTAATCTGTTTAAAGAATAAATACAGAAAAGACACTTCCAAAGTCCTTCTGTGATTCAAGAATTACTTGAATACCCAAATCCAGGTAAAGAAAAACTAATAAAGGAAACTACATGCCAACATCTCTAATTAACATAGATAGAAAATTTCTCAGTAAAACACTTGTGAACAGAATACAAACCTACATCAGAAAGATCATTCACTGGATCACATTAGCTTGACCTCAGGATTCATGGATGGTTTAACATACATAAGTCAATAAATCATATAAAATGACTTAAGGGCAAAAATCACATGATCATTTCAGTTGGTACAGAAAAATTGCTTGACAAAATTAAAATAACTCTTTGATAAAAGTCATAGATAGAGTAGGGTGAATAATAATAATTGTGGCCATATATGAAAAAATGATAGCCAGTATTATACTGAATGGAGAAAAATTCAAAGCATTCTCATTAAATTTGAGAATGAGATGAGGCTATCCACTGTCCCAGTCCGTTTTATGATTGTATTCGAAGCAGTTTTGCAAGCAATAGATAAGTGAAGGGAATTAAAGGGGTACAAATATGAAAATGAAGTATTAAATTAACCCTATTGGCAATTAACAGTGTATGTAAGACAGCCCATGATATACCACCTGAGAATTTTAAAAAATGATCAACATTTTCAGCAAAATAACCAGATACAAAATCAACTCATAAAAATTAAAGCATTTCTATACATCAAAACCACAAATGGTGAGAAAGAGATAATGGAAACATTTTCATTTACAGTATTCTCAAAACTAAATAACCTATCTATGAAGAAATCAAGTCAAAATATTAAAGACATCGACAATGAAAAATTTAAATCCCTAAAGAAAAGGGGTAGAAAATGACAAGACAACTCATGTTTGTGGACTGGTAGTAGAATGAATATGAAAATCACCATTTTGCTAAAAGAAATTTACAGGTTAAATACAAGCTCAATTATAATCCCCAAAACATTTTTCACAGGAATAGAAACAAACAAACAAACAAAACCCCTAAAACTCACATGGAAGCATAAAATAGTATAGACAGACAAACAATTCTGAGTGGGGGAAAAACGGTATTTTATGAGGGGTTGCTATTCTAGATTTTAATACTATACTATAGAGTTATAAAAATAAAAGTAGCATGATACTGGCACACACACACTCAGACACACACCTGCACAGACCAGTAACATAAAAGACCCAAACTTGAGTGAACATAACTACAGCCATTTGGTATTTGACAAGGATGCCAAAAATTTACATTGGGTGAAGGGCAGTAACTTCATCAACCTGAGGTAACTGTGTATCTGCATGAAGAAGAACGGAAATATACTGATCTTTATCATTTTGCACACAGATTAAATTCACCTGCATCAAAGACCTCAGTGTGAAACCTGAAGTGCTGAAACTTCTAGAAAAAAAAAGAATGCTATGAGATGCAGGTATATAGGAAGGAACTTTCTAAATAAGACTACATTTGTTTAGTAATTGATAGATAGATCCTCATAAAATTAAAATACTTGATACAAGAAAGAAATAACAATTGTGTAATGATGAAGCTCACAGAGAGCGACAGAATTTCAGCCAAATACATATATTATAGATAATTAGCATATAGATATATACAGATCATTTTTTAAAACCCCAAATAATTAAGAAAACACGTGACCCAATTAAAAAGTAGGCTACAGATCTGAACAGAAGGCTTTCAAAGGAAGACATAAAAGTGACTAGAAAATATCTTTAAAAGTGCTCAATATCCTTAGCACCTAGGGAACTGTAATTAAAAACAACCTTGAAATTTGGTCTTACTCCAATTAGAGTGATTAAGAGCAAGGACACAACTGACATAAAAATACTACTGACAAGGACATGAGAAAAATGTAACATTCACTTATTATTGATGGAATTGCCATCTGGTGCAGCCTCTATGAAAAACAATATGGAGAATATTCAAAAAGGTGAAAGTAGATCTATAATATGACCCAGATACAGCAATTCTTGGCATATTCCCAAAGGCTTCCAGAGGGTTCTACAGACTCTTGCTTCAATCATGTTTATGGCTGCACTACACACAATATCTAATAAATAAAATCAGCTCAGGTGTCCTTCAATTGATGAATGAAAAATGAACATGTGATACATATGCAATGGAACACTATACATCTGAAAAAAGGAAATGGAGAATATGCAATTTGCAGGTAAGTGTGTAGAACAAGAAATTAGTATACTATCTGAGGTAAAACAGATTCAGAAAGACATAATCTACATATTGTGATTGTTTGCTCTGAACCTTTCAATGTGAGTATAAAATGTGGAATATCTTAAGAAAGCAGGAAAGAAAAAGGGAACCATGGAGGAAAGAAATAATAGGACACCAGTGTTATGAACAAATATATGAAAAAAATGAGGGAGGCTTTAACTGGGAAGGGGAGAGAGAAAGCAGTACAGAGGGAGTCAGAGTGAGGAGAAATAAAAATACACTAAGGATGTTTGAAAAAGCCAAGAAGGAATCACAGTAATTTATGTTTACCTAAAATTACAAACAATATATAAACATATAAAATACATTTAACATGTAGTTTAAATTAAATAGTGACAATTGGAGTAATAAAACTAAGCTCAAGAGTCATAGACTGTCTAACAGACACCTCATCACCAAATATCAGAAACCTCCTTTTGAGTTTTGTTCAGAGTAGTGAGCATATGATAAGCTCAAAAGAAGATAGGCTTTTGCTGTTCCAGTTGCTTGGCTACAAGAATTTTAACCTAAGTCCTGCTGCTTGAGACACTACATATTTGGACACAAGACTTGAAGGACTCAAGCTGGATCCTCCTCAAGGATTAGTACTCATAGAGCAGGAAGATGGTATGCATGCTGCTGTAGGAGAAAAGCAATCAGTGGTCCTACAGAGCTGAGACACCTACAACGACGTGAACCTGGGAACCACAGCAATGACCTGCAGGGCAAAGACACTCCAAAAGCCCACTATCGGCCAGCATTACCTTGGGGTAACAAATAACTTTCTAATTGGAATTACTCACCCCCCACCCCCCGCGAATATGAGAGATCTCAAGCTGAATACTATTAAAGTAGCCGTGTTCCTTTCTGGTGAGACAACGCTACTTAGAGGAGAGTATATTGCTGCCACTTTCCTCACCCAGTGCAATTTATCATTCCATTTTAAATACTTACCCTTATGCCAACAGATGAGCACAGCCCTAACCACTTATCAAAGAAAACTCCTTAGCAGAGATGGGGTTTACCGCAGCAATTCAACTGGTCACAAAGGGGAGAACAATGGACAAGGGTGTCCCCAGACCTAACGGACATGTATGTAATACTCCCCCTACTCGCGCATCTCAGGGGACATTGTGGAAGAGGGAACAGAAAGACTGTAAAGACAAGGGACTCTGCAGGATACAGGGTCTTCTAGGTATGACAGGGAGTTGAACCCGTGAAAGCACAGTGGTATGGCTGCCTAAACAACGCTGGTATCGGGGCAACACCGGTTTATATTCCAGCGTGGATGGGGGAAACCTCACACAGTTTTATCCCTAGATGAAGAACTACGGGCAATTACTGCGTGCTGAGAGTGAGAGATTTAGTAATCCCCAGGGCTGAACCCTCTAATTTATTATCTAACACCAAATGATCAGGTCTAAAGTCATAAACGTGTGAGCAACACTGAGCAAACCCAGAAGGTTGTAATTTATATAGGTTATACACATAGAAACACAATTATAAGAACAGTAGAAATTAAAGGAAACTAGGCCATAAATTTGAAAGGGTCTGCAGCCAGGAGTCACAGAAAGCACTGGAAGGAGGGGAGGTGATATAAATGTAGTACTCATACAACAAATTTTCAAAGAACATAAAATAGCAAATATAGTGTGGGAAGAAATATTGTTTGGAAAGTTTTCGGTTAGGAACCCCGGCATCTTAAATAGGAATGGGCTTCTAGAGAATTTATTTGTACACTGCTATGAAATACTCTGTGTTTGGGAAAAAAAACAGAAGGCTGTATGTCTTCACATGGCCATAAGCCGTAACTTCCCATGCTGTTTACAGTGTGCTTCTGTACTCCACTTCCTGCACGACATACAGGAAAACGGAGAAGGCTGAGAGTTTATTATTAAGCCACCCAGAACAACTTTACAGTAGAAGTAAATTCTAGAGTGTTTCAAGAATACACACCTGATAAGCCAGGGTCAGATTGAAGGGGAGGAGGACCTCCCCTATCAGTGGACTTGGCAAGGGGCAGGGAGGAGATCGGGAGGGAGGTGGGATTGGGCTGGAACAAGGGAGGGGGCTACGGCTGGGATACAAAGTAAATAACCTGTGATTAATGCAAAAAAATAAAAATTATAAAAAGAATATATTATGAAACCCGTCGGGAACTATACTTGATAGCCATCAGAAACTCTTTCAATGATTGCTTTCATTGCTAAATAAAATATAATGCATCAATCCTTTTCTAAGCTTTATCTCATCATCAGGCCTAGAAAGAGAAATAAGTTAGTGAGATATCAAGTGAAACTCTATATCAATAAGAAAAGGAAGAAAGGTCATAAACAGACAACTTTATGAAAAATAAATATGACTGATAACTCTCAAAATAATTATGTTCAAGTGGTAAACACTTTAGCAGAAGAAAAATAATGACAATGAGTCATTGTATATAAAAATTGACGTGTGTGATCTGCCCCCATCCCAGTGGCATTTATGTTTTGGATGGATTCTAACTATGAATTATTGAGTACAGGCTAGTACATATCTCTTTGACCATGAGATTCTATTACAGATTCTGAACTCAAATAGATTTATTTCAGGTTTTAATCCTGTTCTTCAGGCTCTGTGATTTTTGGCAAGTTAAACACCTCTGTGTATTCCATGAGTTCCTAAAGAAACATTTATTGGGAGGGTCCCCAGACCCATGATATTTCTTACAGATATTTTTCTACTTTTACGTACATACAGAATTTAATTTTCAACATAGTACATACAGAATGTGAGCATGTTTACCAAAGACAAAAAAATGCTTTTCAGTGATGAGCCACAGATGGAGCCTTAGCCAAAGAATTCTGCCTCCTGGATGTCCATTGTGCTCACCTGTAGTTCTGCAGGAAAACTTGGTTTTGTGGTCACACAGTCGAATGGTACCATTGCAACCTTTTTCGTCACTGCCGTCTTCACAGTCTTTCTCTCCATCACAGCGCCACAGATCAGGAATGCAGTTCCCATCCGGGTGGCACTGAAACTCACCCCCAGTGCAGTCAGCAGGAGAACGAGCTTCTTCATTTTGAATGAGGAAGAAGAAAATGGGTCAAGATCGGAGAAAAATTGTAATTTTCTGTCATTTTTATAAATGTTTCTCTTCTTGGTGATATTTTTATGCTAGAGAAATTATACACACATACACACATATATATATAAACTGTATATATAACATTTTTATAAAACATCTATAATTTAAAACATTAATAATTAAGAGAAAATAATATTTACTGTCTCTTAAAGATTTCCTGAAGGTTTATATAAATTATTAAATAGAATGTGTAGATGTTTTATTGTTGTCTTAATTAGTGCCTTCAGGTACTGTCTTTGAAGCACTTTCTCTAAGACATGTAAACAAAATTTCTGTATTAGACTTTGCTTGTTTTTTTGATATTTCATTAGTAATTTCTTTCAAATTACTAAGAAATAAATAACCAAAAAAATTAGCACTTTGTGACTAAGAAAATCTTTGGAAACATTAACTGAGAATTTAAAAGCAAAGAGAGAAATTATAAGCAAAACATCTTCAATATACAAGATTTAAATTCTACAATCAAAGCTGAAAATTATACATATGAATTTAATAAAATACTATTTGTTTTAATTCTATTAATGAATAGTAATGAATACCAGATACACTATTGTCCAACCTGATGATAAAATATAGGATAAATTAAGCATCATTTAAAAGTAAGGGGATATAAACAGAGACATTGAGACATCTTATACTATAATAACTAAACAATACAAGTATAGTCAATTATTTTTAAAGATTCAGAATAGCTAATATCATAAGTATCATATTAACCAATATTTTCCAGTATTGTTCTAAAATAATTATATTAATTTGAGACTAAACTTTTAATGTAATAAAATTAATTGGATATATTGTGTTGTGATTCTTAGCAAAGTCTATTTACCTGTGCTGACAATTATTTACCTACTTAATTTGTTGGCATGGTAGAGGTATAATGATTTATTGATAGACTTACTTAAGATCGAAATGCTGATGTCACTAAAGCAACCACGAAGACCTTGAGCTATGCTTTTGACCATCTGGAAGCGTTACTGTGAAGACTACATTGGGTATGTTTAAAGGAGTATTTTAACTACAGATTTTGTTGTTGCGTTCCCCTGTGGTATAAATAGGCAAGCTCTTCCCTGAGTTCTTTGTTTTATGTAAGGATTTGCAATCACAATCTTTCAAGCTAACTTATTATTATTAAGACGTTTAAAAAAAGCCTGGTATGGCTTCCCAAGCATTGCTAGAGGAATAAACGTTAACAATGCAGAGCCAAGAAAAGTGTCTACTGAAGCAAGGAGAACAGTCAAGTTAGTACAGAACAGGGATTCCAGTCCCCACATTTAAATACAGATGGGACTTTCCCTAGAGAATTTTTTTCTTCTTTTTGTAACTTTATAAGTCTAAACTCTGTAGGCTATTGCAACATCTAATGGCTATTACAAACAACTAAATTATAGTCATTTACAAACTAGAATGTAGCGGGGCATGTATATTAGGTGTATTATGGAGATACAAGCTGGCAAGGTGGAACAGTTCCCTTAAGAATACTCAGACATGTGTTTTTCATGTATACACCTGGTCTCTGTCACACTATTCTTTCCAGCTACCACAGCCCTCTTGTACACATTTCACCCTTTGTTGTTTTTAGATTTATAAGAAACCAAATTTCTTTAAGAAACAAAAGGATGTTCCCCCAAATAAAACAAAAACTAAAATTATGTGTTCTATTCAGCAACCTCATTGTTAAGTATTACAGTTTATGAAATTGAAATTATATGTAATATTGTATATTCCTACATACTCCCCACCATTACCCATATAAGCTACACAGCAATCTTTTTTACTCTCAAGAAAAAACAAGCCTACATGTCTTTTAGCATTTGTTTTAATCCTACCCAGTGGGTTTCCCATGATCCTTTAGAGGATCCCATTAGTCTTATACTGAACTTTAACTATAGGGGGCTAGATAAAGCCCACAAGAGAAATGAATCACTCACATGCTTCATTTTACTTTGTTAAAAAACAAATAAGTGAATAAAAAAACAGAATTTTAAAGAAAAACAAAGTATTAATTTTCCAAAAGGCATCTAGATAAAAAATGTCAGAGATACGATCTGAAAGTTTGAACTCTCTGTCCTTTTTATCACCATACTATTTTGAATGCCTGGAAGGGATTTATTCATTCAGAGGCCCCAAAATACAATAAAATTAGCTCATTCAGAGGCCCCAAAATACAATAAAATTAGCTCCTGCAGAAATCAAGGAGGAGGACTTAGAGAGATGGCTCGGCACTTAAGGGCACTGGCTGCTCTCTTCCGTAGGACCTGGGCTCAATGTCAAGCACAAACATGGCTGCTCACAAGTGTCTACATCTCCAGTCCCAAGAGATCTGGCATCCTCACACAGACATAAATGCAGACAAAATTCCAATGCATATAAAAATAAATATTAACAAAAATAAATAAATCATTGATGAATGAAATCAAGAATACTATGAAAATCCATTTTCTTTTTATATTTAATTTACTACAATTCAGCCTACTTTTTTTCTTTCTAATAAAATTTGCCATCTACATGGCCTACGTATGAGGAGAGAGCCAGAGTTTGCTACATCTCTGCATCTGTGCTGCATATACAACAGTTCTTCCCGTCTCAAGAAAAACAGTGGCATGACTGTCATAGTGGGTATTTCATGAGATGTAAAGGGAGTGTGTAGGACTTTAATAAACTGTTGTGAAAATAGTAGAGAAAGTAAAAAATATGATGAGAAAAATAAATTTCAATAATGTCATTGAAAGCAGGGTGGAATGACATAGCTCCACTATGCTGGAGTAAAACACAAGCACAAACCTCTATGTTAAATTGGAAACATTTTACGTATTGCCCTTGTCACTCAACTATTGTGGATGAGTGGGCAGATATTTTTGTGTGTGTGTTAATTCAAGCATCAAAGTAGGAAGCAGAAAAGCAGGACACCAAAGAGCCAGCTCTTGGTTTCATTGATTCTTTGAATTGTTTTATTTCTTTCTAATTTATTGATTTCAGCCTTGAGTTTGATTATTTCTCTGGAAATCAATATGGCACTTTCTCAGACCATTAGGAATAGTGCTTTCTCAAGGTCCAGCTATACCACTCTTAGGCATATATCCAAAAGAGGCTCAAGTACACAATAACGACATTTGTTCAACCATGTTTGTGGTAACTTTATTTGTAATAGCCAGAAGCTGGAAACAACCCAGATGTCCTTCAACTGAGGAATGGATACAGAAATTGTGGTACAGCTACACAATGGAATATTACTCAGCAATAAGAAACTAGGACATCATGACATTTGCAGGTAAATGGTGGGAATTGGAAAAGATCACCCTCAGTGAGCTATCCCAGAAGCAGAAAGACACACATGGTATGGACTCACTCATATAGACATATAATACAGGATAAACCTACTAAAATCTGTCCACCTGAAGAAACTAACCAAGAGGGAGGACTCTGGCTAAAATGTTCAATCCCCATCCAGAAAGGCAAAGAGGATGGACATTAGAAGAAGGGGAAAACAGGGAACAAGGTAGGGCCTCTCAAAGACTCTGCTCTGCAGACTATTAAAGCAGATGCTGAGACATATGGCCAACCTTTGGGCAGAGTGCAGGGAATCTTATGAAAGAAGTGGGAAGTAGTAAGATCTGGAGAGGACAGAAGCAACAGAATAAAAAAACCCTGAGCATAGGGGTCTTTCCTGAAACTCATACTCCAACCAAGTACCATGCATGGAGATAACCTAGAACCCCTGCACAGATGTAGCCCATGGCAGTTCAGTGTCCAAGTGGGTTCCATAGTAATGGGAACAGTGACTGCCTCTGACATGAACTGATTGGCCTGCTCTTTGATCACCTTACCCTGATGGGGGGATAGTCTTAACAAGCCACAGAAGAAGACAATGCAACTACTCCTGATGATACCTGATAGACTAGGATCAGAAGGAAGGAGAGGAAGACCTCCCCTATCAGTGGACTTTGGGAGGGGCTTATGGAGGGGATACAAAGTGAATAAAGTGTAATTAATAAAAAATTAAAAAATTAAAAAAGAAAAGTAGGATACTAGAAGGCCCATCTCATTCTTGAAAGGAATATGCTTTATCACAATTCATTGGCTAAACCTACTTATTTGGAACCTATCATGTCAATAACTTCCATCCAAAACATGACCAATGGGCAATGTATTACAACTGTCACTCATTATTGCCAGAAAAGAATGGCCTGAGTATAAAACATTAATTAAGAGTTTACTTACAGCCAAACCTATAGTGATAGGGAAAAGCCACGAAAACTTTAAGGAAAAACAAACAAACAAACCCAAAACTTATTAAATGGACAGAATAGGAATAGGACAGATCCTAAAGCAAGATATAGCATTAGTTTTTAAAGCACAAAGAACTAGAAGTTGGTGAGTGAGTGTAGATCTGAATTGTGAGGGAAGAGTTCTGTGAGCATTTATTAATAATCATGGTAAGATAAATTCAATTATATCAGGATTGGAGATTTGAAACTTTGGAATAATGATAACATAATCTAGTTTACATCGTTAATTTTCCAAACAGTAGTTTGAAACAATGGATATTCTGAAGCTTGAATCAGACTCCAGATAATACCAATTGCTGAAGTTCCAATCCAAATGTCAGCCACAGCTTCTGCTTCTGGAAACATTTCATAGGGTAGTGGCCACACAGATAAGTAGGTGATGTGTGCATTTGTCAAGCCGTCTCATAAACACCTATGGCTGCGAGGGCAGATAAAAACTACCCATCCTTAGAGGTCTCAGATGAACTAGTCTTAATGACAGAAAACAAAGCAGGAATTCTGAGTCCCATTTTAATACTCACCTAAGGAAAAATTAAAGTGGAAGAAAAAATTAATTCTTCCTTCAGTCATTTTCTCTTTATGTACCCAAGACTGAAAACAGGATTCTCGTGTGCTAAGCATCTTTTCTCATCAGCAAAGAACATTTTTTTTTTAGCAAAGCAAGCAGAATTAATAAAACTGTTTGGTATTGAGAAAGATTAAGAAGAGAAAGATAGACATGTGGGCAGGACCCAGACCTAGAAAATCTTTTTACGTCACGCTAAATGTTTAGATTTAATATGAAAGGACAAAGGGAATAATAAAAGGGCATTCAGTGCAATTCTGTTGATTAAACAGGCATTCCATGTAGATCACTTCAGGAACATTTACATCGTAGATGGGAAGAAACTTCTTTTACTCGTCAAAGTGAGTGAATGTGTGTGTGTGTGTAGAACCAAGAGGCACATCCAAGACGCACACATCTACACATCTAATTCATCTTCTTGAACACTGGCTTATATTGAAGTCATCTGCCTTACTCACCACAAATACATATTCACATTTGCATTTTTACATTTCCCCTCTCTGCTTTCTTTTCATAATTAAAAGAACCTAAAGGGAACCCATAGCTATTCCCAGTCACTTACAGATTTCTGAGTTTTTTCTTTATCCATATATACTTTTTTAAGTCTTGGAGTTTAATTCACCTTAACTTTGTTGCCAAATGCAATCAGGTTCTTTTGACAGTTGCTGATGTTACTCTGAGTAGAGAGGCACATCCCTCAGACAAGCAATGACTGCTCTAACATTAGATCCAAACTGTGCAACTCCCCTGAGTCCTGGTTTCCCCAGCTTCAGGTCTTGGCACAGTCTGTCTTTGTGCTATAGCTGTCTCAGCGGAGTACTCAGTTATGGCTGTGTTTTTATGTGCACACTCCTGCTGTTTCACTCTTGTGTTCCCATGCTGATGATGGTGGTTATTATATTTTGAGCTAATGGAATTTTACTGTATATTTACCCTGAAGCTATTTAAACCAAGCATACAATTTGGGAAATCTTATAAGTAAATAAATAAATGTATAGATAGATAAACAAGCAAATAAATATATGTAGAGCCCTGAAGGAAATGTGGTATGTAATGGTAGAATTTATCTTAATATTTAAATGAGTTCTCTGTGACTAAATATTTGTAATGGTAAGACTAGCAACTCTATAAGGATAGAGAAATTGCAATTACATATGTATGAGTATATGTAACATACATATATATAATCATTCATTCATTGTTTGGCTTAGTAAATGGGCTGATGTCCTCTTTACTCTCAGAGGAGTAGAGGAAAGAGGAAAGAATGTATAAGGTTAAAAATATGGTAAATTAGTTAAAATCTGAGGCCAATCTGGAGAGTCATTTTCTATTGCTTTAATGGTCTTTATACCTTAGCTTTTTTTCCCATTGTTCACTGCTTTGAAAAGTGTGAAGCGCTGCTGCCTGTGTATCAAGCTTCTTTCATTTCATTTGTCACATAATTTTCTACCTGGTCCAGTCCTGCTGCCACATGAGATTTTCTTTTTTAAAAATGTTATTATTATTAATAACAATTTACTGTTTCCTGGCTGTAGCTCCCTCTCTCATCTCCTTCTGGTTCCAACCCACCTTCCTTTTCCCTCCCTATATCCCTTCCCTAATCCACTGATTGTGGAGGTCCTTCTCCACTACTATCTGACCCTATCAGGTCTCATCAGTACTGTCTGGATCCTTTTTCTCTGTGGCCTTTTAAAGCCACTTTGCCAGGGGATGGTGATCAAAGAGCAGGCAAATGAGTTTATGCCAGAGACTGCCCTGCTCCACTTACTAGGGAATGCCCATGGAGACTTAGCTGCCCATGGGCTACATCTGAGCAGGGGCTCTAGGTCTTCTCCATTCATTGTCCTTGGTTGATTCATCATTATCTGTAGGACCCTGTGGACTTAGATTTTTTTGGCTCTGTTGGTCTCTTTGTGGAGCTCCTGTCCCCTCCAAGTTTTTCTGTCTCACCCTTCTTCCATAAGATTCTCTGCACTCTACCCACATTTTTGCTATGAGTCTCAGCATCTGCTTTGATACCCTGCTGGGTAGAGTCTTTCAGAGGCCCTCTGTGGAAGACTTCTGCTCCATGTCTTCTCCCACTTCTTGATATCTTTCCTGTTTGCCCTTCTGAATGCAGATTAAGCGTCTTTCCTAGGGTCCTCCTTGCTGTTTAGCTTCTTTAGGACTTTAGATTTTAGTATGTTTATTCTATATTGTATGGCTAATATCCACTTAAAAGTGAGCATATTAGATTTTCAATGAACCATTATGTATTGAAAGTTCCTTCACCAAAAGCAGGCATTTGCTCAAGACTTTCTGTCAGGAGCTGTGGCGCAGTTACCTTAGAATGATGCTGCTAATTCAGCTTTCCTCTCACCAAGTGAAATTTGTTTTTCTACCATTGGAATGTTTTTACAAAGAAACTCTGCGCAGAGTGAATGTTTCATGAACTCATGAAATGTGTCATAAGGAAGGCTTGAGGTGAGAGATAAGGAAGAAGGACATGGTTCATGAACTTTGAGCAAATATTTGATTATTTTCTGACTCCTGTGAAGGGGAAATACTGTTTTTGCTTATGTACGCGTTTTATAATATAAAAGGTGTTGAGGAAAATTAAACTCGGCTTCAGTTCTTACTGAAGTCCACCCATCTATCTCATTGTGTCTCTTTCTTGCAATTCTCACTCCTGCTACCTAGCTGAGCGGGCTCAGTCAACTTCCTGTCTAGATTTTTTCCTCCCTCATAGAAACCTGTCTGCAGCAGATTTGTGGCCTCCCCTTACTTAGCAACAGAAAAAAAAATCCTTAGTTTATTTGTACATGAGGGGAACTTAGTTGACCCCTAAAAATGTTGGGCTCTTTTTGATTTGCCTATCTAATTTGGGGAAAATATTTGCTAAGAGAAAATTAGAGAAAAGATATTATCTAAGTTCATCTTTAGCAATAACACTGTTTGTAGAAGACTATGCATGATAGAATAGAGAGATGTCTTGTTATTAAAAGCACTTACTATTCTCATAGAAGACACAGGTTCAGTTCCAAGCTCCCACATGGAGGTCCCCTATCTCCAATTCTAGGACATGTGTGGTCCTAGTCGTAACTGTATGTATCATTACACATGTGGTGCATGGACATATGTGAAGTCAAAACATGCAAACACATAAAATAAATAAATCTTTAAACAGGAAAGAATATGGATCCTAACACATACATGAGACATATGTACATAGAGAGACAGAAAACGAGATTTCAAAAGTCTATTTTTATTTTGAGACTGTCTTTCTCTGCATGGTGGTATGATTTTTTCATAAGTGTGATATTCTATAAAATATATCTGTATAGTTATGTAAGGCAATTTGTTATTTAGAATATATCTACTACTTGTGCTCTCCATGAAGGGCAGGAAGCTAAAACCTGCAGACCAATTCCAGTATTCAACATGTTCAATAGATGAAGTTTTATTGGAACATGGACATTTATTTCTTTCAGCCCTGGGGAATTTGTGCTCATTGTTTTGAATAATCTTAGGGGTACAAAGGGATAATGCCCACTGTTACCTTCTCAGACTTCCTTTGCTTCCATGTTAAATAATAGTGTTGGGGAGTGAAATAGGCAAGGATTACACTATTTTCAATTTGAATTTAAACAGAAAATTCTTCCCAATTGTTTTAATTTCTGATTATGGTCTATAAAGCATCACTTTCAAACTTGAATTAAAAAAAGCATAGCAGTTAAAAATCTGTATGACAAAATCCCATGATGGCACTGATTACCTATGTAAGGATGGTTGTGGTATTTAAGTGTATGACTTTCTATATCAGATTTATTTCTTAGAGAATTTTGGTGGCCTAGATAATGAGAATAAAGTGAAATCTAGTTGTTTTCAAATAAATAAGGAAATAAGTGCTGACAGTTCAAATGGGCTGTGTAGGAGTCTGAAAGCTATTTTAAGAACAACGTTCCCATTGTGAATTACTTTACTCCCAAGAAATCATGGACACTACTCAATTATTGAAAGGTGAATCAATTATTTTGCAGATAGCTTTTTTGTCTCTAGTTGTTTTCTTTTTCATATCAGTTCTTTCACTCTCAGTAACTGTGAGACTGTGAAACTGGAGAAGCACAGCTTGATAGCGCAAAGTAAAGAGCTCTCCTGGTTTCTGCTTTCAAATCTGCTGAAAGGAAGAGGCAGAGAGGAAGCTTAGCCCTGCTACTACCTGTTAATTCTTGTTGGTAACCATATTGTCTATCATACTGTAAAACTCTGACATCAAGATACATACATATTCTCCTAATGCAGAAACTATGTCTGATTGAAACAGCAAAATGAGCTAATTGCAAGGGGAAATTATATATAAATACAGGATTATTGGGAGCACCTCTCAGCTGAGAGAGAGAAAGTGAAAAAGAGAGAGAAAGAGAGAGAGAGAGAGTGGGAAAGAGAGAGAGAGAAGCTGGCACAGAGAGAGAAAAGAAGAGAAGGAGAGATACAGAGATATAAGAGGAGCCTGAGAGGAGAAGGGCAGAGGAGAAAGAGAAGAGGGGAGACACAGAAAAACAGAGGAGAGCAGAGGAGGAGGAGGACAGAGAACCAAAATGTCTGTATTATATAGTGAAGTGACCTCTCTGCCCCTGGGCTCGAAAATTTAGTGAAGAGAGAAGGGTATGCCACCATTGTCCGGCAGCAGGAAGGAAATGAGTAATGCCTGAAAGCAAACAATGCCATTTTGGAATAAATATCGATCCATTCAATTAACAGTTCTCTTTAGATAACCATAAGAATAGTAGGTTTCTGCTTTATCAAACCATGTTCTCATCACATTCAATACATTTATCCAATTTATTTTAGTTTTGCCAATAAATAATTGGTAGGAACAGTATAGATTCTTAAATCTGTGTGTTTTCTGACTATCAGAAGATGGAAAGATCTCACATGCTCATGGATAGGTAGGATTAATATATTTAAAATGGCCACTGTACCAAAAAACTAAGTTTCAGATTAGATGAAGTACCCATCAAAATTCCAACACAATTTTTCACAAACTTTGAAAGAACATATGAAAAACAAAAACAAAAACAGGATAACTAAAACAATCCTGAATAATAAAATAACTTCTGGAGGTCTCATCTATCTCAATTTCAAGTTTTATTACAAAAGTATAGTAAAAAAAATAACAGAGAGTAGTAGCATGAACATAGACAGGTTGATCAATTGAATCAAACTGTAGACCCAGACATAAAACCACACACTTATGGACACCTGATTTTTAAAAAATAAAGCCAGAAAAACCTACTGAAAATAGGACAACATCTTCAATAAATGCTGCTGTTCATATTGGATGTTTGCATCTGGGAAAAAGGAAAAGAGACCCAAACTTATCACCCTGCACAATACTCAAGTCCAAATTGATCAACAACTTCAAATGAAACCTGATACACTGAACTAGATAGAAGAGAAGGTAGTAAATAACCTTGAGCTCATTGTCACAGAAGACTTCCTGAACAGATGAATAATGTAGGCACTAATATTAAAAAATAACAAATGGGATCTGAAGAAACTAAAAACCTTTGTAAAGCAAAGGACACCATCATTCAGACAAAGTGACAGTTTAGAGAATGAGAAAATATTTTCCCAACTCTACATATGATAGAGGACTAATATTCAAAATATAAGAAGAACTCAAGAAGTTACATAGCAAAAACAAAATAGTAAATAATTCAATTAAAATGGGTTACAGATCTAAACAGAATTCTTAATAGAGAGATCTCAAGTGGCAAAGAAATAGTAAGAAAGAATAATTGAAGAACTATTCAACATTCTTAGCCATCAGGAAATACAAATCAACACTGCTTTGAGATTCCATTTTGCACTTGTCAGAATGGGTAATCTCGTGCTGGCAAAGATGTAGAATAAGAAGAACACGTCTCCATTGTGGGTTGAAGTGCAAACTTGTACAACACTGTTGAAATCAGTATGGCAGCTCCTCAGACAGTTGAGAATTGATACACCACATGATCTTGGGCATACACCCATAGAATGCTTCATCCTACCACAAAGACACTTACTCCACCGTGTTTATTGCTGCTCTATTCATAGTAGCCAAAACCTGGAAACAACCTAGATATCCCTCAACAGAAGAACAAATAAAGAAAACATTGTACATTTACCAAAATGAAGTATTATTCAGACTTAAAAAAAATGACATCGTGAAATTTACAGGCAAATAAATGGAAGTAGAAAAACATCATCCTTTGTTTTGGTAACACAGTACCAAAATTATAAATATCTTTCTGTATGTATTTACTTGAGTGGATATTAGCCATTAACTAAGTGATAATCAACCTACAATCCATAGACCTAAAGAGGTTAGGTATAGAAGAAGGGACTAGGGGGATATTAAGTTTCTCTTTGGAATGGATCACTAGAATAGATTCCATTGGTGGACTAGGGACAGAGGAAAAGAGAAGGCGGTGATAAAAGGGGGGGGGGGGTGGAGGGGAAATAGTTTTGAGGGAGAGGATATGAGAAGATTCAGGTACAATTTCTCACCAAACAAGATTTCAATACCAGTGCTAGGTTATATCCAAATGAGATATTGGCCAAAGGGGTCATATAGAATTTCCCAAATGACCTAGCCTGTTGCCAAGACAATAGATTGCTTTCCACAATATAACTTCTGGATCTCAATGCTGAGGACAACACCCACACATATGGCTTGTCAAGCTAGTACCTATGTGGAACTTTTAGCTAAATGTTCTAGTCTCTTTGGTGCAAGAAAGTACTCCATAGGCTACTGAAAAAGAAAAGTGGACACTATCTCAGCTACACTTTTAACCTACAATCTGCCCTGCGTCCAACATATGCTAAGGCAATGGTGGTCCAGAACTTGTGGGAATAGCCAGCCAATATCTTGTTTAACTCAAGGCCTACTCCACAAGATGGAACTCATGACTCATACCTAGTGTTGGTCACCAACGCTGTTATGGTGACCAAAAAAACCCAGACTAAATAGCCCAGATACCTAGGGAAAAGTATACTACTGTTCTAAAAAAAGTGATAAAATAACTCCTAAGGTTATTCTGCTAATGATACATGCTGACATATATACATATATATTCATCTATCAGTACTTTTATCAACCAATTTTAGAAAAGTCTTTTTCTTCAGTAGACAGAAACCAATACAGAGACCCTCAGCCAGACATAACACGCACACGCACGCACCCGCGCGCGCACACACACACACACACACACACACAGACAGAGAGAGACTTTGGGACTCTCACTTCTAAGTGAGATGTCTCCATCAAATCCCTCCCCTCAGAGCTCAGGGAACCCTGTGGAAGTAGCAGTGGAGTATGAGAGCCAGAGGGGATGGAGGATGCCAGGAGAATAAGACTGTGAATCAACTGAACAAGGTTAAGATTGAAGCAGCAAGCAATGGACAGACACAGGTCTGTACCAGGTCCTCTGTGTGCGTATAGCTTTCAGTTTAGTATTTATTGGACTCCTGACCTTGTGCATGGGTGGGTGTCTGATCCTTGTGCCTGCCCTTTAGACTCTTTTCCTCCTTCTGGTTTGCTTTGTCCAGACTAGTTGTGATAGTTTTTGCCTTTATCTTATATTTTATTTTGTCATGTTGTTTATTATCTCTTAGAAGCCTGTTCTTTTCTAATGACAGACAGAAAGGGAATGTATTGATCCTGCAGGGAGGGGAGAGGAGGAAGAAGTGGGAAAAGTAGAGGAAAGGGAAACTGTAATCAGGATATATTGTATGAATATAAAATGAAGAAAAAAAACAGTTTTTTTCTTTTAATTGGGTGAATATCCATGAGTTTCCTTTGCTATTATTGTAAAAGCTGTTTGCAGTGTTACAGTTCAAATGAAATTTAAAGATATAATTTATGTTTGAGAACACAAATTTTTCTTGTGGATAAAATCTAATAATAAATTAGCATTTTGTTGATATCTCAGCATTAACATTTTTCTAAATCAATCTGTGAGACAATAAAGTTAATCCATGCAGTTTCATTGACAATGGATATAACATTTTTCAACAATTAGGTAGAGCTTAAATTTACATAGAATTGTTTTTTATAATTTATAATTTTACTAAGGTGAATAATCAAAAACATTACTGTAATTTTGTCAATTACTTAATTTCAAATTGTCTTATAATTAATGTTAATACTTCACTGTCAATCAAATGCATTGATAACTACTGGCAGTATTTTATTCTCCCCCGCCATGGATCTCAATAAATTTATGAAAAGGAAATCAGAATATTACCATGTTGTAAGAAACAGCAAGAACAGGTCTGCTTCAAATGACAGCCATACAGGAAGAATTCTTTCCCACCCAAGTCCACAGAAATCTTGTAAGTAAAGAAGTAAAACCTGGATGCTTCATTTTTAGTGCAAGTGTGGCAACCCATATGCCTCCTGGATGCACTATTGAGGGAGAGAACTCCTCTACCCCATTATCCTCTGACCTTCACACAGAACTTCATACACATACCATGCCATCTATTTCTCTTTTCTAAATAAATTAAACTTTTTTTTGCAAATTCTTATTAATTTCTATTCAACTTCAGGAGGCTAGGTAGATTCTCTAATCACAAAAAATAGCAAAAAAGAGTAGAATGGAGGATATACACAAAAGTAACAAAGAGATGAACTTAAAGGTTTCATCACAAAACAATCAACACAAAAGTAATCAACACACACAAAAAAACAATCAACACAAAATGGGAGAAACTGAAGGGGAAAGTGCTGTGATAGATGTTCTCAAAAAGCCTTTGTTAACCTAAAAACAGCAGGGAATATGCAAATGAGTCAACACAGGGCCAGACCCTAGGGACCTGTAGGTTAGATAAACCAGTGACAGAAGAAAAACCCACCATTTGCCTGCAAATTTCATGATTTCCTCCTTTTTAATTGCTGAATAGTATTCCATTGTGTAAAAGTATCACAATTTCTGTATCCATTCCTCAACTGAGGGACATCTGGGTTGTTTCCAGGTTCTGGCTATTACGAATAAAGCAGCTATGAACATAAAAAGCAAATGTCCTTGTTGTGTACTTGAACATCTTTTGGATATATGCCTAGAAGTGGTATAGCTGGATCTCGAGGAATCACTATTCTTAATTGTCTAAGAAAATGCCAAATGGATTTCCAGAGTGGTTGTATGAGTTTACATTCCCACCAGCAATGGAGGAGGGTTCCTCTTTCTCTACATCCTCTCCAGCATATGTTGTCACTTGAGTTTTTTATCTTAGCCATTCTGACAGGTGTAAGGTGAAATCTCAGGGTCCTTTTGATTTGCATCTCCCTGATGGCATTTCTTTAAGTGTTTTTCTGCCATTCTACAGTCCTCTACAGAGAGTTCTCTGTTTGGCTCCACACCCCATTTTTTAATTGGATTACTTGTTTTTGTTGCTTTTTAACTTCTTGAGTTCTTTATATATACTGGATATTAGCCCTCTGTCTGATATAGGGTTGGTGAAGTTCCTTTCCCAGTCTGTAGGCTGTTGTTTTGA
>CM053752.1:98276937-98308853 GCA_028658305.1 Pachyuromys duprasi | reverse complement strand
ATGAGTTCTAGGGTCTTCCCCACTTTTTCTTCTAACCGATTTAATGTATCTGGTGTTATGTCGAGGTATTTGATCCACTTGGACTTTAGTTTTGTTGTTTTGTGCAGGGTGATAAATATGGATCTATTTTCATTTTTCTGCATATAGACATCCAGTTGGTCCAGCACCATTTGTTGAAGATGCTGTCTTTTTTCCATTGGATAGATTTGGCTTCTTTATCAAAAATCAAGTTTCCATAGGTGTGTGGGTTTATTTTCGGGTCTTCCATTCTGTTCCATTGATCCACTATTCTGTTTCTATGCCAATACCATGCAGTTTTTAGAACTATTGCTCTGTAGTACAGCTTGAGATCAGGGATGGAGATACCTCCAGATGATCCTGTTGTTGTACAGGATCATTTTAGAAATTCTGGGGTTTTTGTTTCTCCATATGGAGTTGAGAATTTTTCTTTCAAGGTCTGTAAAGAATTGTGTTGGTATTTTGATGGGAATTGCATTCAATCTGTAGATTGATTTTGGCAGAATAGCCATTTTCACTATGTTAATCCTACCAATTCATGAGCACAGGAGATTTTTCCATCTTCTGATATCTTCTTCAATTTCTTTTTTCAGAGACTTTAAGTTTTTCTCAAACAAATCTTTGACTTGCTTGGTTAGAGTCACCCCAAGGTACTTTATGTTATTAGTGGCTATTATGAAGGGTGTTGTTTCCCTAATTTCTTTCTCGGCCCTTTCATCTTTAGTGTACAGGAGGGCTTCAGATTTTTTTGAGTTGATTTTGTATCCAGCCACTTTGCTGAAGGTGTTTATCAGTTGAAGGAATTCTTTTGTTGAATTTTTGGGATCACTCATTTATACTAACATATCCTCTGCAAATAGGGATACTTTGACTTCTTCCTTTCCAATTTGTATCCCTTATTGCTCTTATTGCTCTAGCTAGGACTTCAAGTACTATGTTGAAGAGATATTGAGACAGTGGTCAGCCTTGCCTAGTCCCTGATCTCAGTGCGGTCATCCTGAGTGAGGTATCCCAAAAGCAGAAAAACGCACATGGTATATACTCACTTATATAGACCTATAAAATAGGATAAACATACTTAAATCTATACACCTAAAGAAGATAAACAAGAAAGAAGACCTGGGGTAAGAGGATGAATCCTCACTTAGAAAAATCAAATGGGATGGACATTGGATGTAGGAATAAACAAGTAGCAGGACAAGAGCCTACCATAGAGGGCCTCAGAAAGACTCTACCTAGCAGGTTATCAAAGCAAATATTAAGAAACATAATCAACCCTTTGGCAGAGAGCAGGGAATCATATGAAAGAAGGGGGAGTTAATATGACCTGGAAAGGACAAGAGCTCTGTAAGGACCAAATATGTCAGGGCACAGGGGTCTTTCATGAGACTGTTTCTCTAACCAAGGACTATGTAAGGATATAACCTAGAACCCCTGCTTGAATGTAGCAAATGGTAGCTCAATATCCAAGTGGGTACACTAGTAAGGGAAACAGGGACTATTTTGGACATGAACTCAATGGCTGGATCTTTGATCTTCCCACCCCCTAAGGGAGGAGCAGCTTTGCTAGGCCACAGAAGAGGACATTGCAGTCAGTCCTAAAGAGACCTGATAAGCTAGGGTTAGATGGAAGGGGAGGAGTACCTCCCCTATCAGTGGACTTGGAAAGGGGCAGGGAGGAGATGAGGGAGAGCAGGGTGGGATGGGGAGGGAATGCAGGAGGGGGCTATGGCTGGGATACAAAGTACATAACCTGTGATTAATATAAAAAAAAGAAAAAAAAACCTTATTGTTTCATTCATCTGCTGTGCATAAGAAGGTGCTCCAAAGATGTGAAGTATTATGAGATGCATTTTAAAACCCTTAATATAGTCAACTTTCTTTTATTTGCATTGTACCAAATAATAAAAAAAGAAATCAACTTTTGAATGTATTCATAAGAGAAAAATGACCAGATAATTGATTGGAACCATGGAAAGTAAATTTTGGTGTTTTGGTTCCTACGTGGAGAGGACTAGACTCTGTTGCTTTATTTGACTATTTGACTGGGATGCACATGATTAAGGTGGGAAATCAAAAGTTGTGTTCCTTCAATTAAACTTTTTTTTCCCTGATACTAAACAAGCAATCTGAAGTTCCAGCTACAAATTAGGTTTGGACAATCATTCTGAGCACGCACAGCCTCCCTAGGGAGAATGCTGGTCTGACTTTAGTTGTTTGTTGGTATCTTCAGTATGGCCTTCATCTTCCACTAAAACAGGATGATCACTTCAGTCAAAATCTGCTTAAAATATCTTCTTGATATAAATATTTCAGGCTCAGTACTTCTTATACAAAACACCAGCTCTTTACAGACTAAGAGGGGTAAGATTTTGTTGAGCTGAATACTTGTCCTTATCTGTGAGACAAAGTAATTCAACTCATAGTCTATGATCTTCTCTTGGCTTCCTATATATCCATATTTATATAACGTTTTTTAATCTATAGAACAAACCTTTTATGACAGGAAAACTTTTTTGGAGAGACATTAAAATTGTCTGTGTCAGAATGTCCACAGCTGTTCCAGTTGAAAGATTTCAGAATCAATTTAATAAGATGGATTGTGAGAGATAAAGGAGATTAAAATTTAAGGGAAGGTCAGACAGACTTATTGCTACTGTTTAATGTAAAGGTCAGGGTCTGTTAAGCACCCATTGAGAGTTTCATTACAATGGCCTGCAGTAAAAAAAGAAAGGTGTTTTCATCTCTCATCTTTACATAAAACCACGTATATCATTCAGAGTAGGACAGTAAATGTCTGGAGATAATACAATATAAATGTCAATTCACATAAAGTTAGAACAAACAGAATATGCTCAATAACAATGTAAACATCTGGGCAGAGGAGAAAGACGTGATCTTTATGCAGAATTCAAGCTGTGAAATCCCGAACAAGTGTCTTGAACTTTGTGAATCATGGGTATTGTAAATCTTGAACAAGTGAGAAATACAAAGTACCTAGTGATCACTCTGTCACCAACACATGTGAACTTATTTTTTTGCCCCCATTTTTACCAACAACGAACTTTCCTCATTGGTACTTACTACTTTCACAGAACATGCAAAAATGGTTTCAAAAATACCAGCAACTACATTGGAAGCCCATAGATGAGATATAGTCTGTGCTTTCATTTTATTGAATCCTGGACTGAAATTGCCACTAATTATGAGATAAGTGAAAACCATCATTTTATTAAAGGTGAACAGAACTTGACTAACATTGTACTCTGTACATAATTATGCACATCCTCTGATCTTGTACATCATGTATATATAACCCAAGATCTCACTACTCATAAAGACTCAATAAATATATCAGGGATTCTGAAAACATACATACATTTTGTTTTCCAGGAATAAATCTATTATTCAATTATTATTCATATTGCATCAAATAGTACTACTGTTGGGCCCAAAAGCAAAAAGATGAGTTGAGAATATTCTGGTTTCTTTGTATAATTTGGGAACAACAAAAGCTTGAAATAAATGAACGACTTAGGAAATGTATTAAAGGAGAGAACAACGTAAGTTTTCAAAGTGTGAGAAAAAATAGAATAAAAACAGCATGTGATCAGTGAAATATGAATGTGCTTAAGCACATGTACTGGCCAATTACATGACTGCCTAATGGATTAGATCAAACATTACTGACAATAAATCAGCATTGAAGACCAGTGCATACATAGTTTTCAATTGCAATTTTTTTCCTTTTGGGCATGTAAATAAGAGATAATGTGCCACCGCATCAATCAACTGTTCACTTAGGGCAGCAGGCAATAAGTGTTTCCAGCACAGAAGACATTTAAAAACAATGGCAACGAACCATGATCAGGTGTCCCCTTAGAAGGGAGAATGAAACTATTTGAAGAATATTTAGGAAAAACTGCCAAGTTTAGGGGAAATCTGTAAGGCTGGAGCGGAGGAAATCCACCACCCCAAGCCCATGGCAGCAGATGCCCCAGGCTGAGGCCATTCTTAGCAGGCCACTCCAAGCTGGTTCTGATGCCCCACAAGCTGTGGTGATCTACTGCCAACCCTCCCCCATTGTGGCAGCTGGGAATCCGAAAGGCCCACTGCACCCTCCAAAATCTATGTTTAGAGGTCCATTTAGTATATAGTAGCAAGTTCCCTACCAGCTCCGCCTTGCCTTCCAGTGTCAGGGCACTCAGCCCCTCCTTCCTGCCCTGGGCTGAGGAGGCAGGAGACAAAATGGTGGCTATTCCTCAGCAGCACCTCAGCGGAAGCTGTCCATGGTGACTCTTCCTGACTCAGCCTAAGGAACCAGACACTTTTCCTGCCTCAGAATGCCTATTGCCGAAAGTTTGGTTATGAGTTTCAGTTTCTGCTTTGATACACTGCTAGGTAGAGTCTTTCAGAGGCCCTCTGTGGTAAGACCCTGACCTGTTACTTGCTTTCTCCTACATCCCATTTGTCTTTCTAAGTGAGGATTGATCATCTTACCCAGGGTCCTCTTTTTTGTTTATCTTCTTTAGGTGCATAGATTTCAGTATGTTTATCATATCTTATAGGTCTAAATAAGTGAGTATATACTATGTGTGTCTTTCTCCTTCTGGGATACCTCACTCAGAATGATATTTTCTAGATCCCACCATTTGCCTGCAAATTTCATGATTTCCTCGTTTTTAATTGCTGAGTAGTATTCCATTGGGTAAAAATACCACAACTTCTGTATCCATTCCTTAGTTGATGGACATCTGGGTTGTTTCCAAGTTAATACGATCTGCAGAGGATAGGAGCTCCACAAGGACCAAATGTATCAGGACACAGGGGTCTTTTATGAGATTGTTTCTCCAACCAAGGACCATGTATAGATATAACCTAGAATCTCTGCTTGCCTGTAGCCCATGGTATCTCAGTATCCAAGTGGGTACCCTAGTAATGGGATCAGGGACTATTTCTGACATGAAATAGGCTCTTTAACCTCCCCACCATGCAAAGGAGGAGCAGCCCTTTTAGGCCAGAGAGGAGGACTTTACAGCCAGTCCTGTAGATACCTGATAAGACAGGGCCAGATGAAAGTGTAGGAGGTCCTCCTCTATCAGCGGACTTGGAAAGGGGCAGGGAGTAGATGAGGGAGGGAGGATGGGATTGGGAGGGAATGAAGGAGGGAGATTCACCTGGGATACAGAGTTAATAAAATGTAATTAATAATAAAAATTAAATTAAATTAAAAAAAAAAGAATGCCTACTGCCACCACCATAGGAGCTGTCTTGATACCAACAACCTTTCCTGCTTCAGTCTATTGCCTTCACAGTGAACTCTGTAAATTTTGGACACTTTGTATTCTTTATAACCCTTCAGAGCAGAAAAGCAGTCAGGCCTCTGTCTGAGGAAGCTCCAGCAGCCCAGCAACTCCCACCTCTCACACCCCCAGACCACTAAAACTGTCATCTCCAGGACTCATCCCAGATTATGAAACTTTGAGGTGAAAAGACTAGACAAAATTCTACCAATTCCTGAGCAGGAAAACTGAACAATCCTTGAGCTTCCCACAAAACCCCACCAATCCCTGAGCAGGAAAGTCCACCAATCCCTAAACTTCCCACAGCTCAGAACTTGAAATTTCACCAATATATACTCTGGAAATCCCTGCCTCAGAAAGATCACCCCTAAGAATTCTTGCCAGGCCACAGAGGAAGACAATGTAGCCAGTCCTGATGAGACCTGATAGGCTAGGTCAGATGGAAGTGGAGGAGGACCACCCCTATCAGTGGACAGGGGGAGGGTCATGGGAGGAGATGAGGGAGGGAGGAAGGGATTGGGAGGGAACAAGAGAGGGGAATACTGCTGGGATACAAAGTGAATAAACTGTAATTATTATAAAAAATAAAAGAATTCCTATATAAATGCTGGGTTTGCCTCAGTTCCCCTTTCCTCTCCTGGATTTGTCCTTTAAATAAATCTCTCTTAAGAGATTTTTTGCCTGCTGTAAGTAGGAAGAAGATGAAGGGAAGAAGAAAAGAAGCAAAGAAAGAGCCATTGCTCAGGCTCCTAGACTCCTCAGCTCATCAGGGATTGGGGTAATCCCTGGGAGCTGGAACAACTTAACCAAGAAAAGCAACAAAATCAAAACTGTAAAGTTTAACTTCTTTAGGTGGACAGATTTTAATATGTTTCTCCTATCTTATAGGTTTAGTATCTACTTATAAGTGAGTATATACTGTGTGTGTCTTTCTGCTTCTGGGATATGTCACTCAGGATGATCTTTTCTAGATCCCACCATTTGCCTGAAAATTTCATAATTTCCTTGTTTTTAATTGCTGGTATTACTCAATTGTGTAAATGTACCACAATTTCTGTATCCATTCCTCTGTTGAGGGACATCTGGGTTGTTTCCAGGTTCTAGGTATTATGAATAAAGTTGCTACAAACATGGTTGAACAAATGACCTTGTTGTGTACTTGAACATATTTTGGATATATGCCTAAGAGAAACTAAACGATAAGGAGGACCCGGGGTAAGATGATCAATCCTCAGTTAAAAAGACAAATGGGATGGACACTGGAAGTAGGAGAAAACAAACAACAGGACAGGAGCCTACCATAGAAGGCCTTTGAAAGACTCTACCTAGCAGTATGTCAAAGCAGATGCTGAGACTCATAACCAAATCTTGGGTAGAGTGCAGGGAATCATGTGAATGCAGGGGGAGTTAGTAAGATCTGGAGAGGACAGGAGCTTCACAAGGACCAAATATATCTGGGCACAGTGGTCTTTTCTGAGACTGATTCTCCAACCAAGGACCATGCATGGATATAACCTAGAACCTCTGCTCAGATGTAGCCCATGGCAACCTAGTATCCAAGTGGGTGCCCTACTAAGGGGAACAGCTACTGTCTCTGACATGAACTCAGTGGCTGACTCTTTGACCCCACCCCACCCCTCACAAGGGAGGAGCAGCCTTGCTAGGCCACAGAGGAGGACATTGCAGCCAGTCCTGATAAGACCTGATAAGCTGGGGTCAAAGGGAAGTGGAGGAGGACCTCCCCTATCAGTGGACTTGGAGAGTGGCAGCTTGGAGATGAGGGAGGGAAGGTGAGATTGGGAGGGAATGGGAGAGGGGGCTACAGCTGGGATACAAATAAATAAACTGTAATTAATATAAAAAATAAAAATTTAATTAGAAAATCTGTAAAGTTTAGGGAGAATCTGAACTTAGAGAAAAACCTGTAACTTCCTCTATTATGAATATGCTAAATTATTAGATATCTACTTAAAACTATTTTCAGAAGAAACCAACAGAGAAATAATCACATAAAAATATTAGGAATGTCTTATATCACAATGTTGAAATAAAATTGAGATTTTGAAAAAAGCATACGAGTAGAACAAAATTTAAATAAAATAAATTAAACTGTCAAAGTGAGATAAAAAATACTTTATGCATTTGTATTTATGCATGTCAAAACTGTCCTTATTTTATTATTACACCTATAGAGCTGCACACTTAAGAAAAAAGATTGATCTCATTTTGTATGTTTACATGTTATGACAGTTTTAATTGAATGGCCCTCATAGGCTCATTTACTCTAATGCTTGGTCCCAAATTGGTGGATTTGTTTGAGAAGGATTAGGAGGTTTGGCTCTTTTGGAAGAAGTAGGTCATTGCGGGAAGCAGTGACTGAGGTTTGAAAGGCCCCCACCATTCCCTTTTAGCACGCACGTACTCTCTCTCTCACTTCCTTCTCACCCTCTTGTTTTCTTTCTCTCTGCTTTATGCTTGTGAAGGGGATATAAGTTCCCAACCCTGCCTGTCTGCTGCCTGCATTGGTGGTGATGGATTCATCCTCTGAAACACTAGGCCCCTAATAAACTCATTATTCTATAAGTTTCCTTGGTCATGGTGCTTTGTTATGCTTGAACGTTTAAGTATTTCTCCCATTGTACATATATATATATATATATATATGTATGTATATATATGTACATATATATATATATAATTCACCTAGGACAACCTAAAATTCACAAAGTTCATAATTACTAGAGAAGAAATAGAACAAAACAGAAAGTTCAATTGATGAGAGACAGGATAGAAAGCAAGGAAGGGGTAGAAGTCTTGTGGATTTGGTGGGTTTCTACTATAATTTTCTCATTTTTTCTCCCTCTCCCTTTCTCTCACCTGTTCTCTCTCTTATTTCTTTCTCTATCTCACCTTTCTTCTCTGACTTGCGTGTGTGTGTGTAAATCAGTGCTTTATGAAGATGCTGTGTGTCCTTTGACTATACCATATTATGAAATGAGAAACCCGAACAACATAAAATTAACAAAGGGATAGAGTTCATTGAGCTAGAAGAGAACTATTCTCTTAGAGCTGCCTATCACATTGTGTTGAAGAATCCACAATGTCCAGAGACATACTTCCATTTTGAATGTGATGTCAGAGAGAACACAGAGTTTGTGTCCATGATATAAAATGGAGATACTATATGTAAAATTCCACTTGTGTAGTGCTTTACTCCTTTGAAAGGAACTTGACTCAAGAGGATGTGTACCATATGTTCTGTCTTCCAGGAAGTGTACAGCAAAGGGCTGAGCAATTATTTGGGGGGGATTTAATGAGTTTTGACAGGCAATCTTCAACCTCAAGCCAGAAACTTCTGTTCTCTCTTCCACAGAAGGTTTTGAAACTGAATTATATGACTAATTACATAAAATCTTTACCTTGTCACTATCATCACAAGTCTTACATATAATATTAATTTTCCCTCTATATGGAAATATGATTTCATCCTTCTATGCCAGAAAGTATAATCAAAATAATAGAGAATGAAAATAATTTTATTCAAATACTCTGGAATGTTTTGTCTTACAGCCATCCTTGAATGTGATCTTTACTCAATTCCTGTGCCCAGTCCTCATCATATAGCATGTTTGGTTACATAATCCTTGTATAGTTTACAACTCCATACTAAAAATAAAAATAAGTTCTCAAGTGTTTCTTGAAACATTTCCATGAATCATGCAGAATTTCTCAATCATATCCTCAGTGTTCTACAACATAAGAAGGCCACATTGACAATTTGCCCTTTAAAACAGCAATATATGGAGAAACTGAGTCACTTTGAAAAAGTGGACTATTAACATTCAACTCTCTTCTTATATGATACTCCAACTGGAAACACTCTCTAGAGTCTGCAAGAGGCTGTGGGTATTTGTACGGCTGAAATGTCTCTTTAAACTTCTTAATATACTATGGTCTTTTAAACTTGCAACAAATATGCATATAAAAGAGGGATAGGATCGTATTTCTCTGATGAAAATAAGTTAACTTGGGGCAATTTATCTTTCAAAGCATATTATGGGACATAGCCAGCAGGCCACAGATGCAAACCCTATGAGAAGCCTGAAGAGACATATGTGAGAAGGGCAAGTGATTTAAACTGCAGTGCAGTAATGAGGTGTCAACCACCCTCCAGATGAATGATTCAAATGTTTATACTAACAAAGAAAAAATCCCAAGTGCAATTTTTTCTATGCTTAGTTAATAATAAGAATTTTCATTTTACGTATTTGCCTGAAACAAATACATTGAGAGATGGATGGTAAAGAAATGAAGAGAGGACATCACTTTATTGCATAATGGAAGATGAGACAGATACTATTTAATATCAGGTCTATCAATAATTCAATATCTCCCTGATCTGAAGACAATTACATTCAAATATCAATATGAAAAAGGTTATAGTGATTTTCTGCTTCCTTTCTAGTTTCTATTTTGTACAAGCCCCACCTCACCCCACTGTTCAAAAAATACTATGAATCATAATCATGTAAAGACTAACAATGTGTTTTTTCATGTTTCCTTGTCTCAGAGCTTAGGGACACTGAAGAGCCATGTTTGGATCATTCCTATGATTCTTGAATTACAGGCCAAATAAAAATGAATCAGTTGGCAAAATCACACAAAAGCCAGAGGGCTTCTTTTACAAACCTAGTATAAGAGCTATCCCCTATTTCCAAAGACAGGGAGGATACCACGTGGAAGAAAATCCCTGAGTCACTAAAAGTCATGTGAGTTGTCAAATGTTGGAGAAGCCATATGTATCTGCTCAGGAAAACCTTTGAAAACTAAACTTTTACAGTGTGATTCTTCAGATTCCACCACCCTAAATAAAGCCCATTATTGTTTGTCCATGTGCATTCCATCTATTTAGAGAGAAGCCATGGGATTTTAATGGTTTTAGTTATCCCTTAGTACTCAATAAATATTTCTGGAATTAATAAATAAATTCTTAGTATAAATTGTCTGTTAAATGATGAAGATAACAATTTTTGTTATTGTTGTTTTATAAACTACTTTCCTGTGACTACTTTCTGTAGTGGATTGAATAGGTTTGATTCCCTTAGACTCCTGTGCTGGAATGCTTGACCCATAAGGAGTGGTACTATTGGGAGATATGGTCTTGGTGTAGGTGCGGTCCTGTTGGAGGAAGTGTGTCACTGTGGAGCAGGCTTTCAGGTCTCTTTTGCTCAAGCTATGACCAGTGTGGCACAGTCTCCTCTGCACCTGCAGATCAAAAGATGGAACTCTCTGCTCCTTCTCCAGCCCCATGTCTGCCTGTATGTTGCCATGCTTCCCACCATGGACTAAACCTCTTAAACTATTAACCAGCCTCAATTAAATGTTTATAAGATACACTTGATCTCATAAATAATAAAACTCTAATTATGACATTCACTAACATGGCAGGTTGTAGATTATATTTTCTAAAGCAATGCATACTATTGACACGGTCTGCTTTAACATAGATATACTGAGGACCACAGCCATGACCTCTTTGATCTCTTTTATTTCATTTGGGATAGTTAATCAGCTGGAAATGAAATGTGGGGTATTAGACTTTTTTACTAAATTCTTATCTTAATTCTCTAGGAAACAGATTTGACATAACATTAAAGTAAAATTATCTTTTTGTATAATTTTGGTTCCTTTTTGAGAAACTTTAGAATTTGTATAAAGTTAGAATAATGATAACAAAATATTTAAGGAATGTAGAAAGCAAAAGGCACAGAAAGCAACAAAATAGTGGACACCATTAAAGTAAGAAAGCATAAAAAACGAAAAAGTTAAAAGCAGAGAGGTCAGTGGATATTTTATCCTCTTCTTTTTGTGTATTCTTAATGTGATGAAGAATTATTGTTGACTTAATATAACTCTAAATAGTTTAAGTATCAACCTTTAATGACATTTTATAGATTTATAAAATTACTGACCCTCTTTGGTACAATTGACATGTGTTTCATCACTGAAGTCTCCGCAGTCATTGTCGCCATCACAGGCCCAATGCCCTGGGATACACCGGCCACTGGAACATCTGAACTGGTCATCAAAGCAAGAGTGAACACAGCCCACCTCATCGCTCCTGTCCCCACAGTCATCCTCTGGAAAGAAACACGAAAGGCTAGTAAAAACTAATGTGGACGAACATTTTTCTTATAATTGTATTTTCTGTGCAGAATTTACTCATGATTTTGGAAAAGGAAAAATAAATTCTCATGACCAGCATTCCCAATGAAGTCAATTGGTTTCATGTTGTATAATTTATACAAGTCTTCTGATTTAGTAGCAAATGCTAAACCAAGAGAAAGCGTTGACTTTGGATTTTGCAGTTTAAAATCTAATTCATTTAGAGGCAACTGACCACTGACTAATTACCTCTCTGCCACAACAATTAAGAGGGAAGTGGTGATTATGGGAATGCTAAGTGATACAGTGAAAAAGAATTGTTGTGAAATTATTGCTTCAGAACTTGCAGCTGTATCTTCTACTCCGTGCCTTTGTCTCTATTCTCTGGCATGATGACTTACTGTTCATTCTTCCACAGCTATCTATACAATCCCTTTCACATATGGATTCATATGTGGAAACTATATGTCCACATTAAAAATGATTTATACTCAGTATTGACAATTGTAAGAGGGAAAGGAAGGGAACATAAAAAGATGGTGAAGTAAATGAAACTAAATGACATTGATTAACATATGATTCATTTACCTGCATTTAGAATGACTTGGCATAGTGACACAATTACACATAAGAACCAAATATTTGTACATAAAAAGCAAGGTGACAGAGCGAAGGTCTTCTGGACAATTGCGTAATAATTCGTAAACTGCCAATGTTACATAAATGCTTTGGGAACCTCAATTGTCCAGGTCATTTTCTTAATTGTTCCCTTTATTCATCTTTGGACACTCAGTCTATGTCCAGAATAATATCTGAAAAGGAAGCTCTATCAGAGTCCCGAGGGACAAAATCATGCTCCATTATCCTGAACGCTGATCCCCAGTGACATGCCAGCTTCCCTCTCACCACTTTTCTTAGCCACTTTGCTTGGCTCTGAAAGACATGCTCACAAACTCCCTTTGAAAGAAGCCAGGCAGCCCAGACACCTGGGCCCCCTTCTGGTCAGCGCTCTGCAGTGAGCACTTGGTACTTGCCAGTGTCGCAGTGCCATTTGCTGCTGATGCACCTCCCACTCTTGCATACGAACTGAGTTAGAGGCTCACAAGTTGGAAATTCTGTGAAAGATGAAAAAGGGAAAATAAGAGACATCATGGAATGTCCTTGACTTGATTTGTATCCCATTTACTAGTGTGATCAGAACACTTGTCCTCTACAATGGCACGGGAGACAGTTAATAAAAACAAAAACAACAAAAACAGACAGTGGTTATAAGCTCTTAAGGACACTTCTTAATATCCTAACTGCACTGGGATGTTTGAAATGAGCAATTTCTAGCCAGTATAAGCGTAGGAGAATCACTGGGTTAATGACTGGGACTCACAGTTTCTAAAATACACGCTCAGGGCACCCTGGTCTTGGTGAATGATAGCAACCAGAGCTCTGCCCTGCTGCTACAAAATACTGCTTCTGTGCACAAACTGCAGGACTTTTCTGAATTCACAGAGCTGAACAGGATCGTCAAGGATAACACTGACCTCTGACGGTGCCAACAAAGTAAAGTGAAATAAATGAATCAACTGATGTAGTCAGTTTAGTTGCTGCCATATGCTTACAAAGACGTTGACACTATGAATTCAAGTCTAAAAAATAAAAAAGTGAGCAGACACCCTGAAAAAATAATGCGGATTTCTAATATTAAACTAAATCAATTAAATTAGATTAAGCCAATTAAATAAAAAGTTCTACTTTTCTACCCCTTACATAATAATAAAGAATAATTATAATGTTAAAAGACAAACAATTAACATAGAAAATGCAATTAGCCATTTTAACATTCTACTAAATCCAGCACTAACATAATAAGAACTAATAATGAAAATTTTAAAAAACATGATAGTAATTATAGAAAAATTAGTGTAATCAGGAGTTCAGACAAAAATTTGAACTAAGAGTTTTGCCGGAAAAACAGTACTATCTGTGGTTTTAGCTGGTAGAAATAATTCACCTAAAGATTTTTTGATTTTTTCATAACTAAGCCTTTTGTCTGAAGAAACTATGAGTAGGATCGTAATCAGTTTTCTCTTTTAAAACATCTTACTTAGAATTTTAGCATATCTGATAGGAAAATAAACCATTGTTATCAGTTATATTCTGTGGGCTTTTGAAGAGCTGTCTAAAGTAAATGCTGGTTGAGCATGGTATACTTAGGGTGGCTAAATGCTTTTATTTCTTTCTTTTTAATCTAACTATATATTTACATATCTATTAGCTACTTACCTACCTACCTTAGTTTTGAGTTTGGGATTTTGAGCACTAGTTAATTTGGAGGGAAAATATGAAAACAACAAACAAACAAAGCCTATGCGTCAGCTGTAAAAGAGGAGAAACACTAATTATAGCCAATCATTTTGGCCATAAGGTTTCTACGACTCAGAATGAAAGTCCCAGGTGCCCATGATCACCAATGTCTCCCCACACTGGGATTCTCTTCCTTAAGCTATACAGTCATTCCTGTTTCTAACATATTTTACTAGCATTTTCTATATAACTCTCAACTTTCACCTATAATCTACCCAAATAATATTTTCATATTATAAAGAAAATCATATTATTTTTCTTATATTATAAATGTTTTCATTTTGTAAATGAATACATTTATGATTTTTACCAGACTTGAGTAAATTTTATTCACATTATTTTAGCATTTGGCTCACAATTTTTGTCCACACTTATAATTTAGCATTGGATAGGGCAGAGACAGAATGTTCTTTTGGGCTCACGTATAAAAATCCTGGCATGGAGAAATGCTTATCATCCTAGTACTGAGGGAGACTAAGGCCAGGTCATGCTGGCCTAGTCTAGGTGTTGAGCTCCAGGACTGTGAGAAACTTGTCTTATGCAAAGAAACAAAGGAAAAAAAATTAAAGTTGACTTCTAGTCTAAACATGTGCACACACACACACACTTTGCACATTTGTAACTACAAAAATATCTACTACATGTGTACTTACATGAGAGGGGGTGAGGGAGAAAAAGGGAAAGAGAGCGAGAAAGAGAGAGAGAGATTGAGAGAGAGAATGCTTGTCATAAAACCAGACACTGGGACACAAGTATGACTCAAAGAATATAGTGAAAAGGAGATGTATTTCAGCAATAAATAAAAGGATTCAAATGTGTGGAAATCAGACCTGCTGATCTAAGCCAGCCAACCCAGTACTTTGAATGTTATGGTGGAACAGTCATGAAATCAGTACCAGACAAGGACAGGCATGGAGACCCTGCCTCAAAAAAAATGAGAAATAAGTTAATAAATCTAAAATCAAATCCATCTTCAGTCTCTTAGAAGATTCGTATATCTTCTGCTCACTTAGCATATAACATAAACACACACAACATGCGTCTTCTTTCATCGTGGCCGCAAACTCATGATTCTTCTGCCCCAGCCTCCTGACTGTAGTGACTTCAGTGTTTCCCCCTCCCACTTTCATGTTCATGTTAATTTAGCATTTGAAATGAATATCTACATATTCAAGTTCATTTTTGTTTTTTTTAAAATACTGTCCTACATTTTCATGTTTGAAAAAAGAACTAAGTACAATAGTTGTATCTTTCCTGACTTTGTATTAATACAGCGTCCTGAAGGCTCTTAAAGAGTAAAATGGAAAACTGACACCTAAGCAGAGCCTGAGGTCATTTCTGTACTGCAGAAACCGGTGGCTACCATCTGATAAGTGGAAGAACTACTATGCTCAATGTTAAAATTATTTTGACTTCTGGTTGATAATAGTGTCTAAGGTACAGTGCATTTTAGGAAGAATAAATAAAATATAGGAGTGTTCATTTGGCACTGGGTAAAAAGACACATATCACTAATTTCTTACATTCCTACCACTAATGCTCAGTGTAGGCAGAAATGGTATCTATTTACAGTACACACCTTAGTGTAAAACATTAATCACAACTAAAGCCTCTTAAAGTTAACTTTTTCTGTCTTTCATATTAGCATTAGTTTAATACTTAAATTTATTTTCTAAATATTCTATTTCATTTTTGTATTGTAATCCATTAAAATACTTCCATGAATTTTTATTTTGACAAACAGTTAAATAAACCTGCTTTTTGTTGACTCCATATAAGTACACTTTAACTTTAAATCTTCCAATGCAAATTGTAGGATATTTGGAAACATTTAATGATTAATTCTACAAAAGACAAAGGCTACAAACCAAAATGACTCATATTTTATCCTGTTAAATTACATTGGGGAAAAGAAAATTATATTTAATCTTGGTGATTGCTTCAACTACATAAAACATTTAAGATGGATCAAGGGGCTATTAAACATTTTTTGTTGCAGGTAGTTTACTCAATTTATCTGTTATATTATTTCTTTAAAATTTATTAGCATGTTACATGAATGTTGTTGTGTAAATGACTATACTTTTCTTTTTTAAGGAGTTCTATTTGCCTAGTGCATACAGCTTAGGAGAATGGTCTCCCAGAACACCACTTTGAGATGCATTTTTAAATTTCTTTTCTGCCTCTTATCTAATATCCCCTTCCTTCTTTCCCTCCAGAAGAATCTAGCTAAGTAATTTCCATTGAAATCTCAAGCTCACTATCCCATAGACTAAATGATGGGACAGACTTGTGTGACCAAGTATGTGGGAGTATACAGATGTTCATATGAAGTTAGATGATAAGGTAATAATATTATAGGAATCCAGGGTTAGAAAAGTAACACCTTAAGGAGACTACAATCACTCTGCCTTTATTGTTAACACATGGCAACTAGAGGGCTGAAATTGTCATTCCTAAGCCCCAATGAGAAACAAATAATACACCTCACCCAAGGAAGTGCCTAAGTGCAGCAAGGGGCAGAGAAAATTCAGATTTACTATGACTGCCCTCAAAACACTTTAGTTTTGCATACACTGCCATGATCATTACCAAGAACGTTTAATGATACTACAGTAGAGGAAGATTTGAGAAAGATCAAAGGTTATATTTTTCAATCTGTTTTTCATTAGAAATCTGATTTTTACTTGCTGTGATGCATATAATGAGCTGTTGATATAGATTAAATTAAATGATGCTTTTAAAAATTATTCAGGCTGGACTACATCTACTGAGAGAGACTGTTTAGTTATTGCCACTTGCTGTGGCTCCCAAGGGTTAGGACGTATATAGAACCTATTGCTTATTTTTATTGCTATTACTTCACTTTAACATTAGTCTTGTTATCTCAGTAGTCTCCTTAATTGGATTACTGTGGTTAATTGTATACTTATCATTTCTACAAAATGATTTAGAGATGAAGAGCAATTCTGTTACCTGAATGGTCTTTGTACTTCATAGTCATGAACTGCTTTTACATATAAGACAATATGCTATTTGGTACTGTTTAGTGTAGAAAGAAATGATTTAAGTAAAATAAAAATAGTTAATATGTATATGGAAGTCAGTTTTTTAGTAGACATACAATAGCAGATCCATTTTAAAACTGTACACAAAATTAACTTTTTAGCAAACAGCAACACATAATACTCTCTTAATTTAGGTCATATTTTAAAAGATCCAGTGATATAAAGATCTTGTAGTATAAGCATAGTACAGATTTTATGCTTCTTACTACTTTTCTACTTTTTTTTCTTTTCTTTTCTTCTGTGTGTGTTTAGGGGGGAGGGGAGTGTTGGTAAGGGCTTAGGTGTAACCCCTTACATAAAGACTATAAGCTTTGTAGAGAGATAACTCTAGATTGAGATCCTAGCCTTATGAGTAATTAATGAGTGACTTATTGTAATTATTTAACATCTTGGACCCTAGATTATTAGTGTATATGGTAAATGAACAATATTGCAAAAGTCTTCTTATTCAAGATATTTACTTATAATTTTATTACATATTGAGTTCCAAGTTATAGAAATAGATTACAGAGCATGAATGAATACCCTAGTAAGGCACAGTATATAAGGGGCTCATAATCTTTTCTTGATGACATGAAATCTAGTTGGAAAAATATTTGGAATGTTATTAAACACATGACGTAAAATATCTAATAAATGCTAGTGTATAGGCTGTGAAGATACCATTGACTGAGATTTTTCTGTGTTATGCAGGGTTCAGAAGCATTTCCATTCTGTCCAAACATTGCTGGGCAGTGACAGTCAGGAGAGGACTCAGCAGCACACACTGCCGTTGGGCTGCCAGAGGGCTTTTGGATACAAGCATTTAAGGTGTCATGTGCGATATGCTGCAGTTCATTAGAAGGTAAGTGTCAGATGATTTTGTTCTGTTGTAGGCTAACAGGAGCCCTGAGTGCATTTCAGGTGTTCTACTTCACAATCTGATTGATCTGCAGGCCAAGTATATTACACGTGTTTCTGGGTGACAGTGTTTTCAAGTCACAGTAGCTATGTCAGAATGCACCTATCAAAAGATAAAGACAATCTGTGTTCTTGCAAAACACAGAAACATCACAGCTCACTTTAGGTGGTTTTCACTTTCTTCTAGAAAGAGGTGCTGTAAAGGTAATGTGTCTGAAACACGCATGTTAAAGGAGATCAACAGGAAGGGAGGAGAGCAACAGACGGCTCTAGATCCTGCAGGACTCAGATCTCAGAAAGTCCTGAAGTGAAAGTGCACAAATACTTGGAAAAACAAAGAATTTCAACAGGGCTCTTTTCTCAAATGTCACAGCATAGGTTTGGGAAAGCTTTTGAAAATTCAGTGTTTAGAGGACAGGGCCTCAGAAGGAAAAGAAAATAAAAGAGAGTATGTAAGGAACAAAGCTAATAAAAGTTCAAGAAAAATAGTAAAATGTTGTGGCAATGGAACAGCCAGAGAAGAAACAAATAGCAAATACTTTAATGTGTTGCCAAAAGTTTAAAAAATGGACGATAAATGAAAAGGGTGCTCAAAAAATAATAAGTGCACTATGCATCTGGTTGTTGCTTGCATATAAGAAATTATATATTGCCTATAAATGGATGTTTGAATATTAGTGTCAATACTGAATGGGACACAGTACTTTATTTAATTACACTTAAGATGTGGATCGCAGCATGAATTTAGTATGTTGAAAGTCTAAACCCTACTTTCATGGTCAATTAGCATCTCCCAGCAGAAAGTACATCAGCCTAAAATCTTCACTGTGAGTAAAGAAGTTTTGGTCTCTCATAAAAATTGATAACAGTCTTGTTAGTTTCACAAACCCTACTTTACAACTTGGAAAAAAATCCTCATGTAAAAAATATAAGGTAAAAATTAATCTAAAGCTTTTTAAAAAAGAGTATGAGTGTTCCCAGGGAACATATCACTAAACACAGCCATGTAAGAACACCATGGTATACAAAAACAATATCTAAACATTACACATTCTCAAAATATAAAATTACAAAAATAAATGTCATAAATAAATAAAAATGTAATGAAAATGTTGGTGAATGAAGTTCAACAGATTTAACTCAAACCAGCATTAGGAAGACAAGATATTCAGATATTTAAACATTAGCTATGTCTGTAAAGATTACAGATTGAAATCAGAGAAACAATATAAGAATTTAAATAAAAGTTATTTAACTTATTAGGACAAAAAATAAATAATACACTAAAAATAAAGACAAAGATGAAAAGAAAACAATTAGGACATTTGGTGATTAAAATAATTCTTGAATTACAAGTTGAAGGAAGGAGTAAAATTACATACTAGTACACTGAAGGTTTGACTTATATTTTAAAATTAGCTTTGGGTTGGGTTTCTATAAGGATTTTTTTATACATTCTTAGTTTTGATTAATTCAGTTCCTGCCTCCATTCAATTCATGCCTTAACCATTAACCCCAAGTTTTCACCCCTCTTCTTTCATGTTTAAAAATAACAGTTCAATCAGAGGTACTGTAAACGGACAATGTTGTAGTCTGATACATTGAAATAAAGTATAATACCTGAAATTGGGAAAAATAGAAAGACATGGGAAATTGGGTAGAAGAAAATAGGGACTTGGATATGATAATATTTCATTGTATATATGAAATAAAATTCTCAAAGAATAAACTTAAGAAAATAGTGTTAATTTAACTGAAAGATCTAAAGAAGTTACTGTATGTACATACTGAAGACTAAATAAGAAATGAAAGAGATACTCATGGAGCTACAATTAAAAGTTATAAAAACATGGTACAGAAAAATATGCAAAAACATATTGAAATACTTTCTAAGTGTATGAGAGATGTATATAGAAGAAACATAAGAAGCTCACAGACAAAACACAGCAGAAAGGTAAGAATAGCGTGAACTATTTCAGGAATCAGATTTGACTTGGGAAGAATTCACTGCAGTAAATCAAAGGAAACAAATCTACTTCTCTCAGCAAAGGGATGTGACCTGTTAAGAAGTAGTTCATTCCCTTTCTCAAAGCAAGTGGAGAGTTGGACAGAGGTAAAGGGGCCAGAAAAATGTCACAGGAAAACTAAAAAAATACCCTGACACTGAACATAAGAAGAAAGCATTAGGTGGGCAATAGCATAGGAGCTACTTAGAGCTAAGAAGACAGTGTTTTGCCCACACCTATGGAGAATAAAATTCCTGAAAAACTTGGACAACAATTATGTTGGAGGAGTTTTGAGGGAAGTAAATCTATAAATTTGTAGTTCTCAGTAGATGGGTGGAGTAGAACATTAATATATAAAACTCCATATATTTTATGAGAACTGTGATGTCTGTAAGAATCAGTTGCCTGTGTAAGCAAAGGTTTTGTTGACAGAAATCTCTGCACATGACTAAATACCGATCCAACCAAACCTGGAACTTAAAAACTGAAATTATGGGGCTGTTTCTCTGCTGCTCTTACTGTTATTATTACAACTACTGTCGTCATTATTACTCTTTACATTTTAGTGAAGTAAAAATTTTTCAGAGCTAAAGAATGAGATCATGTGTTAAAATGGTAGCTCTTCCTGGCAGCAAAAATGATTGGTATTAAAAGAAATCCATGTTCAATTCAACCCTAAAGCTAGTAAAAAAAATATAGTAATAGTTGTCACCCTAAGAAATGATTAAATAAAGTAGTTTTAGTAAAAATTAAGAAATTTAGTATGTGACAGATAAATGATTATTATCTCATATACATCCATATTACAGTAAAAAATTCACATGGATTAAATAGCTCATGTGAATTAATTTTGTCATGTACTGCAAAGCTACGTTTCTGAACATTTTCTTCTATGTTGAGTGTGTGTGTGTAATATCACATTCTTCAAAAGAACAAGAATGAAAAATTTTCAACGTAAGAAAATATCCTTTTGAAATTAAATAACATTTAAAATTAATATGATGTGCATTATTACATCACATTTTTCTCATATTAATTCTAACACAGCAATAATTGATTTTAGCTGTACCTAGGCAGAAGGAACCCATTACCCAACATGCCTTATTATCAGCATCGTTGCTATTTTTAAAAGTTGGAACCTTTTAGAGCACTCCAGGACACATAGGGACTATTAGAGCAATGGCTGTGGGAAGGGACTCCTTTTCTGTGTTCCATGATTAACTGGAGAAGTCAGATCACAACTCCAGTATTACACTATTCAGGCATTTCCCTTTCTTTTCATACATAGGGAAAGCCAACAAGCAAGGCATTACGGCACATGCTTGAAATATCACACGCTTGGGATCCTAAGTCGGGAGAGTTCAAGGCCAACCAAGGAACAGGACCGGTACACCCATGTCTGGAGGGAACGGTGAAAGTAAGGCATTTAGAAGGAGAAGTGAATGACTGGTTGAAGAGATCCTTCCTAGCTTAACAAAACAGACAACTGCTTTCCTTACAGTGCCAGCATTGGACTCAGAAGCAGTTATGATTATAAAGCATATTCTGTTTGACATGAGGTATGTTAAAGATTGAATGCTAAACACCATATACAGAAGGTAAATATCTTGCTCCTGGACCTTCATCTTTAGTTTTGTGCATGGATTTGTAGACCCTGCTCTTGTGCACTCTAGCAATAAACCTTCCTCCTCACATATAAAAACATACACGTTCCCAACAAACAATTATGAATCTTTACACTGTTCAAACCTGGGTGTATATTAGTGCTCAAGAATATGAAGTAGAATGACTAAGGCCGGTCCACTGTGAGAGCTAGAATGATGGCTCAGTGCTTCAGAACTCAGGCTGTTCTTGTGAAGAAACTGAGTTAGGGTCCTAGAATCATGTCAGGTAGCTTACACCTGCCTGGAGCTTCATGATGATTCAATGCCTCAGGGCTCCTTAAGCCCTGAATTCATACCCACTCACATCCAGATACATGTTCAAACACATAATAGTAAAATTTTATAGAGAAAGAATTTGTAATATTTTCAAGGATCCATCCACAGGAAGGCAGTAGTGCTGATCCTCATAGGGCATGATGGCTTTCTCATAACAACCAGTGTACATTTACAAAGCACAGTACTTGTGCTTATCTGTAAGGTTTCATTCCAAAAAGACAGACAGCATCAGTGAGAGCTTCAAACCTGCACTGTACCCAATCTCTGACAACGGACATAAGAAATGACAGGCACATATTGCCACTGTATCATCCATAGGTAGACCATCAACTCAATCACTCTGAGGATTTTTCTATGTAAATGTGTTTTGGAACAATGCTGGTGAAGGAGTTTGACCTTGAGGCATTGGTCACCATTGGGCAGACTTAGGCACACAAGGTATTCATTTATTCATTTGTTATGATATTTTTTTAGATAGTTTCTCTTTTTTTGTTTTTTAATCACAGGTCATTCACTTGTATCCCAGCTTTAGCCCCCTCCCTCTTTTCCTCCCAACCCCCCTCCCTCCCTCATCTCCTCCTTGCCCCCTTCTGAGTCCACTAATAGGGAAGGTCCTCCTCCCCTTCCATCTGACCCTAGCTTATCAGGTATCTTCAGGACTGGCTGTAATGCCCTTATCTGTAGCCTAGAAAGGCTGCTCCTCCTTCGGGGGAGAGGGGAAGCTCAATGAGCTAGTCATTGAATTCATGCCAGAAATAATTCTCGTCCCCCTTACCAGGGAACCCATTTGGATACTGAGCTACCATGGGCTATGTCTGAGCAGGGGTCACTTATAAGTGGGTACTAGACCTATAAGATAGGATAAACATACTAAAATCTGTTCACCTAAAGAAGATAAACAAGAAAGAGGACCAGGGGTAAGATGATCAATACTCACCTAAAAAGACAAAGGGGATGGACATTGGAAGTAGGAGAAAGCAAGAAACAGGACAGGAGCCTACCACAGAGGGCCTCTGAAAGACTCTACATAGCAGTATATCAAAGCAGAGGCTGAGATTCATAACCAAACCTTGGGCAGAGTGCAGAGAATCATATGAAAGAAAGGGGAGTTAGTATGACCTGGAGAGGACAGGAGCTCCACAAGGTCCAAATATATCAGGGCACAGGGGTTTTCTATAAGATAGTTACTTTTGAGTCCATGGTTATTTACTATGTAGACTAGGCTGGCTTAGAATTTACAGTTATTGTCTGAGCTCTTCCTCCCAAGCATTCGGAAAAAAAACGTACCACTTCATTAGGCAGGAGCACTGAAGCCTGCCAACGACTTGAAGAGGTCACGTAAAAGTGACTTAGAAAATAAAATTAGCACTGATATTAACCTACTAATGGAAACAGAGAACAAAAGAATGAGTAGTTTAGTTAACTAAATAGCAAGACAATTTCCCTAAACACTGATTTGATGTTGGAAGAGCATGTATTTTTTCTCTTCAATTCTCATGAGAGCAACGAGTTAGGTTGTGTGTGTGTGTGTGTGTGTGTGTGTGAGAGAGAGAGAGAGAGAGAGAGAGAGAGAGAGAGAGAGAGAGAGAGAGAGAGAGAGAGAGAGAGAGAGAGAGAGAGAGAGAACATATGTATGTATTTGAAGGCCAGAGAGGATATTTGAATGCTCTGCTCTATTATTCTGCCTTATTTTTTGAGATAGGATTTCTCACTGAGCGCATACCCAGGCAGGTGGCCAGAATGTCCAAGTAACCTTCCAGTACCCATCCTCCACATCTCTGTCTGACCAAAGGTGCTGGGACATCATCTTAGGTCGTCATGGTTCAGCAGAAAGTGATCCTACGCACTAAGACATCTCCTCAGCCAAGTTATTTTTATTTATTGTTATTATTTACATTAAATAAGTAAATGCATTTCAGAAAAAAATAGTTTCTTTCAGTTATCCTTAGGATAGCAAAATATAAACAATAATACATAAAATGTTAGATGAAATTAACAAACCAGATCAATATATATCTGTGAATCTATTGATTTCTCTGCCTATATATCAGAAGAAATTTATAACAAACCAAATGAAAATACATACTTCTTATATTCATGAAAGAATTTCAAAACACTTTTATTTTGTTGTGAAAGAGTAAATCACAATAGATGCCAAGAAAGAATAATTACAGGCTTTACTTCAAATCACAATTAAATAAAAAGTAACATATTTATGTAAATAGAATAAATCATAAGTAATTGGCATGTATCCTTGCATGTACAAATATTTTGAAATAAATTTCTGACGCTGAACATTAACTAACATTTTATTAATTAATTTTTGTAATAGCATGCCACTTGAAATGTCTGTGTTAGTAATGTTCACTGCTCTACACATTCCATTTATTTTATTAATATAATTTTTCTATTGCTTTTTTGGAATACCCAGATATAACCAGCTCTTGTATTAGCATAACAGTATAATATTACTTTCTATAAATGCATATAATATGATCTATGCTTACAACATATTTGAAAACTTAAACAATTTTGGACTATATATATTATAGTGAAGAAGTCAAAGGAAATGCATAATTTTTAAAAAATTAATCAACCATAGTTAAACTAGTTTTATAAATTACATAAATTTTTATAATTTATTCTAAAAATTAGAAGTTGCAACATGAAACCTTGCCTGAGAGTTAATTATGGCTGCGATTTTAATGGTGACATGGGTAACATGGAATGACTACTCCTTTTCTGTTCACAACTGGCCACATCTGGTAGCTGTACATTTTCTACTTACTGAGGGTCCCTTTAGGTCTTTTTTTTTTTTCACCTGCCAGGGCAGAAACTGTGTCCTATCACCTTCAAATCAGCCCTTGAAGCCTTGCAAGGCAATTAAGAGAAGACATATCCTGACCAACTTTCTGATTCTATACCTTACAAGAGATATGCTCAAATTCTAAACAATTTTTGTCCACAAAATGAGCACAAACTAGTGAGTCAGATCTGTAAAGTTTGTCTGTAAAGTTTGGAAGCCATGCTCTGAGAATGTGATATGGGAAGAACAATTATTTTTAATTAAGTGTGGTAATTTCTCACATGACTGAAAGGAATGAGGTGCTAATGTTGCTCAGATGATGCAAAAGGAACCTAGGTACCACACTTGGGATCCCTTTAAAGGTAACTGGCCTCTAAAAGGTAATGGTTTTGGAAGCAGGTATGATGGCACACATCTGTAATCCCAGAACTCCAGATGCAATGGCAGGGAAATCTTTTTGAGTCCAGACTGGTCTACATAGCGAGTTCAGGCAATTCAGGGCTATAGCCATAGGGGATATATAACAGGGGATCCATAGAGAAAGAGGAAAAGAAAGAAAGAAAGAAAGAAAGAAAGAAAGAAAGAAAGAAAGAAAGAAAGAAAGCAGAAAAAAAGGAAGAAAAGAAGGAAGTGAGGAAAGAAGGAAGGGGAAAAGAAGATAGGGAAGGAGAGAAGAAGGAAGGAAGGAAGAAAGAAGGGAAGGAAGGAAGGAACCAAAGAAGGAAGGTGTCATGACCATCTAATGGCAGGAGAAAACAGTCCTGGAAGTTATTGTTTGAACTCCACAGATAGCCACACAGGCACAAAATTAATAAATGCATGGACAAGCATTGCTTAGAAGAAAAGTAGTATATTAAGACCTACTTAAAAGAAAAACTCTGACATCAATGATGAACTACATTAACCGAAATTACTGACAGAATGGGTGCAATTGAACAAAACATAAGCGAAACCTGTTTTCAAGATTTCACCTCTACAGCCTAACTACCATATCCCAGATCACTACAAGGCTTCAATGTGATGCTTTTAAAAAACATTTAATTTAACACTGAGACAATGAAGATTTGGAGAAATGCTTATAGATGTGTATGTGCTGGTTTGCTGTTGTTTTTGTTAATTTGACACAATATAAAATTTGGAGAAAGGAGCCTTAATTGAGAGAATTCCTCCATCTGGCTTCCTGTAGTAAAAACTGAGGGACTTTTTTTTTTATGGGAAGGACCAGCCTACTATAGGCAACTAGTTTGGGGTTGTTTAAAAAAGCACATGGAGCAAATCAGGAGGAACAAGCCAGGAAACAGCATTCCCCCAAAATTTCTGCCTCAGCGCATGCATTTATGTTCTGCTTGAGCTTCTGCCCTGACTTCCTTTAATGATGACTGAAAACTGACAGGTGAAATAAACCCTTTCCTCCACAAACAAGTTATGTTTAACCTCTGGGACATTCTCTAACCACTGATGTTTTACTCTTACAGGAATTTCAAGGACATCCTTTGCTGGGTCATTTCTGCCCAGCACATCTTGTTTGTGTTAGAAGCACCTAGAGAAAGGGGGTCAATAATAGCTCTTGGCAAAGTGTTCCACAAGCCTAAATACATATTAAAGTCATCAGGACACAAGATAAAGACTGCTGACCCTGTAGTCTCTGGAGATTGGAAACACAATTTCAGTGTGAGAACTGGCAGATGCCTGCTTGTCCACCACAATCATCCTGTATGAAAGAGCATCAATCTCTGCAGAGATAAGCCATAATATTTGTGCTAATTATTTTGTGTGTGGATATCCAGGTTGAACTTAACCAATTAAATTTGTTGAGTATGCAGAAACCACAGGCTTCATTCTATTTCTTCAGGCTAATCATCACATGAACGGCCTTCCCCCCCAAAGCAGATACTTGAACTTCTCCCAAATCCCACTAGACAGAAATCTTTTGGGAAAGGTAGGTGTGAGACAGTCTGGGGAGCTCACTGTAGCAAGCACTGTACATGCTACACAAGCTGAGCCTTGTGAGGGACAAGCGGGAGAGCCAGATTTAAGCAACAGCATCAACAACTACTTTTCATAATTCATGTTCACAATCTAGTCTCAGCCCCACCTGCTGCCAACTGGTTTTTCTTAGTATGAGGGAGTTGTAACCCCATAAGATGCAAATAATACCATATGCCCATGAGGATAACAGAAATACAACCTAGCAAAAGACTGCCTACCTTTTGAAAGCAAATAGCATAAGAATGTTTCAGTAGAAATTTCATAGAACAATTAAAACAAAATGAAGAGATGGCCTAAGGTAGAAAGCGAATGTTTGTAAGACTCGGTGAAAACAACCTCTGAATTTCTTTTGGTTCTATAATTATTTTTTGTCATTATTATTTTTTAATTTTTATTTTTTATATTAATTACAGTTTATTCACTTTGTTTCCCAGCTGTAGCCCCCTTCCTCATTCCCTCCCATTCCTACCCTCCCTCCCTTATCTCCTCCTATGCCCCTCTCCAAGTCCACTGATGGGGGAGGTCCTCCTCCCCTTCCATCTGACCCTAGCTTATCAGGTCTCATCAGGACTGGCTGCATTGTCATCCTCTGTGGCCTGGTAAGGCTGTTCTATAATTTTACTGATGGTATTTATTTTCATATTGGGAGTCCAAAATAAAATTAAAAATTAAAAAGACAAATTAAAATTAGGCTCCCAACTTGTCTTTTTATTGAAACTAGCTGCCTAACCATAAAAAGGAAAAAAAGAACACTTTAGAAAAAATCTTTGTATAATGACAACAATTTTACAATTAATAGAAGATGGGAAAGATAAGTTTTAAAAATAGAAAAAATGGCCAAAATTCTCATTACAATTTTAAAATGGGTGAAAAGTATGACTCTACATGATGAAAACAGGAAGTAGACACTGGTCTGGAAGCTTAAGTTCGAGACCAATAATGCTGCCATTTTCAATTTACAATTCCTTGGATGGAAACTCGACTTCATGGTTCTGTTCTGGGCATAGGCCAGCAATTTCCAAGAGAACTCTCTTTCCTGATTTCGCTTCCTCCTCATTTGTCTTTGTTTATTCCATCCTCTACCTGAACACTGTGAGAAAGGTACTCAAGCTGTGCAAGTGAACTAACAAGCCCGCTCCTCCATGTGTTACCCCAGCTGTGATGCTCATACGATAAAATACCAATCCACCTGTAGCACCATGGCTATCGGTTTCCACCATCCTGCTGTGCTACGCAGGAGCTCTCTACCGCGGCTTAATCTTTTACCCAAAACTCATTCTTGCCTTTCAGGGTCCACAAATTTCTTTCATTAATTTATGAGACAAAGCCCCGGAAAACACTGGTTTATTTCTCTGGTTGTATTGAAACTGTTCAGCACCTAATTTCTCAACGTTATGCTCAAGACAGGGCGAAGCCTCCATTTGCACATAAAGACTCATGAGACTTTTTTCCAGTCACATGAAGAGGGGAAGTTTATATAAATGTCTGACAATAATATTAGGTAAATATCGTTAAAAGGTTTTCTTAGGTATTTAGAGAGACTACCTGATCATTAATAATAATGATAATAATCTTCATTCTGAATGAATTCAATGTTTTGCAGATAAAATTTTTGAATAAGAATATATCATGAAAATGTCATGAACAGAACACTCTCACATCTCATAATATTTTGAGAACTATCCTCATAACATTTTTGTCACACATGGAAGATGTTGGCAAACTCAGATGGATGAATGATTACTCAAATCAATAGTACAGTGATATAATTTAAATTATTAGGTTGATTTTTCTACAGAGGTATATAATTGGTTATTTATAAAATAATTCACCTTTTTTATTATGATTTGATTAAAACTTTAAGATTACACTTAATATATATATATTATTTTATTATTATTATATTTATTATAATTTATTCACTTTATATTCTGGCTGTAGCCCTCTCCCATGCCTCCCTCCCTCCCCCATCTCTCCTCTAGCCACTCTCTCATAGTGTAGGAAGGTGTTAGGTAATCTGCCAAGGGAGAAATGAAATCAATAAACCTGCACCACCACTAACTACAACACTAGTGAGCCCAACAAGATTTGCCTAATGGTCCAGTAACAGTATGCTCATCATGTAGATGCCTAGAAATCATATAATTGCACAATCAACTGTTGGAAAATCATTCCTGGTACTATAAACCTACATAACTACCATGGGTGCAGATTCACAGACCTTTGAGGAAAGCTTACTATTGTCATTTACCAAAACCAGTATGATTTACAATTGTATTTTGAATACTTATCCTTACTCTGGCTGATAATTGTAGCTCTCTAATTAAAGTACCCTATTTTTACAGCACATGGAGGCTTCTACAGAGAAGCACTGTTGCTCGAAATTCATATTAATAAATTATCATCGGCTACCGGCCAAATTAGTATATCTATAACAGAAACTCTTCCCCCAAGAATCAGGGAACTGCTAAGGAGAGGATGGAAATATTGTAAATAAGATGGTCCCTGGAGGCAGGGACTAAAGCAGACAGGGAAAAGAGTGCTTACTGGCTTGCTCCTCCTGCCTTGTTTTTATGTAATGCAGTTCCTGCTCATGGGTGGAATCACCCACAGCAAGCTTAGCCCTACCACATTAATCGTTACTCAAGAAGATGGCACAGAGTTGTCCATAGACCAATTCATCATTGAAGTTGATGACCTCAATTCATGCATTGAGGTCTCCTCTTTCCAGATGAGTTTAACTTGGTGTAAAGCCAAAAACAGACTAGCCAAAGACAAGGCTCTCTGGAAGATTCTTATGTATGCTCAACTCTGAGAATGCTACCATTAAAATAATGGTTCTCAAATTTCAACAAGCACTAATACCTGTGAAACAAGTTAAAAATATTTATTCCTAAGCATTACAAAGAATCTCGTTGAAATTCCTGGGATGAGTTGTGGATTTTATTTTAACTTATAATAATCCTTTGCTGTATTCTTGTATGATAAAGGAGGGGAAAAAAGAGTTTTTATATATTTCCTATTTTCTCCTTGTTCCAATCCTAAATTTGAAAGCAAGCTGTCCCTTCAAATTTTCACTTTTAGAACATTAAAATGCCTAGTATTCATTTATGTGCTTTAGTTGTACAATGAATATCAGACAAAGTACATCTTTCCCTTCAAAGAATTAAAGTATTAAAATAATAGTTTGTTATTCAAAATACCAAATAACATTTCACATTTTCTTTTCCTACCTAGACTGAGAACAAAAGTTTACTGAATTCTGTCTGCACACTTGTACTTTTCACTTCAAAGTATATAAGTGCTCAAAATATCAGGTCACAGAATTATTCTAGTTTCCTCAGATTGCCAAAGCCTCATTCATTCATTCATTCATTCATTCATTCATTCATTCATTCATTCATTCATTTAGTTTTCTATTCTTTAAATTAATCTTTGACTAACACACAATAGTTTAATAATGAACATTTCATATGTGCTTTATTGTAATTTCTTCTTAGCAATTCTCCTTGCTTTGCCTCCATTAGTTTACCCTTCATCATCTGCTCTTGTTCATTTCGTCCTTACTCTATACCTTTTCTTCTCACATTTCCAATGAGAATGAACGTTATTCTCAGTTTTCAGTAGCTTTTACCTTCTATCAGAAGCAAATCTAATCATATGCTTTTGCATATTTTTAATGTGAACTTAACATTCTTTTCTGTGTAAAACACTAGTTATTAAACATATCAGGGGTGGATCTCGGCTCTGAGGTGTAAAATGCCTGAGTGCAGACTCTTCCATACAGGGCCAAGCCTTTGGGAATCTGCTCTATTCCAAGATCAAACATAAAAAACTCCAGCTGTGAATGACTCATGGAAGCAGGAGCCACATAGTCTACATCCATGGGTAAAGTAACGTCAGTAGAGCCTTGTTTCCTTTTTTTCATTAAGAATCAATTCTTGTCACTTTAAATTCAGTGAAGAGACATGTGATAACAGATAAATGTATTTTCTCTTATTAAGTGAGATTGTTCCTCCCAGAGTTTCTTGGTCAGCTTCTTTCTTTTTGATATTAACTAAGATATTTTATTTGAAAAGACAAAGAATTAGCTAAGTGATTGTCATAGTTTATATGAAAAAACTGAACAATTCTTACTTTTAGATTTTTTTCATCATATGATTAAAAGATAAAAAAATAAGAAAACACCTTACAAAATGAATTTTTAAAACATTGTATAATTATGTTTTTCTTTTGGTTAAGAAATTGTGCAGGATCACATATGAATATATTGTGTGAATACCACATGTTAATTTTTTAACAGTTCCAGCAGGAGATTAATAAAGTGGGCAAGTGAACGCAAAGGCTGAGGGTCTGGAAATAGGATATGGCTGTAAGAAACTTGTAAAAGAACATTGCTTGAATAAGTTCAGATTACTTACAAATCTGAAACATATACTCTTTCTTTCAAAGTATTTCACTTTTTATAATTTTAGCTGGATATTTAACTGGAAAATTGTAGCATAGGATAGACATTCAAGTGGATTAATGATCTTAATATAGAAAAAAAGGGAAGAAAGCTAAATATCAATGGAAGAAAGCATTCTTCCTGGAATTAAAAGCTTTTAAACTTTCATCTGTTTGTTTACTTTATAAATAGAAGGTAAGGTTGATAAAGGTTCAGCTTCATTTTGTAGCTCTTACTTTTAGCTCTTGTTTTATTGGGTCAATATGTGAAAAATTGAAGCTTATCTACCGTTTGTTTTTATCTGTATACACACTTCTTTACACTCATCAGACTTCGATCATATGACAAAGCACAAAGCACACTTTATAAAAAGGTAATATTTCTTGGAAAGAAAATACTACCCTGAAATATGAGCCATTTTGTAGGTCCTCAGCTATTTTTATAAACATAGGATGCAGCTCTTGAAATAAAATCAGCAAGCTTCAGCTCTGTCTTCAGGGACAAAGGCCTGGAGTGGGTACCCATGCTCTAATAGATTTCTCTATATTCTTGCACATGTTGACACATTAAGTGGACTCAGTGTGTTTTTAAAAATAGCACATGGCGGTGTGAGAGGAAGCAGTATGGAGATGGGGGAGGACTGAAGGAGAAGGAATGAGTGGTAGATTTGATCAAAACACGGGACAAGAACACATGGAATTCTCAAACAATAACAAGAGAAACCCAAATGTATTTCCTGCTTTTTATATTTGTGTTTTTATTTTCAGGGAGGAGGTGGAGGATAGAAAGGTGAATAGAAAAGAGAAGAAGGAAGGATGGACAAAGAACAACAAAGTTGTTTAATACAACCTAAAAAAAAATCCTATTTCTTATCCACCCAAAATAATGAAAAATGTATATATAAATATATATGTAT
>CM053752.1:98237291-98276837 GCA_028658305.1 Pachyuromys duprasi | reverse complement strand
GATAGCTCGGTGTAGGACTGAAGACCCTATTCAGGGAAACAGGGACTGTTTCAGTCATGATCTTGATGGCTGACTCTTTGACCCTCCCCCATACAAGCCGGGGAGTGACAGACTGGCTAGATCCCAGGGGAGGACATTGCAGCCAGCCCTGAGGAGTCAGGATAAGCTGGGGTTGGATGGAAGGGAAGGAGGTCCTCCCTGTTGGTGGACTTGAAGGGGGCGGGGATGAGGGAGATGAGGGAGGGAGTGGGAGGGTAGGAGGGACTGAGGGAGGGGGCTATGCCTGGGATTCAAAGTACCTAACCTGTGATCGAGATAAAAATAAATAAATTAAAAAAAAATATATATATATGAATTCGTTTGGCTGTCTGTCAGATGCTGAAGATAAAGTCACACACACACACACACACACACACCCACCCACACACACACACACACACACACACACACACACACACACTAACATACTTAGGACACAGGTCTCAGATCTTTTGAATAGATCTAAACTGAAAGCCTTGTTACTGCAGTCTAGTTTTTATGGTACAAAAACGTTATTCAAGCTGCCAAGGGAGAGAAGCAATTCATATTCCTACCCAGCTATAACACCGTTGAACACAACAGTGACCGGCATGACAAGATGTTGATAAAAGTGTAGTAAGTGGCCCTCATATATTGGTGGTAACCGAAGGCTGTCTAATTGGACTGAAGGCCTACTAAATGCAAGACAAAACATGCCTCATATTAAAAATGTAGCCAACTTCCTGGGACTAGTTAGGTCATGAGCCTTAGAAGAGAATCAGCAATCACTTCTTTGCTAGACAAGCATAATTCCTAGTTATATTCCATATACACATATAAGTGTAGCTACTACCCCTACCCTGTGGAAAAAAAATCTTCTCTTTACAGAAAATAGAGACCATCATGAAAAACTACAACTGTAGACAATGCAGAGATAAAAAGATCAATTACTGGGAGCCCAACCAATATAGATACATTAATATCACAGCTCCTGTATTTTTTGCTCAGGGAACACCACTGAACAGAGCATATGAAGATACTAAGAGCTAGAGGTTTAGAAAGTCTGTAGTGAAATAGTCTTTAATAGAAAAGGCTGCATAAATAAAGCAGAACAATGGCAACATCAGTAGACATGCCAACATGGAAGAGGAGATCTCATAGGACCACACTCTCTGTAAAACGAACTACATGTGACCTAATGACTGCAAAGATAAGAAGAGTTAGGACCTCCCAGAAATTTGTTTTATAACTGTTTGTCTAATACAACGTGGACACCCTTGAAACCACATACAGGTAAACAACAAAAACAGACTCACTGAGGTATGTTTATATATCTGGTCACACATCTACATATGCATGTGTAGTGGGAATAATGAGGAAATAAAAGACCACTAATTTGAAAATAAGGGGAGATACAGAATGAAGGAAAAGGAGTTGGAATGCTGGAGGGAGGGAAGGGAAAGGAGAAAGTGAAGCTATCATATTTTTACTACAATAGCATAACAAAGAAACATATATAAGGATGTATTTGAAACTGTGTAGAATTAGCATGAAAACAGGCATTTCTAAAAGGAGGAATTATTGGACACTTAATGTCTTGTAAAGGAAAATGGGACTGGATTAGCATACAGGTATGTCACGGACAATCTACATTTTTCTCCAAACTTGGAACCAAATTATTCTGCCCCTAAATTGTCACAGTGTGTTTTCATTCGCTGTTATGCTGGTATGTAAGGACAATTTTTTCTTTCCTTCTTTCTTTCTTCCTTCCTTTCTTTCTTTCTTTCTTTCTTTCTTTCTTTCTTTCTTTCTTTCTTTCTTTCTTTCTTTCTTTTTCATGGAAGAAAGTCCTTATTTTGGCTTACAGTTGCAATGCAACTACATCCTCTCAAGGCACTCAAGGCATGCAAAACATGTAAAGAAGGAAGTAAAAAGATGACAAGGGAAACAAGCTCCAGGGATATTCTTAAACGTTCAGATCCTGTTATTAAATGTATGCAATTATTAAAACACATTTTTACGAATTTGAAATTGAATATATTTAAATGAGGACAATAAACTTGTTATTCACAATTTTTATAGCAAATTCACTGTCTTGATCATGAATGGACCTTAGTCCATACATACTGTTGTAGTTCTGCAAATCTCTACCAGATTTTTACCGCTCAATAGAGTGAGACTGGAATGTTGACAGTCACTATGATGGGGATTGTGTGCTCTTAGTCAAGATATCCCTGGAGTGTGCTGTTTTCTACCCCTTTTTTGTACCTTGTGCGTAGGACTCAAATCGTTGCTAATTTGGGATGACTATGTTTTACTTTAAAACACACTTGGATTCAGAACTTAGCCCAATATATTTTGGCTTCATGGTCTCAAGTATATTGCTAAAGGTTCTGTCTCAGTTCTATCTGTGATGAAAAACATTGGTGCTCTTACAGATTGTCATAAAAATTCATTACAGAAATATGGATCTAATAGTCTTTCCAATCTCTCTGATCCCCGTCTCCTTGGAGGTGTATATGCTTGCTGGTATGGTTATTTTGAATATTATTTAAATGTTAGCTATTTTCCCTTTGTAATTTGTAGAAATTAATGTCTACATAAATAAAAATGTTCTCACTAAACATTGCAATGCCCCCCCCCAAATCAGATCATAGATGTTATAGACTTCCTATAAAAAGCTCAGACTTTAGTCTAATGTATATGGTTTTGAAGACATTTCTTGTCTGGCTTGTGACACTGATTGCATCTCTCTGTATTTAATGTTCTTATGTGGTTCATAGCCCTTGTAGTATATTCTCAACAAGTAAAAACAAAACAGAGAAGCAAACAAAGTTTATAAACGCCATAGACACCTAGTAGCTGATGGAATCAACTTTCGGACCACAGTTATTCTGTAGGACACTGTTCCGCCTTGCTGGCCAGGCTGCAGTCAGTCTATGGAGAATGAGTTCTCCTTTTTCATTGTCACTTTCTCATGGTAACCTCCTCCACCACTGCTCCTTCGCACATCAGTGTGAGCTATTCTCTCTATATGGGCGCGGGAACAAAACTCAAAATCTACCCAGAAACATGCTCACTTTGTTTTACTAAAATGTTTAACAAAAAAAAAAGTTTTAAGCAAACAGGAAGTGAATCCTCTAAAACGGATGTTCAAATTGAGGGATTAAAATTTCATTGATTCTAAAACCTGGTGTTATATTAAAATACACAGTTTATTAAAAGAAAATACATTTAGCTTATAAACACACGTATCCCTACGCACACAGTGTTATTTTGTGTTAGACTGTGTGTGATAGTGGGAGGTACTCCTATTGTCTTACACATGGTGAGCAAGCATTTCAGCTCTGTGCTACAGAGCTAGCCGTGTTGTTTATTTTTTAAATAAGTGTATTCTGTATTCCTCATTTGTGACTTTTCTTTTTCTCTTTAAGCCTTATGGACAATATTTCTTAATATCAATTTTAAAAATTGCCTTCACTGAACTAAAATGCTTCTTAGAAAACAGGGTTCAATTTTCTACTACATTTTCATACAGACTTGACAAATGAGAATGTATACCTATGTAGGAAAGAGAGTAATTACATTTGCAACTTTGTCAATAACAAATCCTTTCCCCTTTTGAAAATGGGAAATCCAGTGCTATGTGTTGAGAAGGACACAATCATCATTTTTTTTAGCAGTCAGAACTGTGTGGTTCTACAGAAATTCACAATTGATATTTACTACTTATTCATAGTCTAAATTACTTATTACTCCTAGAATATGACAGATGTATGCTAACACAAAAAAACATACCCTCGGAGTTTGTTCCAAATGTCAATCAATACACAATTTTGTTTTGCATGTGTAGTCATTATAGCTTTAAGATGAAGGAAAGAGTTGTCTGCTTAGTCTTCTAATAGCTACTCAGTCTAAGCTGTCTGTATCTATTTATTTCAGCCAGCTATATTATATCTACGTCATGAATGAGATCTATTCTGAAGCTGTCATTGAAAGTCATGTTCAAAGAGATGCAATGAAAGTAATAAATTTGCTTCCTCAACTCCTGTTCATATAGAAATAGTTTGTAAGGGAAGTATAGCGCTGGTACACTGTGTCTGACACATTCTCTTCTAAAGCAGGACCCATTTGTCACCTACCACAGGAAGCCATTTCATCTGTCTGGTCACCACAGTCATCTTCTCTGTCACATAGCCATGCCCTGGGAATGCAGCGCCCATTTCCACAAGAAAACTGGTCAGCCTGGCAGGTTCTGGCTGTAAAGATCAATTTATATGCAAAGAATTAATTCACAGACTTTCTGAGTAATGTCACATGAAAAATCTATTGTACACATAAGGGTTATGTTTAGGTTCGTTCGTTTTTAATTTTTGATATTTTAATTTAATTATATTTCTCCCTTTCTATTCCACCGTCCAAACTCTGGTATGTACTCCTTCCCACACTCCTTCAAGGAGCAGCCCTGCTAGGCCACAGAGGAGGACTTTGCAGCCAGTCCTCAAGATACCTGATAAACCAGGGTCAGAGGAAATGGGGGAGGTCCTCCCCTATCAGTGGACTTGGAAAGGAGCAGGGAGGAGATGAGAGAGGGAGGGCGGGATTGGGAGGGAATGAGGGAGCGGGATACAGCTGGGATACAAAGTTAATAAACTGTAACTAATATTAAAAAAATAAAAAATAAAATTAAAATTAAAAATCATTACTTCTTTTCTTTTTTTAGGATTCAATATTTTTAAAGTGAATTTTTTTAGCTCATGTTTTTTCACTTTTTATTAAATTCTTTATTAATTACACTTGATTCATCTTATATACCTCTGTAGTTCCCTCCCTCCTCTCATCCCAATCCCTCCCTTCCACCCCCCTCTGCATCCGTGTCCCTCCCCAAGACCAGTCCATCAGGTCTCATCGGGAGTGGCTGCATTGTCTTCCTCTGTGCCCCTGCAAGGCTGCTCCTCCCTCAGTGGGAGGTAATTTTTAGTTACTGCTTTGTAATGCTTGCTGCTTCTCTGAATTACAAACATTTTACTTTTCAATGAAAATGGCCACTAAAATAATTAATATTTCTTGAAAACTTCCACAAATAAGGATACCACAGCTCTAATGCTGGCTTAATTTTTTTTTTCAGGACTGGTTGGATTGTTTTCCTCTGTGGACTGGCAAGGCTGCACACTTCCCTGTCCCAAGGGGAGTTGATCACAGAACCTGCCACTGAGCTCATGCCAGAGAAAGTCCCTGCTCCTCTTACGAGGAACCCCACTTGGAGACTGAGTCTATGGGCTACATCTGAGCCTGGGTTTTAGGTAGGCAAGGGTCAAATAGAAGGGGAGGAGGACCTCCCCCATCAGTGGACTACCAGAGGCACATAGTGTGAGAAGAGGGATGGAGGGTGCTATTGGGAGGAGACTAGGGAGGGGTCCACAGCCGGGACACAAACTGAATAAATTACAATAAATGATAATAATTTTAGAGGAAAAAAATTTAAAAATTGTTTTTTTATCTAACAATTATTGTGTACTAAACTCTTTATTTCTAAGTAAACTCTCTATGTAAAGTGAGAATACAGAAATATTTTCTAAAACATACATTTAGCCTAAGACTTTCTATGGACCCCTTGTAAAGTTATATAAACAGATGCATAACTTCTTTAATATCTGTACTCAAAGCATTGCTCTGGACTCTCGTAAGGGCTGCAGTAAGCACAAATGTGCAAAACTGATTGAGTTGGTGAAAAGCAGTGGTTTGAAATAATGGGGTTTCAAAGATGCACTTTGCCCTTTTCTATTAGTCAGGTCAGGTGAGCATTCAAGAGCATGAAAGGGATTTGCTTTGCTTCTACACTTCAGACCCCAGACTTTCTGGTTCTATGTAGTAGTTACTTTTAATGTTTCATTTTGTTCCTTTAAAATAGAAACAAATATTGAGTGGGATTATCCCATTCAGCATGTCTTTCCATTTGAAAAAGAGGTGGGATATGTTGGTGATACTTGAAGACAGTGAGAGACTGCCTAGGTTCTGAGCTTCCACGCAAGAGAAAAGAGCCCCACGTAGTGACAGGTTTCTTTATCTTTACATGTAAGAAACACTACAGTGTTTTTACTTGTTTTTAAAAATACCTTGAATTTGAATACTAATCCTAATTTACATAGATGTAACTTGAAATAATTTCTTTATAATCATACATACACACAAAGTTGTGTGACCAGTATGAGTAAATATTTTGCAAATAATTTAAAAATAAAATTCAGACTTTACTTATTGGTTTGATGTCACTGCCTGGATGTGCAGTTCCTATAATCATTTTACCTACAATTAGAGAAATTAGGAACGTTATTATAATGTGAATTTTGCTGTTTATATAAGGCTTTAAATATAAAATATTTTATATAATATGAACTTTTACTTTAAAAATTGATTATATGAGTTAAAATAATATATTTAAGTGTTCTAATGAATGTATTATGTTCTAAAGTTTTCAGTGTTTAAATTTTAAGTAGTATTAAATATTTCTAGTTGGTGTTTTAATTGCCTTGTTGTACTGATTTTTCTATTCAATTATTCTAACTTGCAAAACAAACTCATGAAAGTCTTAGATAATTTCATATAATTGTGTACTTTCTGAAACATATAAAAATGCAGAGACATACATGAAAGGTGTGGGCTTTGGATTATTTGATGAAGGAGGGGCTAGGAATGTAAGAAGATACATAATTTCTCCTTATGTATCTCCATATTGCTTCAATGGCCACAGTCAATTATTTTCAGCTTTTATATTTTCAGAGAAATTTAACAAGGGCTCCTGTTTTCCACCATTCTTTTCTTTCTTTTATCTCCAACCTTTCCTCTTTGCCTTTTCCTTATTGTCTTTAGCTTTTTTCCCTTTTTTTCTCCTTGTATTTTTTCATTTTGACTTTCCTTTCCTATTTCATTCTCTTTCCTTTCTATTCCACTCTTTCTTGATTTTAAATGAAAACAGCATCAGGTAATTTGTCTCCATTTGATCGCAACTTTGCCATAAGCCTAATATAGTAAATTTACACAATCTACTGTTCTTTGACCTGTACTCTTGTTACTCTAGTCTCTCCTATCAGTCTATCCCTTTAGTCTAGGAGAGCTTTCTTAGAGAGGTTGCTCTTATTAGAGAGATAATGAGAAGAATTTTTCAGGAAAATACATATAGTGTGTGTGACTTACCCTTGTGATAGCAGGGGGGAATGGGTATGCCCTTCATTATAGCTGTAGAGCTGCAGGAATTGCAGTAGTCCATGACTTGAGAGTTTGTACATAGTTATTGAAGATATTAGGACTAGAAAGTGCTGGGCTAGAAAGTGCTTCTAATCACGTAGAAAACAAAATCATTTTCTTTCTATGCCAGGGAAACCTAACTGATTTCAGATGAGAAAGATATTTCATTCCTTAAGTCTTTAAGTTTAGCCTTCCAGACATAAACAGATTGACAGAATTAGCACTTGGAAATCAATGGACTCAGTAAAAGATAACGCAGTGTTTTCTTTTGCAGGCCTCCTCTGCATCAGATGTAATTAGCTTGAGGGTGGTGTTAGACTAGCGGGCCCAAAGGACTCTAATTTTAATGCAAATGGTGCCCTAAAGAGGAATTTAGTGTCTTTTGCAGAATTGTTTATCTAGCCGTAGAATCAGAGATTCACTCCCTCAGTATAAGTGCTCCTGCTCATATAGCAGATTGAAACTCCATAGCACAAGCACTGTAAGAGGAGGAGACTGTTCAAACCAAGCAGACAGACATATCACCTTTGTCGGATTTGAATCAAAGCATCCTATTTAGACATCTGCCTCATCCCTGTAACAGCACTTGGAGGAATACAGGCAGAAAGTTGATGAATTCAAGGCTGCCTGCGCTACATTTTGAAATCCCAATTAAAAACCCTAAGGGCTAGGTATGCATCTCAGTGGTACAACATTTAGATATCATGTGCTAGCTCTTGGGTCTTCATAACATAAGCAAGGGGGAGGGCATGGAACAAATTTGAATTTATCTTGTTAAAGGGCTGATTTTAATACATTGGTTATCTTTAATGTACTTGTTCCTTCCTAGGGTAACTTTAATCAAAATTGTTGGATGATGTGTGAGGAAAAGAATTTTCTACAATGCAATTAGAGCTCACTGACGGGGTGAAAGAAGCTTGGCTTAGGTTTGCCTAGGTTCAAATATATGGATTATTAATATTACCTAGAGGAAAGTAAATTTAAAACATAACCACCATTCATTCTCTTAGAATTAGACAAAAGGACTTACAGTTTGAGGGACAATAGCTGCTCTGTGTGGCTCTGTCTGTTTCTCATGTGACCCACTCATGTGGTATTACAATTCTGGGTGCCTTGTGTAACTTGCTCCTAATATGCACACCTTCCTGCCCCAATCCTATAAGCTGCCAGTTGGTAATTTGCTCCTAGTGAAATGTTTCTATCACAAAGAGATAGCTACCAAATATGATAAATACTTGCCTCTGTTTTACAGCTGCACCCAATTAATTTTTCTGTTTGCTACAGAATTCTGTTATGTATTATTCAAGAAAAGATCACTATAGCATAATCTTCAGGACCATGGACTCTCTCCTACATACTAACCTCCTCCTCACAGACCTGAATTCTTATTTTATTCTCACTCCTGGGAATATTTTCAAAATCACACGCGAATTTATAAATGACATATAAAATTTACAGTTTATATTTCTTATAAATAAATATTTTCTGTAAATATTCTTGTAAATATTTCTTGTAAATAAATTTTCAATTTTTATCCACAGACACAAGCCTACATAAAATACTAAAAGGAAAATTCCAACCCAGAGAGGTTGGAGAAGAGAAAGTGTAAAATAACCTTGAAGTAATTGGTATAGAAGACAAATTCTTAAAAACCACCAACCACTCAGGGACTAAGAACAGCAATTAATAAATGGGACCTCATAAAACAGAAAAGCTGCAAGGCAGAGGACAACGGAACAAAATAGCAGCCTATACAATGAGAAAAATTCTTCACCAACCCTATATCTGACAAAAATATATAACAAATGCAATAAATTAAACACCAACAAACCAAATAACTCAATTAAAAAATGGGGTACAATGCTAAACAGAGATTCCTCAATAAAGAAATCTCTAACGGTTGAGAAGAACTTAAGGAAATGTTCAACATCCTTAGTCATCAGACAAATGCAAATCAAAACGACTCTGAGATTCCATCTTACACCCATCAGAAAGACTGGATAAAAACTCAAGGGATGGCACATACTGACAGAGATGTGGAGGAATGTGAACACTACTCCATCGCTGGTGGGAGTGCAATCTTTTATAAGCACTTTGGAATGCATTTTGTAGGTTACTCAGAAAATTGAAAATAGCTCTTGTCTTACTAACTCCCCCTTTTTTCATATGATTCCCTGCACTCTGGTGATGGCTTGGTTGTGAGTCTTAATATCTGCTTTGATACATTGTTAGTTAGAGTCTTTCAGAGGCCCTCTGTGGTAGGCTCCTGTCCTGTTGCTTGTTTTCTCCTACATTCAATGTCCATCCCATTTGTCCATCTAACCGATGATTGATCATCCTATCCTGGGTCCTCCTTGTTTATCTTCCCTAGGTGTATAGATTTCAGCATGTCCATCCTATCCTATAGGTCTATATAAGTAAGTATATACCAAGTGTTTCTTTCTGCTTTTGGGATACCTCACTCAGGATGATCGTTTCCAAAGATAAGGGCACAGGGGTCTTCTATGAGACTGTTTCTCCAACCAAGGACCATGTATGGATACAAACTATAACTCCTGCTCAGATGTGGTCCATGGTAGCTCAGTACCCAATTGGGTACCCTAGTAAGGGGAACAGGGACTCAATGGCTGGCTGGTCAACCGCCCCTCCCCCCCGAGGGAGGAGCAGTCTAACTAGATCTCAGAAGAGGACTTTGCAGCCAGTCCTGAAGAGACATGATAAACTAGGGTCAGAGCGAAGGGGGGAGGTCCTCCCCTATCAGTGGACTTGGAGGGGGGCAGGGAGAAGATGAGGGAGGGATGGGAGAGTGGGAGGGAATGAGGGAGGGGGCTACAGCTGGGATACAAAGTATATAACCTGTTATTAATATAAAAATAAACAAATTACTTAAAAATAAAAAGCAATGCATATAATACACAAATATGTTTTAAACCTAAAGTTCTTATTTTAGAATAATTTTGCAGTAGAAATATAATGTTTGTTGAGAAAAAAAAAAGAAAATTGAAAATAGTTGCATTTCAAGATCCAGCTATACCACTCCTGGGAATATACCCAAAAGATGCCCCACCATTCCACCAGAACATTTGCTCAACTATGTTTATAGCAACTGTATTCATAACAACCAGAATCTGGAAACAACTTAGATATCCCTCAACTGAAGAATGGATAAAGAAACTGTGGTACATTTACACAATAGAATATTACTCAGCTGTTAAAAACAAAGACATCATGCAATTTTCAGGCAAATAGATGGAACTAGAAAAGATCAAAAGATCATCCTGAGTGAGATAATCCAGACCCAGAAAGTCACATTTTGTATGTATTCTCTTATAAGGGGATAGTATCCATAAAGTACAGAATAACCATGCTACACTCCACAGACACAAAGAAGTCAAGGAGGGCTCAAGGAAGGATGCTTGAATCTCACTAAGAAACGAAATAAAAGATATCTGAAGCAGTTGGGTGGAGGGAACTTGGTGGGAGAAGGAATGAGAAGGCTCACTGGGGTGGAGATCAGATCAGGAGAGAGCTGGGGAAGTGTTCCTGAAGACAGAACAGAAATCAGTGTGTGTGGGGGGGGCACATATCTGGGGCAGAGGAGCCTCCTGGGCGTGCATGGAGGCGACCATAGCTGAGAATCCTAGAAGTGGGGGTTAAGGAGGCTGAAGTCGCCATCTCCTGAAGCCAGAGGGGGAGAGAGGGTACACCAAATCACTCCTAAAACCTTCTACCCAAACTTTGTCTAGTCTACAAGAAGTGTAGGGATAAAGACGGAGCAAATGTTGAGGCAATGGCAAGTCAATGATTGGTCCAGTCTGAGACCCACCCATGGGAGAGAGCCAGCCCCTATCACTGTTATGATACTCTGCTATGCTTACAGACAGTAGCCTTGCCTCATGTCTTAGAGGTTTCATCAAGCAGCTGATGGAAACAGATGCAGAGGCCCACAGCCAAACAAAAAGGCAGAGCACAGGGAGGTTTGTGAAAGAGTGGGGGAGGGGGAGGATAGAGGAAGCCAGAGGGTCAAGAGCACCACAAGAAGACCTACAGAATAAACTAATCTGGGCCCGTGGGGCACACACAGACTGAACCACCAACCAAGGAGAACACATGGGCTGGACCTAAACTCCATACAAGTATACATAGATGTGCAGCTTGTTCACCACAGGGATCTCCTAACAATGGGAGTAGTGTCTATCTTTGACTCTGTTGCCGGCCTCTGGATACATTTCCCCTAGCTAGACTGCTTGTCAAGGGTCAGTGGGAGAGGGTTATTTAATTTTACTGCAACTTGAGGTGCCAGGCTGGGTTGGTACCCCTTGGGGGAGGGGGACTCCCTTTCTCTGAGAAAAAGAAGTGGGAATGAGGAGAGGGTTGGGTAAAGGTGGGACTGGGAGGAGTAAATGGAGGGGTCTGGAATCAGGCTGTAAAAATAAATAAAGTTTTTTAGAACTGAGTTGGCTTGAAAGAAGTTTATTCCTAGCTCGCAGGTAAAGAATATTTTCCCGGGCTTTTCTATAATACCTAGGTATTAATTACAGTGGGAAAATGTAGAAAATGCATAAAATTTGAAGTTTTTTTATCAAGTTACTTTCTAATAAAAAGAGTCAACATAAGCATCCAACAAAAATATTTACTAGCCCCTTCTTCCCATAATATTGCTAAAACTTGTATTTAATCAGATTATATACTTTCCTTTGTAAAATAATTTTATTATCACTTAGGGATTTTTCTTACATGTATTCAAGAGTTTAACATTGTCACCTTCATGAATTTTCCCCAAATATATTGCTCTTCTTATGAGTCCTGGCTTTCATTGCTGAGAGGAAACACTATGAACAAAAGCCATTTGAGAAAAGAGTTTATTTCATTTTACAGCTCTCAGGTCAAATGTCATCACTGAGAGAAATAAGGATAGGAACTCAAGGCAGAAAGCTGGAGGAAGTAACTGAAGCAGAAGTGACGCTTAATGAGCAACACTGCAAAGTGGCTTGTTTTCCATGCCTTGCTTAGCTTAGTTTCTTCTAACCCCCAGAACCATTTGCCCATGGGTGGCATCACCGACAAGAGGCTGGGCCATCACTCAAGAGCATGCAAAACAGGTGTGCACACAGGCCAACCTCATCTAGGCATTTTTATCAATTGGCATACATCCAGTCAACACAAAACTAGACAGAATAAGCACGGTATGGTTCAACTTTGGGCTCTGCAGTCTGCATGGCCGATACGTCTTTTGTGTGTGTGGTGTCCTTGTTCTCTGTCTACAAATGGAAGCATCATGTCCTTTTGATAACTGTGTCATTAATATCATGATAAATATATCATGGTAAATAGTTGGTATGGGAAAATCCCAAAGGAACAAAACAGATAACAGATTTCTAGAGGGAGAAGATTTCCATTTTATACGAACAGTCCCAATCTAAACTGCTGAGGAAAAACACTTCATGATAAAGCATCCCTGTTTTGAGTCTTTTCACCTAGAATGCATCTTCACATACACACTTACATATCTCATCCCAGGAAGTGCTTAGAGGAATATGACACTTGTTCAGGTGTGTTAGGCCATGTGAGTTATTTATTTATTTGTATAAAATGAAATGCAGGTACATCATAGATTAACCATGTGTTTCAGACTTTGTAAAGATAAAAGACAGATTTATTTTTCTCTTTATCCTTTTGATTTGAGTCTCCAGGCACCATGCAATGACACCAGCTGCCGCAATATACTAACATGACCTGGTAGCAAGGGGCACAACTCGAAGTAGCATTCAGCACATTGTGCTTTATTTTTATTTATGGAGCATAGGAACCCAGAATCGTAGAGATAACACTAATCGGAACTGATTGTTTTGCTTGTTCTTACATATTAGTGTGTCCATATTTACTACTATTAATAGTTAATAGAAGGTAAACGTCCTGTTATAAATCGTGTGGAAACAAGTAAAATCTGTGATTAGCATAAAAGGGAAAGTGTGATACTATAAAATGAGTCTCTATTATAAGGCAAAATCCTTTCTTTGCTTATGTTCAGAATGCAATGAGGCACATTATTAAAAATTAAACTTTAATCTTAAAAAGATTAATATGTGCATTGGTGTACAGAAATGCTTCATTGTAAATTAAAGTCATATTCAGTGTAACCCTCCCAAAGTCAAGTTGGATGGATACAAAATTCAAGATAATCTGGTGGGTAGTGTAGTTTAGTCCAAAAAGTAGTAGCCTCTCAGCAGATTGTATAGGAGTTTAGGCAAGATCTGTTTGCTACATTCCATCTACAAAATGAAAGATGTTGAAAGTGAGCCCCAAGGTGTTGATATGTCTTTTTTGTTTGAAGAAGTCTAGTAAAATTACAAACACACACACACACACACACTCATAATATAAAAATTCACTTCCTCCAAAGTTTAGAGAAGGTTTTGATCAAAACTCAAGAGAATTAATAGTTCACAGATTGCCAGCAAATGCTTCACGTAGTGAAGTCTGTTTATATGATGATGATGATGTCAATTAATGGTATGAAATATTTTACTTTTGCTTTTATAACTAATGTTTAGCACATATCAAGGAGCTCTTTGAAAATCAATTTCTAGCTAATTCAATGTCTAGCAGGGCTAAAAGAAATGTATTCAGAAGGTAAGGTACTCCCCAGATCCTCTCCCCAGTTCCCTCTCTTCATTCACTTCCACTGTCTATTCTAGTTCCCCATCTGAGTCAGATTCAGGCACCCTCCCTATTACCCTCCTTGTTACTTAGCTTCTTTGGGTCTGTGAATTTTAGTATGGTTATCCTGTAATATATGGCTAATATGCACTTATAAGTGAGCACATACCATTTGTGTCTTTCTGGGTCTGTGTTACCTCACTCAGGATGGTCTTTTCTAGTTCCATCCATTTCCTTGCAAATTTCATGATTTCCTTATTTATTTTTATATTAATCACAGGTTATGTACTTTGTATCCCAGCCATAGCCCCCTCTCTCATTTCCTCCCACTCTCTCCATCCCTCCCTCATCTCCTCCCTGCCCCTTTCCAAGCCCACTGATGGGGAGGAGATCTGACCCTAGCTTATCAGGTCTCTTTAAGGCTGGCTGCAATGTCTTCTTCTGGGGTCTAGCAAGGCTGCTCCTCCCTCAGGAGGGAGGAGGGTCAAAGAGCCAGCCATTGAGTTCATGACAGAAATAGTCACTGTTCCGCTTACTAGGGTACCCAGTTGGATACTGAGCTACCATGAACTACATCTGAGCAGGGGCTCTAGGTTATATCCATATGTAGTCCTTGGTTTTTAATAGCTATGTAGTATCCCATTGTGTAAAATGTATCACAGTTTCTTTATCCACTCTTCGAGTGAGGTACATCTAAGTTGTTTACAGTTTCTGGCTATTATGAATTAAGCTTCTATAAACATAGTTGAACAAGTGTTCTGGTAGTATGGTGGAGCATCTTTTGGGAATATGCCCAGGAGTGGTATAGCTGGGTCTTGAGGTAGAACACTCCCAATTTTCTGAGAAAGCACCAGATTGATTTCCAGATTTCCAGACTGTATACATTTCTACTGTCACTAGCAATGGAAGAGTGGAATCAGATGTGGGGAGAGTCGAGAGGAGAGATGTGTGGGCTTGGAGAGAAAAGGGAAACAGGATAGAGACATCTCTGGGTCAAGTGGGAGACCCCCCACAGGGTAGGCTCCAGGGAGGATATAAGGATGCCTCTAGCTGAGTGTCCTAGCAGCAGGGGACATGGAGACTGAGGAACAGTCTAGCCAGGCAGGACTGACAGTGGTGGGAGGGGAACACCAATCCACCTACAAAACCAACACAAAATTTACTGTGCCTACAAGACATGCAGTGATGAAGATAGAGCAGAGATGGAGGGTCTGTTCAACCAATGCCTGGCCAAACCTGAGACCCACCCCATGGGAGAGAGCCAAACCATGACACTATTAGTGATATTCTGCTGTGTTTACAGACAGGAGCCTAACATAACTGTCCCCTGAGAGGTTCCACCAGCAGGGGATCGAAACAGATGCTGAGACTCACAGCCAAACTTTAGGTGGAACTCCCAGAGTCCTGTAGAAGAATTGGGGAAAGGATAGAGGGACCTGGAGGGGACAAGAACTCCTCAAGAAGACAGAGTCAACTAACCTAGGCCCATGGGGGCCTATAGAGAGTAAAGTACCAATCAAAGAGCATGCATAGACTGGACCTAGGTCCCCTACACATATGCCACTAATGGGCATCTTGATTTTCATGTGAGTCCCTCAGTAAATGTAGCAGGTGGTTTCTCGGAATGGACTCTGTTGCTTGCTTTTTGAAAACTTACTTCTAGTGGGGTTGCCTTGCCTGGCCTCAGTGGATGAGGAAAAACTCAGTCCTGATATGCTTTGAGTGGGTTGGTGAGGGAGTCTCCTTTCCTTAGGAAAAGGGGAAGAGGATAGGGGGAATGGGGGGCTATGATTGGGATGTAAAGTGAATAAATAAATAAATTTTAAACAAACAAACAAAAGGTAAGGCACAGAGGGACTAGCCTTTGCCAAGGAATATCAATGCCAAAGAAAATGGGTAGGAACAAATTTCTCAGTACATGAGCCTACATTGTCACAATTGTTTGAATTTATTTAGTAAGGCTTATAATGGCTAAAAGAAAAGGATGTTGTGTGGCTAGTGTGCTTTAACATTGCAGCATCCTTCAAGAATCAGTTTTTACCAATTAAGGCAACATGTATCATCGCACACTCGCCTTTCTCCATCATTTACAGAACACTGGGCTGCTGCTAGCCGGTGTCATTTTTCAACATTTACCTAGTAATCATGACCTTTCTGGCACTCTTTTGTAAGCTGTACCAGTAGCTGTATATTTATATTCAATGAGAAGCTGGCTAGGGAATCAATGATTGATTACAAACTCATGGATTATATGGAAATATAAATATGCCTAGTCGTGTTGGGACTTCATGCAGGAAAAAAAAAAGCTGCCATCCATAAATAATGTTCCATGAACAGAAAACTATTCACAAAGGTATTCTGTAGTGGAAAAAATAAATTAAGTATTTTCTCTGGATAAAATAAATAGTTCTCCTTGTGAGGTGGCCAGGATTACAGCATGCTAATGAAAAGCTTCTACTGCCTACAAAGGTATAGCATGGACAAGTGTTGTAGGAGATGCTAATCAACATGCAGCCCACACTGAGAGATGAAGTGCCAGATTGGTTTGGAAAGCAGTCATGTTCAAGGATTAGTGAAACTCCTTGTGTAATCTGGCCTTTGTGGCACCAAAGGCAGAATTCATTGACCATGGAAGTAATCAGTCTGTCAATGCTAACAAAGTTTCAGGTAGTTTATTACCCTGACCTGTGTGTATGGACACACATGTGGAGGTGATTTATCACATGTATGTGCAGACCTTTACCTGTGCATGTTTGATTAGACTCATCTTCATTGCTTCCACAATCATTTGCTCCATCACAAAGCCATCTCTTGGGGATACAACGATTATTCTGGCATTTAAACTGATCACCAGGACAGCTATGATTGACTGTAGGGAAAAGGAAGCAAGTTTAATTCAAATTATGAATATTTTAATTATGGTCACAAACCTATTTCAGTAATTATAATGTTATGTTCTTAAAAGATGCTGTAGTTTCTTTCATTAATTATCTCAAATTTTGTAGAAATTATTAGGCTTTGTTAAAATATGGCCTTAATAGAAATGATAAACAGATTAAATGTTGAATAAAAGAAAATATATGCGTTCTACAATATCTACTCAAACCAAGTATGTCCTTTAATTTGTTTCATCACTTACCAAAGCTGGGCACTCACTCAACTCAGGAATCATTATACATTTGCAACCAACCTCATAGTTCAATATTTAAAGGAACAATTATATCTCAAAATAATTATTCACATATATTAAGGTACAGTTTTCATATATATATATACATATATATGTATATATCACATTCATTCAAATATTTTAAAGTATATATTTATTTGTTAATTATTTCTTAAATATGTATTAAATAATCCTAACTGCATTTTAGTTCAGCCACTGTATTTTGGGATTTGAAGAGAAACAAAAGAAATAAAAATGGATCACTTGTGACGTTAAGTTGATACTAAAAATGAAGTTTTACATACTTTCAATAACAAAGTGTTGTTATATGCTTTTATAATATAATGAATAAACTTGCAACTAAAAGCACTATTGAAAATGAGAGCAACTATCGTAAAGTGGTCCACAGCCAAGCCTTAACACTCTAATATCAAATCACAAATTGCAGGCTCTTTATATTAACTTCCTAAATGTGTGGTCTCCCATATTTGTTTCAACTGTTTTTTACTATTGTATACAATGGTGTAGTTGTATATTTTCTAAATAAAACTATATTTTATGTTAGTTTTATTTACAATGAGAAATATTCTATTTTCTCATTTCGCTTCATATCAAATGTATGCACTTATAGGTATGCACACATAAAGCACATGTTCTTTAGTATTTATTTTGATAGAATGGTTTGCATTCTTTAGAGAAGGATTTCATTTGACTAAAGTGAAATTTATTTTAAAAATGAGAAACCCTGAACATTTACTTGTGTGGCCAATGAGTTAACAGGAGGGGGTCTGGGAAGAGGTTGAGGGATGGAAAGAGCATAATTAAAAGACATTGAATGAATTTATCTAAAATTATTTTTAAAGAGATAAAATATATTCTTTGGTATTTGTGTATGATCAACATTTCCTATGAGTTTCAGTGATTTTAACAAGTAGAAATGCCCACGAAAAATAAAAGTCATACACATATCAGAGATCAATGTTTTAAAGGAGCAAGATTATGCATGCATGCTGTAGCGCAGCTTCTCTAGGACCTTTGAGGCAAGTTCTATCATCCTAGACACTAGCGAGACAGAAACAGAAGGCCTGTAATCTTAGGCCTACCTAATCCACAGAGTGAGTTCAAGACTCTCATCTGCTTCTGATGTGTGTCCTGTTTGTCATTCTGAATGAGATTTAAGCATCCTCCCAAGGGTCCTCCTTGTTGTTTAGCTTCTTTAGGACTATAGATTTTAGTATGTTTGTCCTATATTATATGGCTAATATCCACTTATAAGTAAGTATTTACTATGTCTTTCTGCTTCTAGGTTACCTCACTCAGGATGATCTTTTTTAGTTTCATTCATTTGCCTGCAAATTTCATGATTCCCATAATTTTAGTAGGTGAGTAGTATGTGCCACGATTTCTGTATCTATTCCTTCTCTGAGGGACATTTAATTTGTTTACAGATTCAGGCTATTCCAAATAAACCTGCTATCAACATAGTTGAGCAAATGTCCTTGTTGAATGGTGGGGCATTTTTTGGGTATACTCCCAGGAGTGGTATAGCTGGATTTTGAGGCAGTGCTATTCTCAATTTTCTGAGAAAGCACTAGTGTGGTAGAAGAGAGGGTGTAGAAGGTTCTCTGAAAGGCTCCCCCCAGATGCTGAGACTCACAGTCAAACTTTGGACATAGCTGGAGGAGTCTTATGGAAGAATGGGGGGTGGATAGAAGGACAGGAAGGGAACAGGAGTCCCACAAGGAGACCAACAAAGCTAAAAAATCTGACCTGAGGGTGTTCTGCAGAGACTGATGTACCAACCAAGGACCATGCAAAGAGAGAACCTAGACCCCCTGCTCAAATGTAGTGCATAGGCAGCTCAGTCTCTATGTATGTCCATGAGTTAGGGGAGCAGGGGCTGCCTCTGTCATGAATTCAGTTGCCTGCTCTTTGATCACTTGCTCTTGGTGATGCGGCCTTGCCAGGCCAAGAGGAAAAGCATTCAGACAGTCCTGATGAGACTTGATAAGCTAGGGGCAGATGACACATCAGGGGAATTCTCCCTTTTAGGGGACTAGGGAAGGAGATAGGAGAAAAGTGCAAGGGAAGGACTGTGAATTGCTGAGGGAGAAGGCTACAATCAGAATATTCAATGAATCAATTTTTAAAAAATAAAAAAATAATCTGATCTATTTCCAATAATGAAGCAAACTTATGTTCAACCACAGTTTTGTAGTTATTGGTGAGCTACTGAAATAGAGGCAGTGAAGGGATAAAAACATTCCAGGCAGAAGTTTGTGGACAAAATCCAGAATAATTCTCTACAATGGTTTATGTTTGCAATGTGTTATTGACCACATAATGCAGAAAAAAGTTATTCAGAGTGACTATAATGTTCAAAAAGAATGCTCTACTAACAAGTGGTCTGAGATGCTTTCTTTATATTTTCTGGAGTATACAGCCATAGGTTATTCCAGGGCCAAGATCTATTTTTGTAGTTGAGATAACAGATATGCTACAACCATATCTCCCAAAGAGAATATTGATCTTTTATTAGGTGGACCAGATGAATAAATATACTGTTGCAATATAGATTAAGAACTACTGTAGTATAGGACTGTGCTGAAAATGGATGCTTAATTCTAACAGGCTGAATTGTGGTTTATTGGTGGTCAGAAATAATGGCATAAGAAGGCAGTGAGAATCTATATTAAACTTCATGGACTGCTGTCAGTTCAGTATCACAGACAAACAAAAAGCAGAAGACATATTTTGAAGGGCAACCTATAATTCAACACAATAAGAACAAAGGTTAGTAGATGGATGCTGGACTACAAGCTAAACACTTGAGAATATAAGTTCAGGTACCTCACATGTCAGCTAACTGTTCCTGCAACTGTTTCAATAAGGACCTGATTCTGTAAGAACTTTTCTGGAAGCAATGTGGAATGTGGGCTAGTTAAAGGAAATATAACGGGCAATTACAGAGGAATGCTTGTTGAGTTAATTTACTATGGAAGCTTACTTCAACAGGGAAAAGAAGAAAAAAGCAAAGGTGAAACTTAGTTAGGAGACCTCCCAGAAACACACTTACTTATAGACTTGAATAGGGATAGCAGGTGAAATGCAGAATGCTAGTCAAAGCCTATGGATTCTGTGATGGAAAAGGAAGAAGTAATATTCCAGAATAATGACTGAAGGTGTTGTCAGAATACTGACTACAGGTAATGGTTCAAAAACAATACCATTTATGCCTACAAAAGAGTTGGGGTTAAGTCGACAAAAAGAACAAGGTACAGATGAAAATATGGACGCTGCTGACATGACTTATTATTATTATTATTATTATTACTACTACTACTAATTTGTGCTCTGATCAGGTACAAGATTCCCATGATTAGGAGCCACAAGCAAAGAGCCACATGTGACTCTATTATTCAAAGGAGTGGGGCAATTTATTCAGGTACCAAACTGTTAAAAACTGTGTTAACTTAGTATTTAACATTCAAAGTCCATGCAGATAACACTACAAATGAAAATGATATGAGAAGGATTAGTACAAGTGAAAATGAATGGAGGGCCCATGATTGGAATTCCAGAGTCAGCAGCAATGTGTCCATGCATTAATCATAGTTTACATACTGGGAACAGCAGTTAGAAAAAATTTTGAAGTGTATACTCTTAAGTCTCTTTTTAATTCAAAGCACAATGTTTATATCATATGATTGAGCAGAACAAGCCGGTATATTCTTTAAAAACGGTTCCAAATTGCTACGTTTTAATTTCAAACAAATAAGTGAGCAGTATTAACTCTTAATTATTTTAGTCACTTTAAGCAGCAAAAAGTTGCTATATTAAAATAATTCTGAAAAACAATGCTCTGAAGGCAAATTTGATGATTAAAGGTTCAACACGTGCTTCTCTTTCTTAATGAAATCTGTTCTTTTCCTCTAACCCACTTATCTAACCAAATGTAATCTCTGGATATTATTTCACATGGTTTCCAAAAGTGTCTTATATCCATTCATGTGAGAAGTGTTCCTATTTTCACCAGAAACGTGAGCAACAGTTCCTGTTCCAGCAAGCAACAAAAGCTGAGTGGAAGGCATGGGTAGGGATACAAAACTTTGTATTTTCATCCGTGGTTTGAGCCAGTAAAGCTAGGTAACATTGCAGCTCAAATCCGCGCCAATATCCTTGAATTTTCCCCAAGGCTTTGTTGCCAAAGAGCAATGGAGTGAAATATGACCTTTTGTGCAAAAATTTGGTCTCAAAGGGAGTCAGCCTGACTCTTTGGGAGGATCCTGAAGCGTCCTTTGGAACAACCTCAGGCTGTGGTTTATCAGTGTTCTGACAGATACGGGAAAGGATGCGACCAGAGGAGGAAAGCAGACCTCGACATCCATGCAAAGCAGGTTATAGCTTAACTTTAAGGGAAGGACCACTAGGAAAGACGGTTGAGTCAATTTCCCTCAAGTATGTGTTCGGATAGGGAAGTACAGTTTCCAACTCTCTGAGGGAGAACGTACAGCAAGTGGCAGCGTCTTCATCGCTCTCATCCAGGCAGTCATCATCCCCATCGCATTTCCACCGAGCTTGGATACAGTGTTTGTTTTTGCAGCGAAATTCTCCCGGTTTGCATAGATGAAGCATTGTCTCCTCGGGATTAACTAGAGTCAAAGAAAAAAAAAAAACATGATGTATACATAATACTAGCAGCCTAAGTTCATCGAGCTGTGAATCACTGGGAGGGTTCAGTTGCTGTAGTGCCCCACAGAAATAAGGCCATACGATGTTTGTCCTTTTGCTTCTGGCTTATTTCACTCATAATGCTCTCCATGTTCATCTACAGAGATAGGTGTCAATGGTATCAAAGGGTGAATAATAGTTATTACGCACATATACACGCAAATGTAGTTTCTAAGCTAAATACATTGGTCTGGTGGAGAGGGAATGAGGAAGGTGTAGGTCAAAGGGGGAAAAAGTGAAGAAATGCGAGATGACTTAGTAGTCTGCAAATCTAACATGCAACATATATATGGATAATGATGTAGTCGCTCATGCTGGAAATTGCCAAATCAGTTGCAGACGGTCTTAGCATATAGGTAGTCATAAAAAGGGAACAGAAAGAATGATTGATTTATTACTTTGTTTTCTGACAGAAATCAGTAATATATTGCATACATTACATGTATACCATAAAATGAAACCTACAAATTAAAAAAATATTTCTAAAGATAAAACACATGAACAGTAAACTTATAAAGCTATTTTCATGACATTAAGTGAAAATTATTATACTCTAATCCAGCAAATAGTTTAAATAAAAAATCTGTTTAGTGATACAATTCTCATATCTCTGCAGAAAATATATTAACAGTATTGTACTGATGGCCATTGGCTGAATTTAGTTTTGCTGACAATAATTATTCTTTTAAAAATATTAAAGTACTACAGAGCAACAGTAATAAAAACTGCATGGTATTGGAATAGAAACAGAATGGTGGATCAATGGAACTGAACAGAAGACCCAGAAATAAACCCACACATCTATGGATACTTGATTTTTGACAAAGAAGCCAAAACCATTCAATGGAAAAAAGACAGCATCTTCAACAAATGGTGCTGGTCCAACTTAATGTCTGCATGCAGAAAAATGAAAATAGATCCATATTTATCACCCTGCACAAAACTAAGGTCCAAGTGGATCAAAGACCTTAACATAAAATCAGATACTCTAAATAGGTTAGAAAAAATAGTGGAGAAGACCCTAGAACTCATTGGTACAAGAGACAACTTCTTGAACTGAACACCAACAGCACAGGCTCTAAAATCAACAATAAATAAATGGGACCTCATGAAAGTGAAAAGCTTCTGTAAAGCAAAGGACACTGACGTCAGTACAAAACGACAGCCTACAGACTGGGGAAGGATCTTCATCAACCCTATATCTGACAGAGGGCTAATATCCAGAACATAGAAAGAACTTAAAAAGGAGGTACAAGGAAGATACTAAGTGAATAAACTGTAATTAATGACAATTAAAAAGTAGAAACAGTATTCTACTTTAAATAGGTCTGGAAAGTCGGGACCTATGTTTCATGTCATTTGATGTCATCAAAGAAATTTTATACTGCCTTTTAATAAACCAATAATATTCTAAAAAAACAAAGTGAAAAAATGTAATAAGTAAATAAATAAATGTTCAAATTACTAAACAAACAACAAAACAAAACCCTGCCTGTCTCTCCAGACCTTGGGGTTGCTCTCCCAACCTGCTGTGTCAGGAAGCATTGTGATCCAGCTCGAACTTGTAATAAAAGAACTCTCTTGTGTTTACATTGGAGTCGTGTTCCTGGTCGTATCTTGGGGGTCTCATGATCTAGGCATAACATTCCCTGTTACCATGTCGCCTCCATGCCACCATGCTTCTGCCACAGTGACAATGGAATAAACTTGTGAAACTCTAAGCCAGCATCAATTAAATGCCTTTCTCTATAAAGAGAGAGGGAGAGAGAGAGACAGAGAGAGAGAGAGAGGAAGAAGAAGAAGAAGAAGAAGAAGAAGAAGAAGAAGAAGTTAAAAAGCAACAAATCATGTAATCCATTAAAAAATGGGGTACAACGCTAAACAGAGAATTCTCTGTAGAGGATTGAAGAATGGCAGAGAAACACTTAAAGAACTGCTCAACATCCATAGCCATCAGAGAGACGCAATTCAAAACATCCCTGAGATTTCACCTTAGAATGGCTAAGATCGAAAACTTAAGTGACAACACATGCTGGATCAGTTGTGGAGAAAGGGGAACCCTCCTCTCTTGCTGGTGGAAATGCAAACTTGTACAACCACTTTGGAAATCATTCTGGTGCTTTCTCACAATTAGGAATAGTGCTTCCTCAAGAGCCAGCTAGCTATACCACTCCTGGGCATATATCCAAAAGATGCTCAGTTACACAACAAGTATTTTGCTCCACCGTGTTTGTAGCAGCTTTATTCCTTACAGCCAGAACCTGGAAACAATCCAGATGAATCGATTAAGAAACTGTGGTATATTTATACAATGGAATACTACTAGCAATTAAAAAACTAGGAAATAATAAATTTTGGCAAATCGTGGGATCTAGAAAAGATCATCCTGAGTGAAGTATCCCAGAAGCAGAAAGACACACACGGTATATACTCACTTATACTCACTATCCTATCTTATAAACCTATAAGATAGGATAAACATACTGAAACCTGTACACCTAAAGAAGCTAAACAAGGAGGTTCCGGGGTAAGAAGTTCAATCCTAACTTAGAAAGACAAATGGGATGGACATTGGAAGTAGGAGAAAACAAGAAAGAGGACCAGAGCCTACCACAGAGGGCCTCGGAAAGACTCTACCTAGCAATGTATCAGTGCAGATGCTGAGACTCATAACCAAACCTTGGGCAGAGTGCAGGGAATCATATGAAAGAAGGGGGAGTTAGTAAGATCTGGAGAGGATGGGAGCTCCATAAGGACCAAATACATTTGATCCTGAGAGGAGGGGTCTTTTCTGAGACTGATTCTCCAACCAAGGACCATGCATGGATATAACCTAGAACCCCTGCTCAGACTTAGCCCATGGTGGCTCAGTATCCTAGTGGGTACCCTAGTAAGGGGAACAGGGACTGTCTCTGACATGAACTCAGTGGCTGGCTCTTTGACCTCCCCCTTCCCCCATGCCCTCTTCGAGGGAGGAACAGCTTTTCTAGGCCACAGAGGAGGATAGTGCAGCCAGTCCTGGTGAGACCTGATAAACTAGGGTCAGAGGGAATGGGAGGAAAACCTCCCCTATCAGTGGACTTAGAGAGGGACAGGGAGGAGATGAGAGAGGGAGGGTGGGATTGTGAGAAAATGAGAGAGGGGGTCACAGCTGGGATACAAAGTAAATAACCTGTGATTAATATAAAACATAAAATTATATATAAAAATATTAAAGATTTATTTCAACCAACTTGTCTTGAAAGAAAACCAACCCATTCCCACTTTCTGTTGTGCTTGTAGTTCCTTTGTTGTTTATCTGGTTGTTGGGATGGAAACTTTCACTACAGTAAATCATTTTAGTGTAAAAAAAATCAACTAAGAGTTAATCACAGTAAAAATGACACAGAAATAAGACAAAGTTGGTGGCTCTATTTCCTTTGCTAAACTTCATTATGTAATCCAAAGTGTTGTGTATCTGGGAACTAAATGTTTGGCCTTCCACTGTAATTTATCAAAAACTAAGAGTATTTCTATTTCTCTATTCTCATTTAGAGGATTATATAGAAATATAACAGAACGGAAACCATGACAAAGGCTGAAATATATGATTTGTGTCTTGTAGTCTGAGAATGGCCTTGACTAACTCAAGCTGACTTCTTGCTGGTAAAAATCTTTAATCTCTATTCTGATGGCTTTAAACTTCATTTCTCTCAAGTACTGTGGGCTACTGGACTGACAGGAAACGTGTTCATACCTCACTCACAAGCAGTATCAAGAGAACATATGTGGAACCTCCTTAGCCCTAACAATAGCATTGCTTTGGTCTGTGTTTCTCCTTGCAAGAATTGAAAGGAGAACATGACTTTTGAACCATGCCTGCACGAAACTGCTTCAGAGTGACGCAGTAAGGCACAAGGCTTGAGGGTCTGCAGACATATAAACAAAGGATAACCATAGAGGGCCCAGGCTTCATTTTGAGCCCAGAAGAATCACTGTAGTGGATGAAAATATTCAGCGTGAACAAAGGTAGCCCTGGCTTGTTCTGTCCGGCTCAGTTATGCTGTCTGTACATTGACAGACAGGAGAATCTCTTTCCTATTGCTTCTCAGTAACAAAACAACAAACCAGTTGTTTCTCTCTAATGTAATTTCTGTGTTTTAAATACAAAAAGCTACTGAGTGGGAGTAGCAGTTTGAGGTATGAAATCAAAGCAATAAATAACAAAGACCAAAGCACAAACACAATGTGTAAGCCTAACCACCTGATGGAATTCTCACACATTATGCTTCCTTCTTCAGACACTAATCATTTAAAGTATTGCTAATATCTCCCGCCCCCTCCATGGTGTCTTGTGCTGTCTTTCATGTGCTCTTGTTCTAGATTTATTTTCTGAATATGTTTGACAGTGTAGATAGAAGTATTGTATGTTGGGCTACAGAGCCTTTATTTGGTCAGTTAGTTCATTTGGTTTTGTTTTTAATCAGGAGTGTACAGATAATAGCTTCCTTAAGTGGAATGTGGAGAAGATTTTCTAGCCAAGCCTTTTTAAGATCTGTGTTTTGAAGAACTCAACAGCTGGCATGAAGAATCACTGTATTTGTAGATTCTACTTGAATTTCTCTACACATGGCCCATGGTTGACTTGAGGGGAACTCAAAAAGAACCAACAAAAACAAGGAGGCTATGCTAGCTACTTTGTCCTATGTGTTTGATGTGTGGCTCAAGTATCATCAATTACAATACAGAAATATTTTCTAGGCCAATGAAAAATGTCATATGATAACCAAAATGAAATCCCAGATACATTGTCGTTCTTTGCATAATGATAAAGGCTGTTTTTAGATATTGAATTTCTTCTTTTATATTTTTTATCAATTACAGTTTATTCAGTTTGTATCCCAGCTGTAACCCCCTCCCCCATCCCATTCCAATCCCACCCTCCCTCTTTTCCTCTTCTCCTATGCCCCTTCCCAAGTCCCATGGTAGGGGAGGTTCTCCTCCCCTTCCATCTGACCCTAGTCTATCAGGTCTCATCAGGACTGGCTGCATTGTCTTCCTCTGTGGACTGGTAAGACTGCTCCCCACTTAGGGGGAGGTGAACAAAGAGCCAGCCCATGAGTTCATGTCAGAGATAGTCCCTGTTCCTATTTTTAGGGAACCTACTTGGACACTGAGCTGCCATGCGCTACTTCTATGCAGGGGTTCTAAGTTATCTCCATGCATAGTCCTTGTTTGGAGTATCAGTCTAAGAAAAGACCTCTGTGTCCAGGTTTTTTTTAGTTCTGTTGCCCTCCCTGTGGAGCTCCTATCACAGAGGACCCCTGAAAGACTCTACCCAGCAGGGTATCAAAACATATGCTGAGATTCATAGTCAAACTTTGGGCAGAGTTCAGGGAATGTTATGAAAATTAATTTTTAAATCTTATGAAAGATTTAATTTTCTTTTTTTTTTTTTGGCATGCTAGGTTGGTCAAGGACTATGTCTCTGCCTTCTAAGAAGTAGGCTCACACTTAGCCACCACACACCTATCTGGCATTTATGTGGCCTCTGTAGATCTGAACTCTGATCCTCACAGTTGGTAGCAAGTTTCATTAATCTCTTCTATCAAGTAACAGAAACTTTTCAGACGTGACCAGCGTTTATACTATAAAGGAACCACAATGTTCTGTGAGAGCTGCCACATTTACACAGGATGCATGTTGATGGATGACAGGTTACTTTTCTACAAACAATGTTCATTATCAAGGAAACAAAGTCCAAGGGACAATATTGACATGATAGTAGCTTAGAATGTGATTTGTTTGCCAGAACTAAATAAGCCACATGGAACAATGGGACAATATCATCTATAACACCATCCAAGTTGATAACCTCTCGACCTTAGCACCGTGAGGGAGAACAATGAGAGGAAGCAAACATACTGAGCATAACATAAAAGACCAATTGCTCATACAAAAACTCAGGTAGTGTTCTTTTAACAGCTGCCTAAAAGCCCTATAAAAGATTTTAAAACTTAATTTCCACTTAAGATTCAGAAATACCAGGTTAGCATCATATGTAGAAAAGAACAATACTTAAAAGAATCTGGGCTTAGAGTTAATACATAAAATAATTTGCCTGACTTCTTGGAATTTAATGATATGCTGCTATTACACTGAGAGGCTGTTTCCAGGGGCTATAGAAATCCTTTAGGAAGATAGCTTCACTTTACCTGGATCAGCAGTTGATTCTCTTCTCTTACTGATCATGAGTTAGGATGAACTTAGGCAAATTTCAGCACACAAATGTATGTGTACACAGGCAGAGAAAAGAACATTTGCTTAAAGCTCCATGTATATAATTTTGATCCAGTGCTTAATGTGGATATGAATAGCACTTTCTTGTCTGAGCAGAGCCATACATTGCTTCCCAAATCTTAGCAAGCACTATAATTGTGAACTCTGCTGCAGAGCTATGGTTTAAACCATAAATTTGAAAACATACACAAAATGTATAATTCTGTCACCAGGACAACATGGTCTGGGCAATAAGAAACTGAAAGAGTAATAAATAATACTTTAGTTTAACCAAGTTCAGAAATGACACAGCATGAATTATGACTTGTTTGGTGTAAAATGTCATTTTTCATGCTTAGTGTAAAAGAAATGCTATTCGAGAGAAAAAAAAATCAGAACACCCATGTCTGACTTCCCAGGACAGAAGAACATCAATGACTCATTCTAAAGTTGTTTTTTTTTTTTAAACCCAGAAAGATGATTGCTAGAATCCCATGAAGATCTGGAGAGGACTGGAGCTCCACAAGGAGAACAACAGATCCAAAAAATCTGGGCACAGGGGTCTTTGCTGAGAATGATACTCCAGCCAAGTACCATGCATGGAGATAACCTAGAACCCCTGCACAGAAGTAGTCCATGGCAGCTCAGTGTCCAAGTAGGTTCCCTAAAAATAGGAACAGGGACTGTCTCTGACATGAACTCATGGGCTGGCTCTTTGTTCACCTCCACCTGAGTGGATAGCAGCCTTACCAATCCACAGAGGAAGACAATGCAGCTGCTCCTGATGAGACCTATAGACTAGGAAGGAAGGAAAAGAATACTTCCCTTATCAGTGTACTTTGGGAGGGGCATGCTAAGAGAAGGAGGGGAAGGGAAGGGTTGGGAGGGGAGGAGGGAAGTCGCTATGGGAAGGGGGGGGAAGAGGATACAAAGTAAATAGAGTGTAATTAATAAAAAATTAAAAAGAAAAAAAAACACCCAGCAAGATGATTGTTAGAATCCCATGAAATAAAGGAAGAAGACCTCTAACAATATTATTTTATGTGAATTTAGTTTTGTAGCATCCCTCATATTTTTATTTATTGTAACTCATGAGAATGTATGCATGTATTTGTGTATGTGTATATGTTTGTGTGCATGCACATGCCAGCACATGCTGTAGTGTCCATCAGTAGGTGTCAGATGCTCTGGAGCTGGAACTCCAGGCACTTGTAAGCTCTGGAGGGGCAGCAAGCACTCTTTTGCTGCGCTCTTTCTCCAAGTCTTCATTCTATATTTTGATCTCAGCTTAACATTTTTTTTTTTACTATACACCCCAACCCCAGAGATGTGAACCAAAGAAAAACTTGAAGTTGTAGCTAATTAGATGTTTGCATATCACACACTTAAATGAGAAGGGAAAGTATAAAATACAGCCATATCTTTTTTTCTTTAGCTTATAGAGAACTGACTTTTTATTAGACAGGTGGTCTTATGATCAAAGGGCCTAAGTGGTGTATAATCTTCTGTGAGTTTCTGGGCTCAGAAGGACATAAAAAAATCACTTGAATGGGGTTTCTAAACTATTTAATTGCCCTAAACTTTAAAAAAAAACTACACATTAGATTGCTTATATCCTAGGACATGAAGCCTGTCACAGCAGATAACAGATCCCCACAGAGGAGCACAGTTTGGCACAAAGGAATATATCTGGCAGTCCAAACGTTGGCAAGGATCACAGACAACCATCAACACACTATGGTGCATTACTAGCCGCTGGATTACTGATATTTTGTCAACTGCCAGTTGCTTTCTGGGAGTGAAACACAGTGGAGAGTTTGGCCTTTTCTCTCAATCACCTGCAGAGCAGTTAAAAAGAATTTCATTCTTTACCCCAACTAAAACAACCCAGGTATCAGAATAAAAATCATCATTTTAAGACTAACTTGGTTTAGGGGATTATTTATAATCTCCTTTTCAATTTTATATTTTATGATTCTCTCCATAATTGTCATGAGAACTATAAATGTACCCTGTAACTTGTCAGCTATATTTTTTCTGTGGTTGTCAGAGGTAGTAAGTACCGATTTGTTTTGATGCTGCAGACATCAATTTAAGTCCTAAGAGGATTTGACCAAGACAGGCAACAGTTCCAAGAACAAAGTATGGCATCTTCTTTCATTCGTGCTTTCTTCCAAAGATTATATTAGAATTCATCTCTAACTACTTGTGTGACATGCCAAAGTTTTCTCTTGCGAACATACTTTTTGTCTGCCATTGCTTTAAGTTGCAAGTTCATTGGAAAAAATCTTTGGTGTTTAATCTAGCTTGACTGTCTGTTAGGTGCTTTTCATCCATTTGATGTCCATGAATGAGGATGTCTAAAACCAGGATGACCATGTGAATTGGTTGTAGTACCTCCCCCATCATTTTGTTTGTAAGATCAGATTGCTTACTTAATTGATTTGACCCATAGAATCTATAAGCTAGTCTGAACTAATCAGAAGCCCAAATGAATCAGCACAAAGGACTGGTTAATGATATGATGATTTCTCTCTTGTACTATACTCTCTAAAAGCTGACTTCATGTATCATCTTGCTGAATTTTAATTATTTTAATCAGCATTTTTGACTAACATATCCTTTTTATGAATTATTATCCTTAATAAATATTATTTAGGGATAATAATTTATGAATTATTATTTCTACATAAGTAGGAATATATGTAATTCCTTATTTAACTTCTTTGTGCAATATAAATTTATATATTTTCATTGTTAAATAAGTAGGAATTGAAAGAATGTATATGAAGATACATTCAATTCTTTAAAAATAATAAGTTACTGTAATGTGCTTCAAAGAAATGCAGGAAGTTTGTAAGCAATGTTTTAAAAGACTAGAATCTTAACAGGCAGGTGTAACAAATTCTGAAAGAAGGACATATTTATTAATTTGAAATTTTTCAGTGTGAAAAGAATAGGCAGAATCCTCTTTTCTCTTTATTGCATTTGCATTACCTCATCTTGAATTACAGTTACTAGAAGGAGACTAACACTGCCTGAAAATATTCTAATTCTCCAGGGTATGACCATGTGATCATACTAGCAATTCCTGAAAATTATTCTCCTTATGTCAGGTTTATAATCAACATTGTGTATAATAAATTTCCCTTTTAAGCCAAAATAACCTCTTTCTACTTTTTACAGAGTTAGGCGACAATGTCTAGGGTGTTAGAAGAAACGCTTACACCTTACTATTGCCATGAGCCTAAGAGTTATGTTTGCATTCTCAAACATTCCAGGTGCTGCTGGAATGTGTGCTTAGTTAGAATGACTCTTAAGATAGGTGTATCTCTAGCTTTCAAGAATCTACTGAACATGCCATGTGACTGGTTGGTTAACACTGTGACAAGAGGAAACATCACAAGTTAAGACAGAGTGTCGGATTGAAATCCAGAGTCACAGGAAAGACAGGCTTCCAGTTACTATTGGAAAAATAAATAATATTCAGACCTAGTTAATGGCTTTAAAGACAGTGGCAAACCCATTTATAATATAGCATATCACCCAATAAAATGTGTATTTCTTATCTTACCATGATATTTAAATAGAATTAATCTTAGTGATGTAAGTGTGGAAGGGAAAGCAATTGAATAATGTAACACCTAACTATGAGCTAGAACAACTAAGAAATGTTGTGTTCTCTGTATTATTTTACATTTTTCTCTACTCTACAATAATGCTATATGTTAATTTATCAATATTTTCTATATTCATTACTAATATAGATATAACTTTAAAGTTATCCATAAGGTTTAAGTTGAGCATAGGAGTGTAGAAAACAGGAAATGTAATTAGAAGGTAAATTATCCATAAAATTATGATTCCCATAATGTGATTTAAGGAACTCCATAGAAAAGTTTAAGTGCCAGTTTGATATTAGTATTTGATAAATCCATCTCCCCTTGATTTTCTAAAGATTCATAAGATTGCAAATATCTCTGAGATAACAGACTCCTGATCATGCCATAGATATCGTCCTAAGAGAACTTACTGTGTTTGGTGTAAAAAAGATGAGTTTTAAAGATTCACCCAGGATATTATCAAAGATTTAACTGGAAACTTAGAGTCAGTTCATGCTCAGGTTAAGTTCATGCTCAGGTTGATCTTTGTAGGACAAACTAGAAGTCTGTATCTAGCAAAACCAAAACAGAGGTATGTTCAGTGCTATCTCCCATATTTGAGAGAAAGTCTATTGACATATCAGAGAAAAAAGCAGACCTTGTGGGTATTTAAAAGAACATTGAGTGCATGTATGCATGTGTGATATTGTATTTGTTTACAATCTCAGAACTATTAATTAGGACTAGCAGAAGGTTCAGCCATAAAATAAGAAAACAGTGCTAAATTGATACTTTAAAAAAGATTTATATTGTCAAATGTACCCATAAGGTACATTTTATCTTTCAAAGAATAAGATAAAGTTAGGGCTAGAAAACCATGTGAGAAATTTTCAGCTGCTTCACACCGTGCTTACTATCGGTTGGTAAACGATGACACTTGATAGTTAGTCTCCTTTCAAAACTACAAATGCAATAAGAACCAAAAATAATACCAAGAACAAAGAAAGAGAAACCATTATCTAATGACTCAGTAATTCATTGGGATTTGTCCTTTATGCAAACTTGAAAGGAAGAAATTTGTTACTTTTTTAATTAAAATATTTTATATTAGTTACAGTTTGTTTACTTTGTATCACAGATATAGCCCCCTCCTTTATTCCCTCCCAATCCCACCCTCCCTCATCTCCTCCCTGCCCCTCTCTAAGTCCACTGATAGGGGAGGTCCTCCTCCCCTTCCATCTGACCCTAGCTTATCAGGTTTCTTCAGGACTGGCTGCAGTGTCCTTATCTGTGGCCTAGCAAGGCTGCTCCTCCCTCGGGGAAGTGGGGGTGGTGGTGTCAAAGAGCCTGCCATTGAGTTCATGTCAGAAACAGTCCCTGTTCCCCTTACTAGAGAACACACTTGGATATTGAGCTGCCATGGGGTACATCCAAGCAGGGGTTCTAAGTTATATCCATGCGCAGTCTTTGGTTGGAGAAACAGTCTCAGAAAAGACCCCTGTGCCTTGATATATTTGTTCCTTATGGAGCTCTTGTCCTCTCCAGGTCTTACTAACTCCCCCTTCTTTCATATGATTCCCTGCACTCTGCTCAAGGTTTGGTTACAAGTTTCAGCATCTTCTTTGATACACTGCTAGGTAAAGTCTTTCAGAGACTTTCTATGGTAGGCTCTTGTCCTGTTACTTGTTTTCTGCTGCTTCCAATGTCCATCCCATTTTTCTTTCTAAGTGAAGATGGAAGACATTTGTAATTCTAGAAAGAACTGAACAGTAATTCTTGAACTAAATATTTTTGGAGAGAAATTCCATGTAGCCAAGAATTAACATACTAAGGAATTGCTTCTAAGACAATGGTGGGCCATTTAGAAGACATTACAATTCAATTGTATATAGAATATACGTAGAGAGAACATATATATTCATATCTACATTTTCTCCTTGAAGATGTTACTTTAAGACATGTCCCAGTGTTGATAATTACTAATACATTAGGGACTACTGAAGACTTGAATACTAAAAAACATAACCAGTAGAACTCTGCTCTAGGACTGATATATAAAACATTTTAATTTTAACTAGCTACGTATGTGGGGGAATTATATATTGCAATGCTAAGGATGAAGCCAAGGACCTTTCATATCTGCTCCCACTCTGCTACTGATCTGTATCCCCAATGCCCTCTCAAATTTTTATAAATAATTTGATGATTCAAAATAATTTATTGGTTAGAAATACTATTTTGTGATTGTTCCTGCTCCCCTTACTAGGTGGTCCACCTAGTTCACTGGCATGAACTCGGTGCCTGCTCTTTGATCACCTTCCCCTGACAAGGTGTCCTTACTAGGTCACAAAGGAAGAGGATCCAGACAGTCCTGATGAGTCCTTATAGGCTAGGGTCAGATAGTAGGGAAGGAGGTCCTCCCCTATCTGTCGACTAGGGTGGGGGTGGGGAGGGGAACAGAGGTAGGGTGGGACCAGGAGGAGATCAGGGATGGGGTTATAGCTAGCATACAAAGCAAATAAACTGTAATTAATTAATAACAATAATAATTAATAAAACATAAAAAACAAGATAAAATAACCATTAAAAAAGAACTACCATATTGTAATAGAAAGGCATGAAAATAAGGATGATAAAGAGGATAACTGAAAGAAGTTAGAGTCCTCATTTCAAATAATTAGAATTTAAATGATACTGACAGTCAATATCCTAACAAATTCAAAATTATAATGTTCTCATGTTAGGACTGGTGGTTTTGTTCCAGATGCCTAAAGATTTAATGTAAATTGAATGTGGATCATATGAGAAAGTACAGGAGGAACTGAAAGTGGAAAAGTCACAAATTCTCCCTCTCTCTCTCTCTCTCCATACCTATCTACCTACCTACTACTTAAAATCTAGTACTTAACAATCATGTTTACTCTGGGTGTAATGGCACACACCTGTAATTTTAGCATGTGGGGAGGTAGAGGCAGGTGGATCACTGTGAGTTTGAAGACAACCTGGTCTACATAGCAAGTCCAGAACAGGCAAGGCTACACAGAGAAACCCTGTCTTAATAAACCAAAACCAAAAAGAAAAATAAAACATGTTTACAGGGAATATTTAATTAAGTAATAGTACCACTTGTTCATTTATTTATAATTTTTATTTTTTATATTTATTACTGTTTATTTACTTTGTATCCCAGCCATAGTCCCCTCCCCCATTCCCTCCCAATCCCACCATCTCTTCCTCATCTCTTCCCTGCTCCTCTCTAAGTCCACTGACAGGGGAGGTCTTCCTCCTCTTCCATCTGACCTTAGCTTATCAGGTATCTTCAGGACTGGCTGCCATGTTCTCTGTGGCCTAGTAAGGTTGCTCCTCCCTCAGGGGTGGGGAGGACAGGTCAAAGAGCCAGCCACTGAGTTCATGTCAGAGACAGACTAGGGAAACCCACTTGGATGCTGAGCTACCAAGACTATGTCTGAGCAGGGGTTCTAGGTTATATCCATGCATGGCCTTTAGTTGGACAAACAGTCTCAGAAAAGACCCCTGTGCCCAGATATATTTGGTCCTTGTGGCATTTTAAACAAAAATAAGCCTAAGGTAACAAATATTGAAGTGTGAGTCAGGGCTGAAAAACAGAAATGCAATGTAATAGAGAATCCAGCTCCAAAAATGGAACCATCTTAGCTCTGACTTCTGTAGGTTCCTGAGATTCAGGTTTGCAGGCTCACTGGACAGATACATCACCTATCTTGGGTTTGTAGTTTCCACATCCTAAGGCTTCTCTTCCTCTGTGAATATCAGTCAACTCCTTATAATCCTGTCATCTCTGCACACACATGCATATATATCCATAAAACACCCACGCATCCATCCATCCATGTATCCTATTTTATTCCTTTCTCTGGGTAGCCTTGAGCTATAATTTAAAGTTGAAATCCTTCCAGAAATTTTTACTTAGCTCGCAGTAGATGCATGCTATTGTGGCTGTTACTGTGCTTAGGTGATACAACTTGAGGTAGGAAGAAGAATTTTCAAGATTTGCCCTGGAATAATAAGTACAGTAAATTGAAAGATATAACAAAAACTAATAAAATGTGTCTTTAATCCAAGTCAATCAATCCAGTAAATTCAGTGCTTTTTGGTCTACAGATTCCTTAGTAGTCTCTTTTTAGCATTTCCCTTTACCTCCAAATACAGATATCTGAGCTACCAACTCATTTAACATAATTTTAAGACTAAGCCGTGCACCACCAACAAGTTAACAGATGCAGTTGCTGAATTTGAGGCTTAGTATGATTTGAAAGATTTGCTCCTGTGGCATAGACTATTAAAAATGTCTGCTGACCTATATGCGGCAAGACAGTATGTTCTGCAGCACATTGTCAGAATTTTTCCATGTATACTAGAAGCTGAGTTACCTTATACAGTCCAAAATTATATCTAAGCAATTACACAGATATGTCTTTGCAGCTGTGATTCAGCTCTGTCGGTCTTACATGTTTCAGATCTTCACAAACAGCCACAGTCACAATGAGTGTCAGAAAAAGAGGAGCTTACATGTGCAAGTTGTCCCATTTTCATCCAGAAGTTGATTATCAGCACAGGCACACACGCGGCCTGCTGGAATCGCCAGGCAGAGTGTGCCACAGCCTCCATTGTTAATGCGGCACATATTGTCACCTGCAGAAAAAGAGAAAAAGAAAGAAAGGGAGTTGTCACACATCTGAGGGCTACACACCTTCTAAAAGATGGTTTATTTTTATGGTTATGTAACCCAAGCTACCTTTTAACTCTCTGTCCTTGCTTTTTTTTTCTTTCACAGAAATACACATGGGCATAAATATATGTAAGGAAATGTTATATATAGTTAACTTTTGTGGATATAGCCAACATTCAGGCTGAATAGAAATGGCTTTCAGAAAACTGAGAATAGTACTAACTCATGACCCAGCTATACCACTCCTGGGACTATATCTGACATTTGCTCAACTATGTTCATAGTAGGTTTATTCACAACAGACAGAAACTGGAAACAATCTACATGTTCCTCAATGGAGGAATGGGTATAAAAATTGTGGTACATTTGTGCAACGGGATACTACTCAGCTATTAAAAACAAGGAAATCATGAAATCTGCAAGCAAATGGGTAGAACTAGAAAAGATCATCCTGAGTGAAGTAACCCAGAAGCAGAAAAACATGCATGATATATTCTCACTTATCAGTGGATATTAGCAGTGTAATATAGCATAAGCATACTGAAATCTACAGACCTAAAGACGCCAGACAACAGAAGGACTGTAGGAAAGATACTTAATTTTCATTCAGAAGGAAAAACATAATAGACACCAGAAACAGTAGAGAAGAGGAAACAGGCTGGGAGCCTACCACAGATGTCCTCTAAAAGACTCCACCCAGCAGGGTATCAAAGCAGAATCAGAGACTCACAGCCAAACTTTGGACAGAGTGCAGAGAGTCTATGGAAGAAGAGGGATATAGAATGACCAGGAGGGGACAGGGGTCCCACAAGGAGACCAACATAGCCAAAAAGCTGAATCCAGGGGTTACTGCAAAGACTGATGTATCAACCAAAGACCATTCATACAGAGGACGTAGAACCCCCTGCTGAGATGTAGCCCATAGACAGCTCAGTCTCCATGTGGGTTCCATAGTAAGTGGAGAAGAGACAGTCTCTGACATGGACTCGGTTGCCTGTTTCTTGACTTCTTCTGCTTGGTGGGGTTATCTATGCAGCCCACAGAGAAAGAGGATCCAGGCAGTCCTTATGGTACCTGATAGGCTAGAGTTGGACAGGAGGGAGGAGGACTTCCCCTATTAGTGAACTAGAGGAGAGGAAGAGGGAAAAGCGTGGGACCAGAAGAGTTGATGGAGGGGACTACAATCGATATACAAAGTAAATAAACAACAACAACAACAAAATAATAATAATAATAAAGGAAACACAAATTTATATACACACAAAACCAAACCAAAACAAAGAAATAGCTTTAAGAAATATTTGAAAATATATGTTGCTTTGGTGGGTGAAAGGATTATGTATGCTGGCTGGAGAAGAACTTTGTTCTAGGTAACGGGAGTGAGGAGGATAGTAGTCTTTGTCTGTCGTGGAAAGTGTCCCAGATCGTGCTCATTGCATTGCAGCCTGAGGTCTTTGTAAAGTAGAGCACATCTCTGGAAATGTAGTTGTAGATCACCACTGAGCAAGCAAGCAGGTGGCAGAGCAGTGATTTGCTCTTTAGTGGGATGAATACACTACATGTGAGTGTGCTGAGGACACCAGGAAGCACAGAATAAGGAGAAAATTGACAAAGTAAGAGCAGAAGTGCTGGACTGGGGACCTGGGGAACAGAGATACTGATGGAGCACAGGAGAGGACATTAATGAAAGAAATCATAAACAAAAGTAAGGAAGGAGCCTCTGTTGAATCATAGATGATGCCAAAGACCTATTTGAAGAACCTGGGGATACGAGTGTATAAAAATGTTGCTAAAACAAAATAACTTTAGATAATCACAAAGGTGACATCATTTATCCCTGCAAGGTTGACAAGAAATTGAGAAAATGTATGGATCTAGGTGCCATGGCTCTTGCCTCTCAACTTCAAGAGGTTGAGTTAAGAGGATTGCTGTGAGTTGCAGGCCAGTCTGGATAACAGAGCAAGTCCAAGAACAGAGGGTAGGGAGTGACAGTCTGGATGGAAACAGACAGATAGGCCAACAGACAGAGAGTCAGAGATAGGGAAGGGAGAGAGAGGTTGATCAGCTTTCTTCACATCTGTCTTTATAGAGAGAACTGTAAAAACCCTAGCAGCAAACTGATAGGACGATTATCAGTTCATCATATAGCACGCTTCAATTTTCAACATTATCAATAAATGTAATGTTTTATTATTTTAGAAGTAAAACACTAAAATAAGGATCCTAAAGTCACTTAGGCAGTAAATAATGAATAACTAAAATGAAATTGATAGTTAATGGGAAAATGCCAATACTGTAACTGAAGCCACAGATGGGGCTATCAGACTGTGTGCCCAGGAGGTTGGATTGTCATGGAGAACATTGTAGGGGAGACGGTCTCTCCTCAATGCTGCTGAATACAATACCTTTTTACATGTTACCTTGTATATCTCAGATCAGAAGAAAAAACCTGCAATCTATCATCAATTCTTTTCATTTTTGAAAAGTACATTTCATTTATTATATATACAAAAGTATAAAACATGCTTCAAAGCTAATGTGGCAAATAATACAATCAACAGCAAAAATATCTCATATTTTTTTTTCTAGTAGAGATCGTGGAATGTTTTTATATATCTCCCAGATACCACCATATACATTCCATGATTATAGGATAAATACAGGACACTCAGGTAGCTTTTCTGTGTTCATAGCATGTGAAGAATTAAACAGCATATTCAACATTTGGTAGCATCAATATTTTGTAAAATTAGAATTACATCATATTACTTTGGGGCATATATAGCTGAAATAATATGGAATAAGAACCTGCTGATTATAATGCATCAGGTCACATACTTTAAAAGACATATGCTAAATATATGAAACAATGTCATTACATTTACTCCCATTGAATAAAAAATTTATATATTTGAAAATAAATTAGCTCCATTTAAAATTTACAATATATTCCCTTTATTTGAATACAACATTCTGAAAAAGAATTAGTATTTGTACTGCCATAATAAAAATCCCAAAGCGAAATTGACATGAATAATTTCATATATTTCATTGCCTAGAACCTTTTATATTTTAATGATCCAGGATAATTTTTAATTTCACTTTTTGAATATAAATATGCTTAACAACATATTCTTTTAAATTAATTTTTATAT
>CM053752.1:98223441-98237191 GCA_028658305.1 Pachyuromys duprasi | reverse complement strand
CTCCTACGCTCCCACTCCCTCCCTCATCTCCTTCTTCCTACACCTCTCTAAGTCCACTGATGGGGGAGGTCCTCCTCCTCCTCTTCCATCTGACCCTGGTTTATCAGGTCTCATCAGGACTGGCTGCAATGTCCTCCTCTGTGGCCTGGCAAGGCTGTTCCTCACTCGGGGGGGGGGGGGGGAGGTCAAATAGCCAGCCATTCTTATTCTTATCAGAGTATATGTGATACTGTTTCTTGAAGTTATATATTTTTAAATTTTTCATAAATTATCTGTAGAATGTAATTGACTAATTTTCAAACTGAGTGTCAGGATTTATCTATAAATATCATGGAACTGGTCAATAATATGTTAATAACCATAATACAAAACATTCATACTGCATTCTTCTCATAGCTGTTTGCCCAATATTTATATATACAACTTAATTCAACAACAGTCAGAACAGCATTTAACTTGATTTTACATCAGATTCAGGAAGTATCACTCATTATATAAGTGTCCAAGACATGTTTCTTATATCTAAAAATAAGAAATAATCATTATTAAAATTTTTTTATTAATAGATTTTTAAAATTTATTTATTTTTATATCAATCACAGGTTAGGTACTTTGAATCCCAGGCGTAGCCCCCTCCCTCATTCCCTCCTACCTTCCCACTCCCTCTCTCTTCTCCCTCCTCCCTGCCCCCTCCAAGTCCACCAACAGGGGAGGACCTCCTCCCCTTCCATCCAACCCCAGCTTATCCTGTCTCCCCAGGGCTGGCTGCAATGTCCTCCCCTGGGATCTAGCCAGTCTGTCACTCCCCAGCTTGTATGGGGGAGGGTCAAAGAAAAAAAAAGAAATAATCATTATTAAAATTATTTTCTCTATAATTGCCATTAATATAATTGCCAACAAATACTTGAGAATTTTATATTTAAATCCATGTTTTTATTTTATTTATTTGCATAAGCTAAAATAAAATCTATTGACAAAGAAAAGAAAAATAACTTACCAGCACTATTACAACACATACATACATAACTTACTTTGAAAAATATATCTAAATATTCAGATATTAAATACAAATGTATTAATAACAATTTTAACTGTGCAGTCTAAGCCCAAATCTTTGCTTTTTTTCCCCCAGTCATGTTTTCTCTAGAATCAGAAGTACCACAAATAATGTGTCACAGAGAATTTTTGATAAATAGTCAAATGAATGAATCTTTGAGTTAGCAATGTGAATTACATAGCAACTGTTTTCACTGAAAATACAAGGTGTGAGCACAGGGACAAATGTTGATACATGTGTGAACATGGGGACAGATGCAAATGCAGGTATGAGTGTAGGAATGATGCAGGTACAGCTCTGAGTTCAAAGCTGGACACAGAGGTGTGAATGTAGAGACAGATACGGGCACAGGTGTATAATCAAAAACATATGTAGATACAGGTGTGGTACAGTGATAGATATAGACACAGGTATGTGTGCATGGGATGGAGAAGCAGGTATGAGACATGGACGGATGCCGAAATTCAGAAGTCAGGTAAAAATACCTGATAAACATATGTTTGAATGAATAGATAAATGTAGACACAGGTGTCAGCATAGGTAGATCTAGATATATGTCAATTCTAGATATATGTACTCACAGGTTTGAAAGCATACATACATGTAGATTCAGGTGTGAATGTGTGGAATGATGGAAATAAAAGAGTGAATACATAGATGAATGTAAATATTAACATGCAAATGATAAAATAATTTTAGCATGATAAAAATCATCCTCATTTTAATTTAATGACACAAGTGTGGTCAGTGATTATAATATGTATTTTGGGAAGAAAACTTAAAAAGTATGTTACAACCTCAACCTAACAATAATTAAGACATGTGATATACAAAAACAATTGACTCATCTGAATTAATATCTCAATCTGTTAGATCTTAGTAATTTAACCTCTTATAAATCTATATTGCTAGCAGGTGTTAGAATATGTTTCCAATACAAAAAAAATCTGATTTATATTTTTCTGATTTTTTTGTCTAATATTTTTCAAAATAATAGAAATTAGAAATCTTGTTTTGTACAAGTTTCCAGGAATTTTCACTGTTTGGTGTTGTAATATATGTGAATTTACAAGTGCCTATACCACATACAGAAAAAGACCCATGTTTGGATTTTTCTATATGTAGTAGGGTGCTTTTTAAGTTTATAAGTTAGAAAATATCCTGGTCATTGGATTTATTACCAATGTAAGATAAGAACCTTCTGAGTCCCTGGGGAGTGACCATTTTGAGAAGGTGACTGAACAGTCAGCCTGAAGAAAGGATAAAATGACCCACAAATTGTATTAATTTTTCATTATACTATTTTTATATTAGCTTGATTTGAGGCTACTTTGAAGTGTTGCGTGCATGTGTGTGTGAGTATGTGTGTGTATGTGTAATGGTACTAAGAACTAAGGTAAAAAGAAAAATAAAATAGGGAATAGATTAATTTCCAATCTTTTCTATGATAGTTATCTTAGATATGGAGAATTTGGGAGGAGATAAATACAATTATGACCCTATTATAAACTTCAAACTTGTTAAATCCAATAAACAGTGTGTCTGGCACAAACTTATACACATCGGTTAAACACTGATATCTCTGGAATGCTGGAGATATGAATTCAACTCTTAGTTTTAAAATCTACACAGGGAATCAAGTAGAACTTTATATTATAGCAATATTAATAAAAAAACCCTCACTGTTGCTATATCTACAGTTTAAAAAAAGGGTGTTCCATTCAAAGTTAGTGTTGCACATCCCAGCACTTTTCCGGTATAGGCAGGAAGATTAAGTGTTAATCTTAAAACAACATCTTAAAAAGTCAATCTCATCTATCCAGTGAGTTTAAGATCAACCTGGGTTAGAAGAGATCCTATCATAAAATAAATAAAAATAACAATAATTAAAACAACAAAACAACAATAAGGATTTGCAAAAGTAAGAAATAAAACGCACAATCCAGCCAGATGTTATGATTCATGCTTTTAATCACAGGCTTAACCTGGGGTGAACTCAAATTCAAGCCCAGCTCAGCAATAAAGTACAACTAAGAACACCAACGAAAGAATCAGGGATATGATTCAAACCTAATTTATTCATTGCACAAAAATTTAGCCCTCAGCTTGAATCTCCTGGAACCACATAAAAGCTTGTCCTGGCGGCCTGTTTCTGAAGCACTAAGAGAAAAGCAAAGAGGAACAAGGATCCTGTGGACTATCCTAGTACCTAATCTAGGGAAAAGAACTGGAGAGCCACAGAGTCAGGGAGAGAGACCCTATTTCAAAAAATAAGGTAGAGAACAATGGGGAACACTTCCAGACATCTACCACTAGTCTCCACAAAGCTCAGGTATGAGTGAGCACACAGGCTGATGCACATATCATACACACACACACACAAACACATAATACATATTTATATAAAACAAAATCTTTAATCCATATTCACAGATCGTTAGAAAGAGAAAAAGAGAAAGCAAGGATCCAGACACAGATGTTGACACACATGGGTGGGAACAATTTAAAAAAAAATTTTCACTCTGAGAACAAATTATGATGCCTACTCTTAAGGGATTTGGTTTTCTACTCAGATGCTGTATTTTACCCTTTGTATAAAGGCTAATAAAGGGTTGAGCAGATTGATCAGCAGTTAAGACCATAGGCTGTTTTTCAGAAGACCTAGCTTTGATCCTCTGCACACACATGGCAGTTTATAATCAACTGTAACTCCAATTCCCAGATATCTAACAAGCTTTTAGGGGTTCCTCAGGCACCATATACAAACTTAGTGCACAAACACCCAGGCAGGAAAAAATCCATAACCATAAAAATAAAATTATTTTAAAATCTTAATAAAAAGGTTATTGGGATAATACATAACTAAATAGTACAGTCACTAATTATGTATTTTAGAATTTAATATAATCTTATATTCAACTATTGAAAAGAAAAAAAGACAACTAGAAGAAAATTATACATCTTAGGATGAGTTGTCCGTATCTAAAACTCTTAATTCTTTTTACTTTGTAATCATCCTGTAGTGCTCAATACAATTAACAATGGAAAACAATGTATATTTTCTTGCAGATTATCTAAAATCAATGAATATTGATTTGAGTCCAAAAGATACTATCTAGGAATTCTTTTCATACTGCACTATGTATTGAAAGATTAGTATAGTTATGGACAATCATTAGATGTGGGAGGATTAGGTAGAAAACTGAAACTAATTGATTGGTTCACCTAAGTTGATGAAAATAATCAATCAGTTGGGCTACACACATTTTCTAAGTAAAACCAAACACAATCATTTCTAAATGAGTGTTCATGATGAGCTCAGTAATTAAGAACTCTTGAATTGTATCGGTGAAAGAAAAACACATTTCTTTATCTAGTGGTGGTAGTGATTAATTATGTATTAATAATATTTTCTGAACACCAGATACCTTCGTAGGCTTAAGTCATAGTTTGCTGAACATGACTTTGATAAGTCATTACTTTGAATATTTGCATATATGTGACAATTCAAAAATGACCACTTTCCTGATAGAGATGATATACGAAGAAGTTGTGAACCATCTCTCATATATTAGGTGTTGTAAGATATAGTTATTTTTATTAAATTTATTTATTTGTTATTAATTACAGTTTACTCACTTTGTATCCTAGCTGGAGACCCTTTTGTCCCCTCCCAATCCCACCCTTCCTCTCCACCTCCTCCCATGCCCACTGACAGGGGAGGTCCTCCTCCCCTTCCCTCTGACCGTAGAGAATTATTTTTAATACAACAAATAATTATTTTATCCTCACAGAAATTTGTTAAAGGACATACTTGCAAACAACATAGAATACTTCATGGTTCCAAAGTTTGGAAGAGATGAATGGTCAATGTTTAAGCCTAAGTCATTTTTATAGTATGACAAGACATTTTTCACCACAGTTTGAATTTAATAACCAACTTTCTAAAACAACCAGAAGATTAAAGTCTTTGAGAACTGTAAAAATGAATTGTGGCTAAAGGGAGCTTAGAAATGACACTTAAGAGCAACAGTTTCCAAAGAGAAGGAAGAGGCAAGGGGCATAGTGGTAGAGCTCTAGCCTAGCAAGAACAAAGGCCAGTGTTCAGTCTTGAGGAGAAGGGGAAGAGGGAGGAGAAGAGAAAAGGGAGAGGAGGGAGAAAGAAGCACTTCTGATATAAGTAGGCAAATCAAATGTATGCCAGCAAAGATGTGAGAATGGTGTGAATTTTATGAGAGAATTGCCCTGTCAGGCATTTTTTCTATCCTTCATTTCTTCTCTATCTAAATGTCTAGATAATATCACTCTTAAAAGATAAGTTAATGAATAATTAGCCATTATTTTCAGCATTTTTGCACTTCCTTTGTCTGTGGATATAGAACTTTTAATAAAGCCCATATTTAAATGTTATAATGAAACCTGTCGCTCCAGAATCAGGTGCTCTGTTTAAGAGCAAATACCTTGTGGAGCTCCTGTCCCCTCCAGGTCTTTCTATGTCTCCCATCTTTCATAAGATTCCCTGCACTCTGCCCAGAATTTGGCCATGAGTCTCAGCATCTGCTTTGATATCCTGCTGAGCAGAGTCTTTCAGAGGCCCTCTGTGATAGGCTCCTGTCCTCTTTCCTATTTTCTTCCACTTCCAATGTCCATCCCATTTGGCTTTCCCATTTGGATCCTCCTTCTTGCTTAGCTTCTTTAGGTGTACAGGTTTTAGTATGTTTATCCCATATTATATGTCTAATATCCACTTAAAAATAAGTATATGCCATGTGTGTCTTTCTGCTTCTGAGATACCTCACTCAGGGTGATCTCTTCTAGTTCCCACCACTTGCTGCAAATTTCATAATTTCCTTTTTTTTTTAATTGCTGAGTAGAACCAAAAATATCTGAGAACAGGGGTCTTTTCTGAGACTGATACTCTAACCAAGGACCTTGTGTGGAGATAACTTAGAAACCCTGCACAGATGTAGCCATGGCAGCTCAATATCCAAGTGGGTTCCCTAGTATTGGGAACAGGGACTGTCTCTGACATAACTCAGTGGCTAGCTCTTTGATCACCTCCCCCTGATTGAAAGCAGCCTTATCAGGCCACAGAGGTAGAAAATGCAGCCACTCCTGATGAGACCTGAGAGTCTAGGGTCAGAGGGAAGGGGAGGAGGACCCCAAATATCAGTGGACTGGGGGAGGGGGATGGGAGGGGATGAGGGAGGGAAGGTGGTGCTGGGAGGGGCCTACAGCTGGAATACAAAGTGAATAAACTGTTTTATAAAAACATTAATTAATTAAAAAAATAAAAAAGAGCAAACACCTTCTAAAACCTTACTGCTAGACAAATCCCTACTGACAACATACCTATCAGAAAATTAAGGATTCAATTTATTCATTCTACATTTATTGGTATGTATGCTCATTAAATATTTATTATGATATCTACATGAAGAAGGACTAGAAGTATTTAACTCATAAAACATCTACCACACAGCTTACTATGTTGTTTTCAGCACTTAATAGCTAAGTCATAATACTTGTGGTGACATAATAAATGTTAATAACCTCTGAGGGTAAAAACAACAGTACTATCTGATTTTCATAAGACATGGCTATTGTGGTAGGTGGTTCCGCTTTATCATTGCACATTCTTTAACGCATGTAGAGCCTAATCAGATAATGCAGTAGACTTGTCAATAAAGTCTCTATGATTATTCTTTTTTTTCATTCATGCAAGTCCTTTCAGGCTAAAAGGTTTTTCTCATTATACCCAATAGTATTCTTTGATAACTTTTCTTTTTTAATAACAAAAATTTTTCAGAAAATTTGATGTGAAAAAAAATGTTTGGGAATACCTGGATTTCTCTTGAACAGCATCCCTGAAGAATTCAAGCTGCTTTAAAATGAGAAATATAACTCTAGGGTTTAAGATTTGAATGACAGCACAGTGAGCTGGCAATGTTTATCATAAACCATTAACATTGTCAAAATGGAACTCTGTGTTGCCATAGTGAAGTATTATTACATGTGTAATGTTGAAAAATTTGTTTTGTGTCTTTAATACCTTGTTGCTTTCGTGGATCGTAAATCTGAAGCCCAAACAGAGGTGCTCTTTCAAGCCTCAGTAATGTCACCTCACTGGTCATCAAATCTAGTTGAAAAATGGAACCGTTCATGTAATCTGTCCAGAACACATAATTTCCATGATGTGACAGTCCAAATGGATGATTCAATTCTTTCCCACTGTAAACAATCTGTAAAATATGAAATAAATATAAACATACTACAAAAATCAAGACTAACTTTATAAATGTAAGTATTAAAGCAAATAACCTTTATATAACAATATCAGAGAATAACCTAACTATGGTCTTTTGTTTTTTTTTCTGAGTAGTTTTACAGAAAATGATTTTTTCAATGTGAGCTTATTTTTTCTAGATTTTAGAATGCTGTTGAAGGGAGACAGTCAATACTTCATTTGTTCAAATATTTCTTATAAATGCCACTGCTGATATGATAAAAAAACCCACAAATGTTAAAATAATATTGTTAACTTTATTTCTCTATTCCGTGTAATATTTATTATTCTCTTGGTTGAAAGTTAATCTGAATAATTACTATGAAGACACATACATATAAATACTCATGTTCATGCACACATATGCACATGTTGTTCATTTAATAATCAAGTGAAGTAAAATGTTTGAATGACTGTGAGTAAAAAAGACTTTTCTAGGTCAATTAGGCCAAGGATAAATGAAGAAATTTAGGAAGTTACAAGAAAGGCGAAATATTTTAAATTCTACATAGATAAATTTTGTTAATAAAGTTTAATCTTTGTTAGGTTTCTTTTATTAATATTCAATTCCCCTCTGTCTGTGGTTCCAGTGGAGGAGTCAGAAGAACAGAGGAGTCATCCTGAGATGAGAGACAGAAAATATCCTAAACTCCCAATGTGGCTCACTTCTTACCTTCCATCATATGTATAAATCATCCTGAATGCTATGTGAAAGCAAAGTTTTCATCTTAATCAATATTCAAAATTTAAGGAACAAATCTGTGTAAGTTAGGAATAAAAATTGAAACAGTGCATCTTTTAATAGAATCCACCATTTAAATTTTGATATATTGAAAGATTGAATGCATCAGTCTAAAATATGATGACCATGAAACTATACACATTGTGTGTATGAATACACAGACATATATTTTAAATGTATTTATATGTATTATTGTATATATACTAACATCTTTAAAGGAAAAACAGATATTTAGCAAGTAGACGTGAAATACATGACATCATGGTACAAGTCCATCAAATTTATTCATCTGGATAATAAGTAGAGTATTATTTGTGATAACCAATGTCTGAACTGATTAAAGTACTATTTATTTCTCAAAAACACTTCCTAATGAGTAGGATGAGCCCACCATTCAGGACTGAGATTCAGAAAGGAACTTAGGTCAAGGGACACATTTCAGAAATGTCTCACTTATCCTTTCTTCACCTTTTACCTAATAGCTGAAGTCACACCATGAGGCTCTAACTTGTTAGTGTCTGAAGATGAAGCATCAAGATGATGATTTTTTCAGCTAGGCCTGTGTCTCACCCTCAAATGCACAACTGTCAGCATTACCCCCAGAAATGCCAGGATGTTTCACAATGATTTCAGCAAAAGAAGCCAGAGGAAGATCACATTTATTTGTACCAATCATCATGAAATTCAGTCCATTCCTAGGATGCATCCCAGTTCCGGCATTACAAAATTCTTTGCTCAAATGAGTGCAGTATAATTACTGTGTTTAAATTTCAGCTGCAAATATTGAACATATTTAAATAGAGAGGGGTTGCTTGGTCACAGAAAATCCATCAATAATGCAGAAAGGCTGCATTGTAAAAACAGCTCTGCTAACAGGAGGGATTCTTTTAAAACCCCACAAATCCTGGCACACTGCATGAGCTGGGCATGGCCTCCCGGAGGCGAGTGCCAGCTGCACAGCTTACTGCTCATCTACTTCAGCCACCCCATGGAGACTGTTGACAGCTACCTCAGAGGGGTAAAAATAAACTTGAAAGTATTTTTAACATAACACAAGCAAGGCTCTATGGAAGAAGCCTATGGGTTAGAAAAAACAGCCATACTTGTCTTTTACCTTTCTGTGAGTTCCGTTCAAAAACACTTTTTCAATATGATCATAGTAGGCATCACACCAGTATAATGTGCTGGTGTGAAAGTCCAGCGTTAAGCCATTTGGCCACAGCATCTTTGATGTCACAAAAATCTGCCGACTGAAGCCATCCATCCAAGCTTTCTCAATCCTTCCCACGCTGTCATCTATTTTATCTTCCTCCCAGTCTGTCCAATACATCCAACTAGGACATGAGAAATAAGAGCGTATTTTGTTATCAGCAGTAGCCACCATGTAGAGAGCATCCCTTAGATTTGGTACTTCCATATGTCAATAGCTTTCTGATATGTTGTATCTAAACACTTATTGTTCTGAACCAAGGTACATCAGTGAAGCCAGGAAAGCCAAGGTCACTAAATAGATCATTTAGCCTCATTATAGTTAGGATACAAAACAAATAAACTGTAATTAATATATTAAAAAAGTAAAAAGAAAAAAAAAGAAACCCTATACCAGGCAACATCTCCCAAGGTACCACAGAAAACCAGCCATCAGCCATCAAGACTTCTTTGACACATTCCTTTAAACAGTGGTAAGTACCAAATATCTACTTTCTTTCAACCCTGAGTTTTTACAGAGTAGTAACTTTAAATGTTGTTCCACAAAATACATAATTGGCTCAGTGATTAAACAGCAACAGCTGACATAAGAATCCACAGTACAGTTAATGATCTACACCAGACTTTATTTAATTTTAGCTGAATTACAGTTTTTAGATAGGCAACTAGATTCTCTTTGTTCTAAAGGTCACAGTCATATTGGCTTTACTTGGTCAAATTCAATTTGTCTTCCTGATGCAAATTATCTATGCTTTATTGCTGTTTATTATTACCCCAAACCCACAAAGGATGATTTAGCTGCACATAAGTTTAATAACAGCAGGTTGACTGACCTTGAGATTTTGAGCTTTTAATTTCTAGCTCAAACAAAATACCTTCCTTTAAAGAGGAATCCTTTGTGTAAGCTGTAACAGTGGGAGAGCGAGCCTGGAGCTAGCATTCCAGTTCCCCGATGAAAAAGGTTAAAACCCAGTATATGTGTTGTTTGAGGGTCATGTGAAAGTTCGTGGGTCATTAATTAAAGTGGGGTTTCATTTTGGCAACCCAGACACAATGCTCCAAAGAACCAATGCTAAGCTGGGGGTCTTAAGAATGCACTCTGATGCCTTTCCTTCCCTTGCATGAAAACTGAAGAATTTCTGACACAATTTGGATAAATTCTGTGTCCAGACCAAGAATCCTACAAATGTTCGAATTGGCTGATGAGTGAAAGTTGAGAAATACCCTCCATTATTTTATAGCAATTAAGCTTCTCTCAAATTTTCTTAGTAGTTGACAATTATTTTGATTGCCTGTTGAGACTAGACAGAGCATGGATCTGAAAGAGAACATGGATGGCAGTGTGCCCTGATCTATTCTGCAATTCCCTACAAGGGCTTTTATCATTGTGACAATGTAGTGACTGAAAAATAAGACACTGTTTTCTCTAATTCTATAATAAGTGCAAATGTATTGTTTCGTTTATATAAATCTGCTGCACAAAAGGTAGTCCATGATATTTCATCTTCAGTGGTATTTTCTAAAATCATTACGTTCACTTAATTAAAGAAGTTTTATTCTTATTATTAAATTACACATTGTGGAAACTATAGTAATCTTTCCCCACAGCATTTCCTGCTGATCATGACACATACATTTTACTTCATAGCACTCTATTCTGAATCACAAATATATGTGTTAATATGTATGCATATATATGCATGTTTGCATACATACATCACAGGCTTGAAAGTCTAATAACAATGTTTACTGTTTTGCTGTTCTGTAAAGACTGAATTAGACCCATGTCAGTAAACTCCTGAGTTAAAGTGTATTGTTTGTAAGATCACAGACTTGGAAAGGATTTTCCATGGTAACTAGGCAACATTTTTCCCATATGGCTCAAAACTGACAAAAAGTTCTTCTCTGGTCAATTGCAAGTGTTTACAGACAAGTGATCAGTGTATACAAAAACTAGCAACTACCAGTTCTTCAACTTCATGTTTTCAACCAGACACTTACTTGCACATACAAAGAACTCCTACAGGGACTAGTGAACACCTCCCACTGTGCTGTACATAACGAACACACTGAGGTTCCTTGTCATGTAGGTGTGGCTTCATCAGAGCACACAGTCCATCCGACCCCAGACTTTCTGTGTCATTCTTTATTCTTTCATCACCCGGGAAGTTTTCCCAGTGTAAACCACATAGAAATGAAGAATTGCTGATCAGGCAAAATATCAGAATTGTATTTCTTTTTCATTTCCACTTTCAAGGCACACACAAACACACACACTTAATCTACATTCCACATATGAGAGAAAATGTAGTATTTTCATTTCTGAGTTTGGTTCATTGTACTTAACATGGAGATCCATTTATTTTTCTGGAAACTTATTTTTATTGTTGTTTGTTTGTTTGTTTTAAACAAGTGATGCTGGTTTGGTAGAGGCCATGAATGTGTGAGGTTATTGTAAGCCTAACAATTCTGAGGGGAAAGGTTTCCCCAATGGGTTGTTATAGCTCAGAGGTAAATGTATCCTAGAGTTAGGGACCTGAAGAATACTACAAAATTACACTGCAAAACAATCCTTACAAAAGAGATTTATTAGAAGAAACACAAGAGGGGTCTGCCTATGCTTTTGTAAAAAGCACTAGAGAACTGAGCAGGAGGCAGGCTTTTTACTGGCTGGTGAGTCTTCCACCTTAGAATTTTCAAAGTGGCTTTTGGTGGAATTGGTAACCAACCAGGGATCGGTGGGTTTTTCAGGCTCAGGAGTTGCTGGGTTTGAGTAGTTTTCTGGATGTGGGCTCATTACTTTTACCCTACAGTTATCTACATGCTTCAACATTTGCTTAAACACTTTAAATACATTATAATGAATAAAAATGATGATACTTAAATATACAAAAGCAGCAATACTGCATAAAAAAAAAAAAAAAACTCCTAGAGGGATCCAAGATGGCTGCCAGGAGAGAACACTGTGTCTGAGGAGTAGGAGAGCAGAAACAACACAGCGACCAGGAGACTGAACTCTGGGACCTAAAACACCAGCATTTGTGATTGCCAGGTGAGCGGAACTCCTACGGCGAGGAAATCAAGTGGGAAAACCCTAGGGACACCCAGTTATTACCCGGAAAAATCTCCGGGTGACTGGCAGCGCACAGCTCTGACCTGAACGAGCAGCTGCAATGGGCTCCTGCAGCTGCAATACCAGACTGGATCTCACAGCCTCTGGGCCAGACGGAGGAGGAACCGGATACCATTTTTGACTGACCTGCACAACGCGGGTCCGTGAATAACCACCTCAGTCCGTGTGGGAATCCACGGGACAGTCTAAGAAAGACCCTGGTTCTGTCTCAACCAGCAGGCATACAGCAGGCTCACACCAATCGCGTCTGCCGGATACCACCTCAGTCCCTGTGTGTGTGTGTGGGGGGGGTGGTACACGAACCAGACTGAGGGGGCCTAGGAGACCGTTTTGACTGGCCTGCACACTGCAGGGCACTTCAACCAGCGGGCATTCAGCAGGTGCACACCAACCGCATCCGCAGGAAACACCTCAGACTGAGAGGGCCTAGGAGACAGTTTTAACCTGCCTGCATGCAATAGGTCCGCCAGCGACCACCTCAGTTCATGTGTGTGTCCACAGGCCAGTCTGAGAAGGCCTTGGGCACCATTTCAGACAGGCCTGCATAGAGCGGATGCACATTGCTCTGCAACGCCTGCAACCAATCCAGACCCACTGTGTGTGCCCAAAATATCATGTCAGACCTTGGTGCACAGCCCCTGGCCCTGTAGGGGCGCCAAGTCTCCAGTCCAGGGGAGAACCCTTAGCAGCAAGGCCAGGGCAGAGCACAGAGCCCCCAACTGACATCTCAAAACGGGACACTCAGCATCTAGCACAGAGTGAGGAGCAAAGCATCCAGACCAGAAGGGTGACCAGCCTGCTGTGCTCACAGCTTCTAGCACAGAGCATGAAGCTGGGCACACAGAGCCCACAACAGAGTTCAACTGAGACAACACACGCACACTAATAAACCACCGGAACTCCCTGATGTTCTTGAAGAATACTCCTGACACAAGAGATTGACAGTTCCAGTCTGAAGTTCAGCCTTAAAGCACAAACAGCTCCTTGATTATATATAAACAAATACCCAGAAATCGGCGAAAGAACTCACCCAACAAAAATCAGGACACCATGGCCCCACCAGAAACACCCATAAGCAGTAGAGATTTTAATTCAGCAGAGACACAGGAAAATTATGTTACAGCTATGATTATGCAGATATTGGAGGAACAAAAAGAGACAAAAAAAGGAAATGAACAAGGCCCTCAAAGAAATGGAGAAGAATTTAACTGCCCACATAGAGGAACAATTAAATATAAACAGAGAGGAAACAACCAATATAGGAGACACAGTCAATCAGTTGAAGGAAATGGTACAAAGCATGAAAACAGAATTAGAAACTAT